>QUSF01000023.1:6538447-6668295 GCA_003676055.1 Chloebia gouldiae | reverse complement strand
GGGGCCATGGCCGCGCCGGGGAGCGGTGAGCAGAGAACGCCGCCGGACCGGCCGCACGCCGCGGGGGGGGGGAGGCCGGCCCCCCCCCGCGCCCAGGGGCGGGAGCGCGGCGCCGGCCCCGCCCGTGGCGCTCCGTGGAGCTGTTCAGCGCCCAGGTGCTGAGTCTCCCCGCGGCTTACGGAGGCTCCGGCGGCGTTCTCTGCTCACCGCTCCCCGGCGCGGCCATGGCCCCGGCGCTCAGCCGCCTCTGCCAGGCGTTCTGAGCGCCCGCCCGCCCGCCAAGCCCCGGCGTGGATGCAGCAGCTTCAGGCGCCCCTGGCTTCGCGGGGGAAGGCGGCAGGTAAAGCTTTTCCCTCCCCGCCCATCCGCATTACATCTCCGCCCGCCCTCCGCTCGGAGCTGCCGGCTCGGGGGGCTCTCGCCGAGCCGAGAGCCAGAGGCTGCCGGAGGCGCGAGTTGTGTGCAGGGAGCGAGCTCCGGAGGCGGACCGCGGGAACAAAGCGGTGCGGTCCAGATGCCTTTTGAGTAGTTTTGCTATTTTAATTTCCGGGGAGTGGTGAAGGGAAGAGCGGGATGGCTGATTAACTGCAAATATCTGTACTTAGTTAGATATAGGGGGAAAACAAACCCTACGTATATTAATTTGCTCCTGGAATCACATTCCTATTCTCATGGTTCAGCAGGGGAAAAGATTTGTTTGTCATACAGGTAAGATAGTGCTTACAGTCAGGACTGCAAAATGGTTTCCTTGAGTACCCTCCTTAACTGTAATGCTTGTATAGATTTTGCACTGCAATGATTTCTTACTTCTTTCCGTGTGGGTTACCAGCCCCACTGAAGAGCTAGCACAAGCAGCAGAAGGTCAGTGTAGCAGCCACAGTGTTTCTGTGACAAGGTGTCAGAACAAGAGAGGAAAAAATTCCACTGTATTTAAGGCCAAATGGCAAGTTGCATCCTACATGAAGTCATTTAGAGCCAAGCGTTGTGCTGTTATGCCTGATGCTTCAGGCTTCCTCTTAGTGCTGGGTGATGAATAGGGAATTGAGCAAGCGAATTAACCATGCATAATCAAGCAGCAAGTGTTCTTCACTGCTTGTATGTGTAGTACCTTCTGTCACAGGATCAGTGAGTATTCCTGAGCTATCAAAAGACTGTTTCACCCTAAACTGTGTAGGATGCAGCTGCATCCTTTGTGAGTTGTTGGTAAAACAGGTTAACCACCCTTCTGAGAGTGGCAGGGGAAGGGGAATCCTGGCAAAACAGAAACTCAGCACTTTTCTCAGGTGTAGATGGTGAGAAAAGTTTAACCCAGGAGGCTGCATGGAGTTAGAGCAGGAACTTGTACAGTTTCTGTACTGATTTTCAATAGAAACTGAATAGCCAAACTAAGATTAAAGAATTGCTTCCTTTAGAAAATAAAATGCAGTCGAATTAAGATACTCTTAGCACTTTGCCTTAACTTACTTCTGCCCTGTATCTAGAATTTCTTTGTGTATAAGCATCTCCTGCTCCCCATGTTACTGTATCATTGTCAGAAGAAAAGAGCCAGAAAAACAATTGCAGGCAGCAGTAAGGTAAGTGTTTAAAAGCAAAATTGTGGGACTCACATAAATTCCCATAGTATTAAAAGTTCTCCAGTCTGGACAGAAACATAGTCCTTCTCATTTTCCTTGACTTGGCTTTTTTTTTTTTTTTATTATTATTTTTGTGCTAATTATTAGGATTCAGGTATGTAATTAATTTCTAAGATAGTGTTCATTCAATTTGTCTTATAGAGGCTGCAGATTGAGAGATTTTGCGCTTTACTGTAATAAAAAGAAGTTGAATAGATTGAATGCAGTCTGACAATCATCTCATATCCAAAAGCTCTCCTTCCAATATGCACCTTGGACATGCAGGGGCATAACATCTGGCTTTTAACAGTAGCCTTTTAGGGATCAATTGAGTTAATAATTAAAATAGTGCTTTACTGTAAAATTAAAAATCCATTTGTGTACATGACTGTGTGCAAGGCGAGCTTTCCCTCACACCAACAGAATTACATTTCCTGACACAGCTCCTCCCTAGCTCTGCCTTTTAGTCTAAGAGCCATCGAAGCCTCAGAGCACGTGATCACTATGTGTGATTTAAGCGATGCTATTGAATTTTCTCCACAGGGAACAATTACTATAGAGTGACAAGTCAACCATTTTGATCTTAACAGATCCAGCTCTGTTTAGTGATGGTAACCATAGCACACTCTGCCTAACCCAGTCTGATTTTCTCACTGTAGCAGTTTGCTTCTAATTTAAAAGGACACTGTTAAACCTTAACATAGGTTCTCAATTTTGGGTAGGAATAAGTGGCTTTATAACAGAAGGATGTTGTAGACATTTCAGCTCTATGTTTGCAGTTGCTGCTGCCTGCAGCAGCCCTCAAGAAGCCACTAAAATATGAGAAAATCTAAGCAGCATGCTCTGACCACACCCCTACATTGCCATAATTCATAAACCAAGACTCTGTGCTTGCTGCCACATTCATATTTCTACCTGGTCAGTTAGGACAAAGACAAAGCTGCTTTGTCCTAATGAAGCCAGTGCAGCATGCTTTTAATGGAGCAAACAATCTGGGTTTCCCAAAATATATTAAAAAGGACTCTTGTGTTTCCTAATATTGTTTATGTCAAAGGCTATTGCAAATAGAATATTTCTGCTAATTACTTATATGTCAGCTTGGGCAATAAACAATCAATATTTTACTGATGTAGGATCCACTGCAACTTTCTGTGTCCAGTTATCATGCATTCAGCACAGTAAATTAAATCTCAAGTTGCAATTTCTTTGTGGAAATGTTTATTTTAACTTCCAAAGGGGACTGCTGAAGTCATGTAAATGTTTCCATTACACTCCAGTAAAAGTCTGTTTTTCAAAAAGACTTCTGCAGAAACCTGAGCTGGATGTATTTTTACTTTTAGAGCCACTGTTATGATCACACTATGGAACAGCACATTAAGGGTAGGGGTTTTTTAAGGATTAAAAAACTTCTTATAAGGACAATCTGTACAAAAATGCTATAGTTAATAATCAACATGTGCTATAGAAAAGCAGAGACTTTTTAACTGCTGTATGAGGGAGAATACAGCAGGACACATACCTTTATATGGTATGGAGAATCAAAGTACTTTGTATTGCTAAAACATCTTTTTAATATTGTCCCCTAGGTATGGCTGACATGGCTTATGTATTTTCTACAATTCTAAAAACGGAAAAAAATAATTTTATGTATTGTGTAATGCCAATTTTCTACTTGAATTCTAGCAATTCTTCGTGTTAAACATAACTAGATTTTACTTATCCCTATAAATGCCTGTAAATTGTTATATGATACTCCCAAGTCTACTCTTTAAAAAAGGCATTTAAATGCATACTGCAATAAGCAATTATGTACTGCTTCATTTTAGAAGAAAGGGCCTGCTAACTAAAAAAGACCAATCCCAGTGACTTGCTTCAAGTATCAAGTAATGCTTTCAGTGATTTTTGAAGGTATAGCTTCTAAGTATTTGACTGTAGTGTTTAAACATTTATTTTAAGTTCTCCACAACACTCCATAACAAAGAAAATTGTAGTTGCACTCCAGGCGTTATTGCTATAATCATGTACTTTTATGTCTCATAGGTCAAAGTCACTCTAAAATCTGGGAAAATGTTAGACTATGATTGAATTGTGACATTGTTGTAAAAAGGGATAATCCATAGTTTGAGCTGACAGCACAATGCTGACAAGATTTGCAGAAATACTCACTTCCATTTTATTTTGTCTTGAACAAGTAGTTTCTGTGGAATGGGTAGTTTGGAGGCAGTATTTACATAGAATTGCAAGATTTTCCTCCTTGTGTAAGTTCTACTCAGCTTTGTTTCTGGTGCTTGGGATGGGGGCAAGAAGAGGAAAACTATGGGACAGAGGGAAAGCCCTGCACATACAGCTGTACTTATCCACTGGGAAGTCACCAGATTTTGGTGATTCCTGACTTGGTCATGAATATACTGCCCTTTGAAGGCTCTGCTATCAGCCACTCAGCTTTTACTCTACAAGGAGGCAGAATGCTGTCATACCTTAAAGAAGTGACCAGCAATCATCAGCCTCTTGAGTCAAAGCAGGAGTAAGTAATTTCATGATTATAGAAAATTTCAGTGAATATGGGGAAAACTGAGAAATCTCTCAGTCTTGAGTCTTGTGCTGCAAGTTGGAGGTTTAACAAGCATATTTAAAGAACAGAAAGCTCACTCTGTGTGAGCTGACCCCAGGCTCCTCAGTAGGAGTAAGTGCCTGGGCAGAATGCCTGCTTCTCTGTCAGTGATGATTATTCTCTCTGGCCTAATACTTGATAGTTTGCATTCTTCACTCACCTGCTGTTTTACAGAGCAGAGGTGATAGGCCTGGACTAACACCTGTTTGCAAGAACTGCACAAAACTATTTGTTCTGTTATTTTTCAGATTTCTTATTTTGCTTTTTTGGGGATGTGTCTGAGGCTGTGTCTGCTATAAAAAATTACAGTTGGGGTTTTTTAGATCTCATGCTACTTGTCCTCAAAAAATGCAACTTGACAAAATTTGCAAATACAGACATCTGAGGTATTCCACATGAAACACACAGGACCCAATTACTGAAAATTTCTGAAACAACCAGAATTTCCATTAGTTTCCATTTAAGATGGTTATAGAGTCTTCTTTAAGTTTAGAACCAAGATATGTCAGAAATTATAAAAGAAGAATAATCTATATACAACCAATATTCAACTCAAAAGAAGTTTATCCTCTGCCTGTCCATTTATCTTTGTGTCAGCATAAAATGATTATTCTTGCTACATTTGCAGTAGAGAGTTTCTCTGGTGACATGGTTTGCTATCTTTGCTTTGGAAGTACATTAAAACTTCAGCATCACTAATATAAAGCAGAAAAACATTAAACTGGCATCCTAAAATTATGAGAAATTATTTTTAAAAGTGCTTTTTGTTAACATGATTCACACAGCATCTGTTGAAACTTGCACTTTGGAAAGTAGTGTGTGACCTATGACACAGCTCAACTACAGAATAAAACCAAGATTTAACAATTCAGTTCAGTTTTGAGATAATTAAAAATGCATATTCTTCATATAATAAGAGGAGGTTTACTCTAGAAATATGTTACTAGGGAACAGGTTACCATTAAACAACATAGGCTGAGAAATTCAGATTTAAAAATTAATTACATCAATGCTTAGACTTCTACTACTGTCTTGTGGGGGGGAAAAAACCACGAGATGCACTATGAGGTCAGAGCAAACTGCAGAGAGCACGTTCTGGGCTCTGTTCTGGGTAGCTGATGGCTGTCTCAAGGAGTACAGTTAAGGAAAAAGTTTAACATGGGTTTACTGTACAATTACACCCCCAGCCCCACTCCCTCGTCTTCTAAAAGGCGTCAACTTGAACAGCATTCTATTACTGTTACATAATTTCAAAGTTTAACCACATGTAGCTGCTTAAATCTGAAAGCTGAGATAATAAATGCAAGACAAGTGTTTTCTCTGAGGTACTTAAGATTTCTGTTAACTGCTGCTCCTCATCTATTTCAGTATTAACAATAGCAAAAAGTGACAAGCCATATCTGCCACTCAAAAGTACACCAGCTTCAATGTATTTTAAAACTGACTCAAGTAAAAGAGAGATAATAACTGGATTCCATCTGTCCCTCTTGACTATTTCTAAATGAGTTAACACTGATTAACAGTTTTGCTTTAACACAGGGTTTTGGTGATTTTTTAGCTCTTTCCTACCTATACTGTGTTTCAAGCACAGTAGGAGATTTTCAGTTTTAGGCAGGATGTCTAGCTTCAATCTTTTCTCTGCCAAAATAAGAGTTAAATGGTCATTTTATTCATTTCACTTACTCCAAACATTGGTACAGCCATGTTGGAAAAAGGGGTAAAATTCCATAGATTTCTTTTTGGTAACTGCATTGCAAAGAGGCTAGCAGGAAAATTCATGATCAGCAAGCTGTGAAACTTTGTTTTCTTACTTTACTAAGGAATTACTGCCTGGAGAAAAAGTAGACTTTAACCTTTTCTGGGAAGAGATAATACCTAAGGAAAGTAAGTAGCTATCTGTTGAAGGGCTGTAGTTTTCTGTGCAGGCTACTCCATACCTCCCATATTGCTAAGCAGAACTGTCATTAAAAACAATGAGAAATTCTGTCTCAGTGAGAAATGACAAGTGAAAATACACCAGAATTATAAGTGTGCCCTGAAACTGTTCTAATCTCACATACTTGAAGAAAAAAATACTCAGTTCCTGACTCCCCCATTACAGTTAATTCTGTGAAATCAGAACTGCCACAGAGATGAGAGATCAAAGATTTATAGCTTTTCCTCTAGGAGTCCTTCATTGAGTTTGAAGCTGACTCCATTGATGAACCTACTTGCAGAAAGAAAAGACAGGGAGAGTCTAGAAAACCCTGCATGGAAAAAGAGTCTCTTATCCAAGCTATGGAACTGGCAGCAAAAATTAAAGATAAGAATCTTGTTAATTTTTTTTTTTTTTTGTGAAGTACTATGTGTTAGCAGATCTACTCAGAGGATAGAGTGCAGTTGGTGTTCTCTTGTTGCCATGAGTCAGAGAAAAGAAGGATAAAATCCCTCTTGGAATTCCTTAGTGCCTCTTTGAGAGAGAGAGAAGAAAAGACCCTGACAATATGAATTCCTGAGCAGGTGGATACAGGCACTGCTGGCACAGGCTGGAGATGGGGATCCTTGCTAGTCCCAGAGGATGCACATACAACCCCTTTTTCATTCAGATCTCTCATTCTCCTCATGACTTAATGCTTTTAACAATTGCTTTTCACACTGTTTTTTTCTTGCATAAACAAGTTTCAAATGTCACACCTAAGAGGAGGAAAAGGATTTTTAGTTTGTTTAGTTATTGTAAATAAATACATCCATTATGCCCATTCATTCCTTCACCTGGTGGTCTGCCAGCATCTACCTACAACTCTTCAAAAGGGCTCCATAACATAGCCACAAAGTTTTCCTTCATGCAATCTCAGTTTCAAATGAAAGTATACTTCCCACAGAAGCTAGGAAAATCCTGACAGATGGAAGAACCAGTAAACAGCTTCAGTCCTGGAATGGCTTCATATCAACTCTATGTTAGGCAGAGATTACAGCTCTAATTTCATAATCTGCCTTTGAAGAGCTACTTCTGACAACACTGCAAGGCCCAGCTCCAGATTTCTCCATTCAGAACTTACCTTTAGAGTCTTTACATCTGTGCCACAGCTGTTTTTACAGAATATATAAAGTCACTTAATTTAGTTTCTTACTGAAGCTTCTTACTTACATTATAGGTGAATGGAACAGCATGCCATACTCTATTTTAAAAAGTATGAAAAAGAATAGTAAACTCTACACAGTGCTGTTCCTATTACTTTAGGATTTTGCAATTAGCATTTCTTGCCAACTGGGTGTGACTTGCTCACATAGTTTGGATAAAATGTAAATCTATTTAATTATAATACAATGTAAAAACTATGATAAAACTAACACCACAACAGAGAGATTTTATTATCCTAATATGAAAATTAAGTTTTTATTCACTTCTCACTTCTTTAACTATATTGGTGGAAATTACAGCTGGTGTGTTAGCTGGTGTGTTAGGAATACTGTTTGGTAACTGAGATTATTTAAAGCATGAAATCTTGAAATCTTTTGAGGTCCAACTTTTTTTTAAAGAGGGAATTAATTGAGATTCCTTTTAGTTAATAGCATGCTAAGTAGTAGCTAGCTCCTTCTAGCCTAGCATGTAAGTAGATTTTGTTTGCTCTTAAAATACCCTTCCAATCACATTCAGGTGAATAGTTTTATTCTTCTGAAACCAGTTTACAGGTTATTTCAAGCAGAGGAAGTTATCATAGGCGGTGTGTTCACCTAACAATAATGACATTCCTTAGTGCTCATGGTTTGAACCCAGACTACAGAGCATATCCCGGTAACAAGAAGTGAAGTTACATTGTAGCTTACCAGTTTCCTCTGCAGCTTCCTTGGATTTGGATACTTGCTCTTCTTAGCCTAAGACATCTGTAGCTTTACATAATGAGAGAAAAAGTGTATTAGTTACCAGTTCACTATTGAAGATTTCTGGACAGTTGCAAATTTCTTTGCCTCTGCTGGTTATATTTAATCATATGACTTGCCATGATCACACCTGAGTACCTCACTTAATAGGGTTTGGGAGACAATCTCTGCTGTCACCTTCCTACTGGAAGTCACATTCTGGAGTTAGGGAGTTGATTTGCCTGGGACAAAGACAGAAAAGAAATTAATTTACTCTCACTGTCTTGTATGCTGCTGTCTTGAATGTTTTCACTTTCTGTGCACAAAGGAAAAAAAAATGCCTGAGCAATGGCAGAAAAATACTGCATATCTTGGTAAAACTGTTCTGTACCACTGGAATTACTTATTACACTGGCATAAATTCTGTTATCAATGTAGTAATACAGTTTTAACTTTCTGTTTAGCCCAGAAGAGATGAATGTATTATGAACATATTTCTACCAGCATAAGAACACCACACTATGAGAAGACCTATTTCAGTGGCAATGTTAGTTTGGAAGCAGATCTTTCTCAGATGGACAGCCCCTCATGAGAGGCATTAAATGACAGGTCTAAATTTATCCTGGAGGTTGTAAGTACAGTGAGGAAATAAAATCCATCTCACTAATTATTAGTTACTACTGTATGCACACTCACATTTCTTTATTGTTAAGAAACATTAAGTGTGGAAGAAATCTAGAAGATTACAAACAATGACATCTAACATGCAAATCAACTGGGAGTTTTAATTTTCTGAGGCTTCTTCATTGTGGACAGCTGCCAGCTGCAGTTGCTTGGCTGACTAATTGGCACTAGCAATAAACAATATTTGAGTTTGTCCAGGAAAGGAGCAGAAGGTCTGAGAAAGGCTTATCAATATACATTAAAAAGAAGAAAAGCTGCTATGTCTCTATTGAAATTACTGTCTGTGTGGTTCATTTCTACAACTGAAAATTGCTCTAAACCCAAGTAGTTGTTTATAAAGCTCTCAACACTATCTAACTGAATCTTAGCTATTGGAAGATTATAAAGCAAGTATAGTGTACAAAAATAAACTGCTACTATAATAAGGAATACTGTACTCTCAGGGCTTCATAAAGTAATTTTGCATCCATACCTGACTGGCTTACAAGCAAATAGAACTTTTCATCAAAAAGATTGCTGGCTTGTTTAGCAATATGCCAGCCCTTGAGCTACAAGACAATCTATCCTATCTGTAACACTGATACCAGCACAGAGAAGTTATTATCTAACTTATTGACAAAAGGTAACAATCTTACACTTCTCAGGAGTTACTACCTGACTCGTGTAATATCTGAAAGTGCTTAGATGCTTCTTGCAGTGATTGTAGATTTACTGTGCCTCAACAAACAGAACTGGATTAGGCCTTCCTTGCATTCAGACATGCAATCCCCCAGATAGAATTCAGGGACAAGTTGTCAAATTGAACAAAATTACTCTAAAACTTTCAGGAAGAAAAGTGGAGGGATAGACAAACAACTTGCAAAGGGACCTGTAAAAAGGAGGATGCAGAAGAAAGCAACCATTGAGACCCAATGATGGGATCAAGAGGATTGAAATGTAGGATATTCAGGTGCAGCACCAATTGTTTTAAAAGTTTCTGAATAAAAAATTAAGATCTGATGGCATACTCACTAGGACTTATGTCTAGTCTGAGGAGGAGAGCTGTTAAGATAGTGAGTGAGCCAGCAAGACAGATGGCTGGTGAAGGAACTGACACTGCAAGAGCTGGAACATTCAGTAGGGAGGAAAAACAACAGCTATACCCATGAAGGGACTGCTGCCAAGCACGTAAGTGAAGTGAGCAGAATCACACAATTTCAACAGTTTCTATAAAAATGTCGATGATGTGCTGAACTGCAGGCAATGTATAGTGCCCCAAGCTGACCGTTCTGCATCAGCAGAGAAGCAAATAGACAAAGGAAGAATTAAAAGGTCATTACCTGAAAAAACAGCAGCAGATAGCTTAGAGATGTGAAACTACACAAGTGAGTAAAAAGAGATTTTACAAGTGAGGAAATGCTCAATAGGCATAAGAATTTAAGAGATAAATATATCACCTAGCATTCATTTGCAAGAACTACCTCGTGTACTCAATATGAAAAACAGTGTCAGAAGCTAAGGATTATGACATCACCTCAGCCATCCTCCCCAGTTTAAATCTGTCTACTAGGAATAAAATAGTTTCCACAAATCTTGCATTTCTCACAGTTACAGATTTACTATCAGTGACATTCCAGACATTCATAACAGTCAACTCCAACACCTGCATCTTGAAACCCACTAAATATTTGCAGTCAAGTTTCCATATACTTTCAAATATTTTTAGTACAATCCACTTCTCTTTACACTGGAAAAAAAGCCAAAAACCCCACCAAACAGACAAACAACAAAAAAAAAAAAAAACCCTGAAAAATCTGCCCATAACATATTGTTGAAAATTGAGTGAATTCAATGTACAGGGTTTAGGGGTCATAGGAAGAACAAGTCTGAGAACTGAACAGCTTTGCATGCACAAGCAGGTGTTGTGAGGTCTCATGAAAACTGACCTCGAATTTTGATACCATCATGAGGGGAAATAGTTCTGACAAAAAGGAGGTTTTCTAAACCTCCTAAATGAGCACCTTATTAAAAAAAAAATGTTTCTATGTTAACTTTTAGTTAGCCAAGTTGCCTTTTCTTTATTACTTTTCCAGCTCATTACTGCTGCCAGTCATTGAGAACAAGAAGAAAAGTGCATCCTTCTTTTGAGTTCTGTGATGGTGTTTCTGTATTTAGCATTACCACACAGACATACACTGAAGTACATGTTGTTTTCATTAATTGTGCACTGTATAATAAGTGTTTCAGCTGTACAGTTCAAGAAAAACAGCTCATTGCGGAAGACAGATCTCCAGAAATTCTTTAAGCACTGATGAGTGTATTACCACTACTGTAGTAGAAAAATTATTATTGCATAGACAAGTAGAATACTAAAAATCATGCCAGATTTCATACAGAATGTGATTATCTTTCTGGTATTTGGGAACTAAGATTACTTTTCAAGATGCAAAAAGATTTTAACATAGAGGCTAGGCAAACTAATTAAATAAACAGTATGGGATGGCTCCAAAACATTATAGATCACATACTAATGCAAATAGCCAATATAATTATAAAGAACTTAAGTCAGGCATCAATAAAGGTAGTAGGGATTATTAATTACTATCAATAAAGGCACCTTTTCCCTGGTTTAAGAACTATGTTGCCGAAAGTTTGTTGCATAGCATCAGAAAGATACAGGTAAGGTAAAGCGAGGCTATTCCTCAAGAGGGCACTGACACTTTATTCTGAGGCCAGCATTATCTTCGAACAAATACAACACTGAGATGAAGAACATACAGATCACACTTGATCTAGAGGAGAACACGGGCGGACATTTCACCCTTCACCAGAACACCTGAAAAGGGGAATCCGTGACCAAACCCGGTCACCCTCCCCGTGAGGGCGAACCCGCCCTCACACCGCGCTCCCGCCCTCACAGCGAGGCCCCGCCCCCGCCGCGGGCAGCCAATCAGAGCGCGCGCCTCTCCGCCCCCGCCGCCGGGCAGCCAATGAGAGCGCGCGCGGCGGGAAAGCGGGCTCCGCGCGGCGGCGCGTGCGGGCGGAGGGGCGCGCGGTCAGCGCCTCCCGCCGGGCGGCCGCCCCGGCGCTTCCCGCTCGGGCGTGCGCGGCAGCCCCGCAGCGGCGGGGGCAGTGAGGGCAGTGAGGGCAGTGAGGGCAGTGAGGGAAAAGCCTGGCGGAGCCCAGGGACGGCGGCGGCCGAGAGAGGCCGGTTCGCGGGAGGCGCGGCCGCCGTGTCCGCGGGATGTCCTTGGTTCGCTTTCTTCAGCGTCGCCGTCGTGGAAATAAACGCTGCTAGGCAGCCTGGAGCAAAAAAAAAAAGTGTTTCAATGGCAAAAGTTTTATTAAGCAATTAAATGTTTTATTAAGTAATTTATTATTAAATAAGCATTGTTTTAATAGATATTTTTTTTTTTTCTGTCGGTGTGCAGATCCTCACCCGGGCTGTACCGAGCTGAAATCAAAGCCTCGTTGCAGTTCCTCTTCAAGGGGAACGTGATGTTCCCCTTGAACATCTGCTCAGGGCAGATGTGCTCATCTTCAGGGCACCTCACGAGGGACCAGCCCAGCACACGAAACGGGGAGTTAGACAAAAACAGCACCACATGATAAGTAAATCTTGCAGGACAATGTCTTTGCTCTGAAATTACTGAGAAATGATGGAAGCACGTAGATGTGCCATCCTCTCCCTCTTAAGTGAGTGAACCTGTAAATTGGGTAAGCACTCTTAGTCCTCGAGGCTAGGCTGGGGTGGCTCTTCTGAAAGCCTCCACCAGGTTTTATTGAGGCTTTAGGATCTTGGGATCAAATTCATTAGCTATTCTGTGTTGTGTTTGCTCAAGGGACAGGAAGAAAACATTGAATTATGAAGTTATTTGCTAATGAATAATGTAATTATACACCAGGGTATTAGAAGGTTTTTACATTTAATCCCATATGTTTTTGTTTTCTCTTAAGAATCATCTATGTTTAGATAAGCTAGAATTAGCATTGCCTCTTTGAAAAGTCTGTATCTGTGATGACAGTAAAAATAGATTTTTAGGAAAGTACTTTAGGAAAGTTACTTTAGGAAAGTAACATGTTTAAATTATCAGGGCAGGTGGCAGAAATAAAAAGCCAAGCACTTCATGCATATGTTTTAAAGGCAAGAGTTCTTTAACAGATGCATGGAGACTTCTCCTTATAGCTCTGATCACAGCACAAAAATGATGGTACTTTTTCTATGTGACAATTCAGAGAACTAATGAAAAGTGACTTTCTAGTGTAACAACTATCAAACCTGTCATTTCAGTTTTGCATTTGAACACAGTAGCACAAACAACTACTCTAATGCTAAATTCTAATATCCTCAAATAAACTCCAGTAACAGAACAACTTTTATTTGTGTCTTTGGGACAAAGCATTGTGCTGAAGGCAGAGTATTTGCCTTGGTATTTCATATTTTATATCAAAGTTAAAAGCTGGGAAACATTTAAAATGTGTAATTCAGGCTCATTTTGTACAACACTTTATTTTAGGAAGTGAATTCTGTTGTGTATGTTAAAGCTAAGTGATATCATTCTAGCCCACATAAATAGCAAATGGTTATGTTCTCTTTCACAACTGTATAAATTTACAGTTGCATGAATATTCTGGTTTTGTCTTTTTTTTTTTTCCTATGGTGTGTAAACTGGGATAATTTTGAGACATTGAACCTGATTTGGCCACAGGAAAAGTAAGGTGTGAGGGGTTGCTACATTTTCCTTCAGGCCAGCTCATTGTTCTGGCTGTTATCTACTGTCTCTAGCAACACCTGAGGCTGATATCCGTGAGGAATTGGCAAAAGGAAGATGTGCTCCGTGCTGGCTCAGAAAGACTAATACATAAATAAAAGAGGCTAAATGCAAAAGTGGATGGTGCCAGTAAATGTAGTAGTAGTTGTAAGCTTTGTGATTACAAATAGACTTATTCAGTAGATTTACTCTGTATGTTCTAGGTTGCCTCTTACTTTAGAGAGGTAGAAAAACACTGTCAGGACTCTCTTTAGTGACTGTAGTGTTGGTTTAGAACATATGAAAATGGAATTTTAAGAGCTGGGAGCCAGGTTTTCAAGTACTTGGCATCTATAATTGGGGCAGATTTACAAATGAGGTTAGCACTGACTGTTCTGAGCTCTTGTGAAGGTTTGTCCATTTTGATTTTGTGCCTAACTGAACCTGATATGTTGAAAATCTGGTCTCTGTGGCTAAGCATGACATTCTTAGAATGCTGTGAGGGCAGTAATAACACATCCAAGAGAAAAAAAAAGCTGTACAGCACCCCCCACTCAGTTCAGTACCCCAAAACTGCCACCCAGAGCACAGAGGATGAGTAAGACAGGGTTGTAAGCTGGTATGTGTTGCCAAACAGTTTTCTAGGATTTCACAGTGAAAACAAGTATGGTTTTGCTACTTCTATTCTGGATGTGTTTATTTAAAGTCAAAGATGCTGTGAAAGGAAGCTATAAATGCTAGTTATAAGAGTGCAAAAATGTCTTATGTTTTTGGGAAGCCACAAGAGGAAAATGCTTTAATTAAAATGAACTGTAGCTGTTGATAATAATTTTGTGAGTTCTGAGATAACAGCACTGCTTCTAGAGTTGTGCTGCCTTCTGACCTGGGGCCTGGGATAAATATTTTGATTGTCCATCACTGTAATCAATGCTGCAAATCCTACTGAATTTGATTTAGCACTGTTGAGTCCTATGTTAAAATATAGCAGTATGGACAAAATGAATATTTTGTGTTGGAAAAAAATGTTATTTAAATCAGCCATGGGCCATTTTTTTACTGGCAGAGCTGTTACAGGGTAATAATATTGATTTATGTGATCTTTCTTGCTAGTTATATCACTTACTATTACAGATTACTGCAGAAGACTTCTATTTCTCTTTTTAAACAATTACTTTTATTTGAAATTAATTTATTGTCAATTTCTGCAAAGTTTTGGCCTTGTCATTGGTCTCTTAATCACTGTCTGAAGAATGAATTATTAATTGTTGCAGCTGAAGAAACGCAGCAATAATTTTCTGTGTCCTTTTGAGGGGAAAAGACAAAAAAAAACCCCAAAACAGAGCTTTATTTTTGCACACACTGTACTACTTTTGTTCTGTACTTGCACATTTGGAATAAGGATCTTCAATAGTCCAGGATAAGCAAATGATAATACTGTAATTTTCATGTAGGGAGTATGGGATCCCTGTCTACATGCTAGGGTTGCATTTATAGAATAGTTGAGTGAACCTCTGACAAACAAATGAAAAACTGAAAATGACTACATTTGAGTTGATAACTCTCAGAGCAGTAAGAGTCAGAGAAATTCACATAGAGGTGATAAGGCAAAAGAGATGAGCTGTTGTTGAGATACCTGCTTTACAGACCTTTCATAAAATTGAACTGGAGATTAAGGCATCATGCTATTTCTAGCTTGCCAGTGCTAGCTGGAGTGAATTCTAGACTTTAGAAACATTAATAAATTAGAATAAGATGGTGATTATAGAGATTGAGAAAATGTTCATGAAGAGAACTGCCTTAAACTGCCACTGCTCTGTGAGTTCCAGGTGCAATCCTATTTTGCTTCCATTTTGTCTGGGTGGTTGAATGGAGGTTGTGTTTTATTTGTTACTTAACTGTCATGTTATGTCATTATTCTGCTTTGGTGTCAATTGCAAATATGTTTAGTGTTAAAGATTTTGACCAGGTTTGAGAAGTGTTCTTGTGTTCCTTGTTAGCCATGGCCACAAAGTTCTGGAGTTTGTTGTCCCTGTACTGTTGCATATGTACACACAAATAAACACATGTAATGGGTCTTCTGAAGTCAGTGTGCCATATAGAGTCTATATTTACTGATATCAATTCCACATAGCAGCTGCTAATATTTGATCTCCTGGTTGGTATATGTTTTAGAAGCAGAACTTGTGCACTGAAATGGCAAAACAGAGCCTGTCCTACTCTGCAGTTCCCAAAGCTATTTTCCCAGGCACATGGCTTGGTCACTGTGCTTTCTCTCAGTCCCTTATGGTATGTACATCATGGTCACAGTGTAAATAAACAGCTTGGGAAAGAGTATGTTTAAAAAAAAATGTTTTACTAATTATTTAGTGTGTTTAGTCCGTGTGGAAAAAAATTTCAAGGCTAAAGAAGTCTCACAACACTCACAAGCCTCATTTTGAACAAAGCCTATTTGTTGTGCTTATGATTAGACTGAGCATCCTTTTGTCACACATTTGGAGTGGGTGGATAACTTAGGTCTGGTTTACACCTGTATCCCTTGAATGTCCTTCTCAAAATGAAAATTTGATTTGGTGAGGTTAGTACACTGAATTTGATTCCACTTGCTCCTTACTGACTTTGTGAGCCCATTATGGCATCATTACTCTTCAATTACAGGCATGAAGGTGAGAAGTGACCTAGTAATGAAGGGTGCACACCGAGAATGGTGTAGTGAGAATTTTACATGAGGCAAGAGTGAAAAAAATCTACTACATCGATATCTGTCAAAAGGCTGTTTTTCATGAGTGACTACTTTGAATGAGTCCCCAGAAGGGCTTGTGCTGAGCATTGCTGTGCTCTTGCTGGGATGTGTCTCAGGTGCAGATTTCTATATTTCTATAGTTTTTTCTAATTTCTGTAGTTTTATGTACTGCATAGTACTTGTACAGAAACAAGGTCAAGCAATTTGGGACCTTAATATTTATTAAACTTGTGAGTGTAATGTCTAAGCTACAGTTTAAAATAATATCAACTGAAATTTTCTGCTTTAGTGTTTAATGTTCTTTCAGTTTTGGAAAAAAAATACTTGCTGTCAAATGTACTCTAGAAAACACAGATATTCACTAGCATTGTTATTTAATTGTATTCTGTGGTTTAAGATATTAAAAATGAACTTTGTCTGCCTTTCCAAAATGTCCTTTCTCTTGTGTGAGTAGAAGTTTGTGACAGCAATTGTTATGATATCCTACAGGATACATTTTGAGAGAAACTGCACCGGTTGTAGGATCACTTTATTGAGACTGTTGTGAATATGCTGCAGTGGGCTAAAGGCTCGAGAGGAAGCAGCAGGATAGTAAGTGTCAATAGCAGGCAGAATCCATGTAAGTTACATTGTATTGAATTGTTTCATACTACTTCACTTTTCATTCTCAAGGAAGAACACACCCGCAGAGGACTAGTGGCCAGAGAAAATGGAATAAGCCTGAGCAGCAGGGGAACAACTTCTGGTACAGCAAAAAGTAAAATCTAAGAAAACTGATAAAAGCAGAGGCAAAAACTGCACATTCTTTTCACAGGATGTATCTGAAAGCTGAGGTCTTCTGACAGAGGAAGGGATCCAGTGGAATATAAATAGTAAAGCTGTCAACTGGCAGAGCAGCAAGTAATAGTGAGTTTCATTTAGGTTCTCTTTTTTTCCTTTTATCAGTTTATCTACAAGTAGTCACACAAAGATACCAAAGTAGTCAGCTGCAGTGTAGCATTTTGGGGATGGAGACCCCTGCTCAGTTTCAAGATTATTAAAACCAGTGCTGCTACACAATTTTAACTGCATCAATGCCTTGGTTTAGTTAACTGTTCAGGGCTGCATGAGGTGCCAGTGACAAAAAATACCATGAAAACACATATAGCAAAAGTGCAAACCAATCCTTTCTGGTAAAGTTTCACAGTGGCCAAGTCAAAAGTTCTGTGAACAGATGAAAAATGGTCTTGCACATAGTTTAGTTACTTCTTGCCATTTAGAATATTATTAAATTATGAAATGTCATCTTGCATTTAAATTTGTCCAGCTTTCTGCTCTGGTTTGCTTTCTGGAAAAAAAATCACTGAAGTTTTCTAGGTGCTATGGAGACAGTGCTGATGTCAGAAGCGTTTTCAGTGGGGGCCTGGAAAAGGGAAGCAGATGGCTGCAGTTGCTGGTGAGCATGGCTGGCTGTTGGTGCATAACAGAGCAGTGGAGAGCAGTGCAGAATTGCTGAGCTGGCTCTGGATGGTGAGTCACACTGGCAGCAAGGTGGGAGAGCCTGCAGAGCCTGGGAGCTTTCCCCTGCTGCTGCAGTCACATTGTGCCCCATGGTGTCCCCACGAGCACAGCCACACCACACGGCTGTGCTGCCTTCAGTTCATGCCAGCTCAGGTGCCTCTCATTTGCAGGCCTGGGCCAAATTACACTGTTTGTTCAACTCTGGGTTTTTTTCTGTCCCAGGAAATGATGAAGTGTATTTCTGGTACTTATGTTGTCCTGACCTTTATAGACCTTTATTTTCTAGGTGACTTCACAACTCATGGGACCTGATGACCCAGGGGTGAAGAGACAGTATAGGTGTAGCTTGAAGTGCCTCTGTTAATGAAATAAATTCTTGGGTTTTTAAAAGTGTTGAACTTTTGGGTAATGTTAAATGCTGTTTCCTTAAAAAACTTAGCACAGTATCTTGCATTTAACTGGAGCAAAACCAGAAACAGTATTACCAAAAAACTTTTCCAAATTCCAGACTTCTCCCACACTCTGAGAAGAACCTCCTCCTCTGTGAACCTTGAATCCAATTTTGTGCAGTTGACATCAGTGTAGAACTCTGCTGCTGAGGTCATTGGCTTGGCTCTGGAGTCAGCCACGCTGTGTGGTTCTGCTTGCCTCTTCAGCAAATGAGTGATGGGACCTTGTCTGCTGATAACTGGTCTGCTCTGGCTTATCTACTATGTCCCTTGCTTTTAGTTTTTATTTTGAAGTACAGATGAGCAAAGAGTCTTGGTGATTTACTTATCCAGATTTCTAACAAGCCTTTTTTATTTTTACCTTGTGTTTAGAAGAAGCTGCTTCTAAATATTTCTTGGGGTCACTTTTCTTCCTTTGAAGTCCTTTGAAACTTTTATTTGCTGGGATACCTATAAAGACTTTACAGTGGTTAAACAGTGCTTATCGTGATGTTCACTTGGATTTTACAGTGACTCTGTTCAGTTGTTTAAAAATAAAATGAAATATTCTGTAAGCTCTTCAGAACACAGACTGGCTTTTTGTACAAGTTTTTAACACAGCAGGGCCCAGAAATCCAGGCAAGGGTCTATAATACCATCTCAAGAGAGAAGAAAAAAAAATGTTTCCCGGTATGAATTATTTTTTCATAGGAAGTAAGTGTGGGGTGCCTTCAGGGATCATTTCTTCATAAGGAAATGTGCATTAATTCTAAGAGTATGTAATGATTTTTAATCAGGCTGACATATCTACAATGGAAAGATGAATTTTTTTTTATTAATGGTATTTAGGGAACCAGTAGCTCAAATGGTCTATGTGCCAAAATTATTCTGCTGGAAACCTACAATTATTCTGTAAACTTCAAAATTGAGAATTCAAGATGAGAAGAGGCTGAGAATTTCTGCACTTGATGAGCTCAGGCTGAAAGCTGGAGAAAAAGCAGTTTGCCTTTTATGCATTCTGTCAGCTACAACAATGCTAACCAAAGAAAGTGTCATCTCCCTAGAGTCTCTTTTCAGACAAATGTGCTACAGGGCAATAATGAATCTTAAAAGAAATTCATGATCATAAAAAGCAGTGTTTTGCATATAAATGTTTCTAATGGAGCTATGAGCATCAGTCTTTTGCTCTATTATTTTGAAAAATAGCATGTGAATCCTGGTAGCTGTTAGTAATTCAAGACATGGAAGGTGCTATTTATTTTTATTTGTGTTATGTTCCTTATAAAATATGAAATACTCCTTAGGCCAAAATTACTACTAACTCTTTGAGATTGTACAGAAATATTATTTATAACTTCAAAAGCTTAAGTTGCTAATGGGTGACTTGGATAAACTGTGTTTAGCAGAGAGCAATTCCTACTGATCTCATAGAGAGGAGTACTACAGGTAAGTAGATCAAAATTTGTAAGGAAATATATTGCTCCAGCATTGTTGACCTAATGAATTTTTAAAGAACAGTCATACTGTAAAGCCCCAAGTAAGTCACTTAGATTTTGAAAATTTTTCTCTTAGTTTTTCTCTTTGTATCATCTGTGATTATTTTTAGGGCCTACACAGTGCAAATTTCCAGCTCATCTCTTTAACAATGGGGAGTAAACTCCCTGACTATATTTTATTTTAAGAGGATTAAGATCCCTGTAATTTACTGGAACCTTTATTTTAGGAGTTGTTAATCAAAAGTCAATTAGATCAACATTAAATTAAAAAGAATGTTAGACTTTTTTTCCTGTATTGCACGGGAAATTTATCACTGTTTTAATTGTCCATCTTCCTGCCACATCCATCCCAAACTCTGCCCACAGAATGTGTGATCAGGAAAATGCAACTGTGCTGAGATTCCCCTGCCACATGTGATTGAAACAAGTTTTGACAGTTCTTGGAAATATCACAAGAACATATACAAGCTGAATTCTGAAGTTTTTGGACCAAGAAAATGTTTTACTGTTGGTACAAGGTTTTCCAAATTCGACTGTTGCAAGATGCTATTCTTAATACTTCTTCTTGTAAAGCAGGAATAAATGGTTGGCTGAATTTGGGTGTTCTTGTTTGTTGCTGTTCCTCCTCCTTGCAAAGCACATCTCCAGGGAATGACTATTACAGTCTGACTTGGAACTAAGAAGACTCTGATTTCAAGGTTTAATGTCTGAAACTGGAGGAAGTGCACCTGGTGGATGAGCAGCTGGTTCTGAGTTACTTGAGTGTGAAGGCATTATTTGCTTTGCCATATGCAACTTGTTTATTACAGATCTGGATTCTAAAATAGTTTCTTTTAACTAGGTTTTTCTCTCCTGGACTATTCTGATGATTTTTTAATAAAAAGTTTTAAATAAAGGAAACTATAAATTCATGTCTGACCTATATCTGCCTTTTGCTTTTGAAGTCAAGTAGTCAGCCAGTAAAAACCTGCAAATAAGCTGGTATTGCACTCCAATTTTCAGAACCAGAGGAATCTGCAAAAAGTTAAAAGTTGCAAATATAAAAGTGTTTGTGGCTAGACTGTATATGTGGACTCTAAAGATTTGTTCTTCTTAGAAATACCTGTGGAACTGCTCTTTGTATGCAAATCTTTTATGTTTTTTTTAGAAACATTGTGAGAGAACAGCAAACACTCTAGAGAGGGGGAAGAGAATACATGGGAAAATAACACATGTTCAGTTTGTAGTAGGGATTTTTTTTGTTCCTGAGTATTAGGAAACCACTTATAACTGTATCAAAATCTACAAAAATTTCATATTCCTGAATTTTTGCTTACTAATAATCACCAATTTACTCTTAATTCTTTACTGCTAGACAGTGAAAAAAATAGATAGACAATGTTACAATGGTCCATATTGATTCCAATATCTTCAGTGTTTTGTTTTAGAGTCAGAAATGCAAGGGGTTTTATGTGTCACATCACCAGAGGAACATTTTTCCTTAACGTGTTAGACGTTTTCTCACTTTAATACTGACATCTCATAGAACTGACAGATTTATAGTTACTGTTCAATCTCTATGGAAAAGTAGAATTTACACGAGTTTCCTATTTCTAATCCCTATTTGAGATAGCATTCTGTGTAGCGTGCTTTCTTTTCCTTAGTAAATCCTTTTTAAAAGATTTGGCTGGCTTCAGAAATTAGTTCTGCTGCATTGTTAACTTCACAATTCTTCATTTTCCTTTGCTGTAAATCTGACTTCTGAAAAAATCTGTTGTTTTTCAGACAAAGGCAAAATAATATATTTAAAAAAAATTTTTGTGCACGGAATGTCATTCATACTATTACTCCTTCTTATAAAAATGGTGAAATTTGATTTTAATTAAGTTTTAGGGGAGTGAAATTTATTTAATTTAGATGCCTTTGTGTTAAACTGTGGTTGTTCAAAAGCACTGAAGAGGCTTAATGTACTGATAGTAAGATTTAGGGACTGGGAGATCTGGATCCTTTCCCTGATGTTCCTTCATGTTTTCTCTGTGTGTCGAGTTGAAATCTTGCTTCCTTCTGCCTTTAGAAATCCTTAGAAATTATGCCTGAAAAAATGTGCTAATTTATAGATGATAGCACACAGAATGTTTAGCTTTGGGTTTAGGTTTTTGAGTTCTGTGAGGCCTTATGCTGCCCCCCTATAGGAAAACTGTTGTCTTTCAATATTCTTAACTGCCAGTACTTTCTGAAAATATAAGGACACTTTAGATACACAGGTGTTTTTCTGTTCATAATTGTGTTTTTCTACAGTTTAATTAGAACTGAATTTTTAAACTGGCATGGATTTATCAGTACAAGTGACCTTTTCTGCTGGTATCTTCCAGAGAACAAGGACAAAGAAACAGGTGTGGCAGAAAGTTCAAAATAGAATAATACAAAGTAGTTTCAAAGGCCAAGGGAAACATTAAGGTTACACTTCTGTTGGAGTAGTCAGCTTGGGTGGCTTTATGCAACTACAGCATAAAATTGTTGTGTGCACAGCATCTCAGCTAATCCTCTGCACTTTTTTGGGCCTTTTTTCCATTTTCAGACATGGAAGCTTCTGTGAGGAGTGTATTTCAACTTTGTAAGTCTGAGTAAAAATAGTTGCTTTACAGAGGTCAGAGCAGTCTGCCCTGCTATGCCCAGAATATTTCTTGGATATATTTGAAAGCAAAGAAGAACACAACACTTTGGCTGTGTCTTTTATCACTTCAGATAATGTTTGAACTCGATATGCTCAAATGTAGAACAGTTTTGTTTGGAATAGGTTTTGTCCACACCTAATTGCTTATAAGAGATGCAGTTGCTAATTCACAGCACAGCTAAATGACTGCCAGCTCCTTACAGGGACTTGTGGCACCAGAAAGACATCCTGAATTTATCACAAGCACTTTATATTACTTTCCTTTGAAAAGTGGAGCAGTCTGTATATACTGTTTATATTTACTTCTTCTTGATGTCAGGTGGATGTTGATGTGTTGTTAACTCTGATGCTTGTGCTAAAGGCAACAATTAATTTAAATAATTGGAACTCAAAATAGGAAGAAACAACATATTTAGGGAAAGAGAGTGTTGTAATGTTACTTAAAAACTAAAGCTCGTCTGATAAGACTAAAATTTGCAGTTTACAAAAGGTTACTCTTGCCTTCTGCCTTGTTTACAAAAGGTTACTCTTGTCTTCTGCCTTGTTTGCTCAGGTGAACTGTAATAGGAAGTGTGAAATATTACAGAAATCAATGGTTGTTTAATCCTTAAAGACCATTAGAATTATTAATACCAAGCTTTTGTGGAATTATGGTAAGGAATAATTAGTTTGTCATTCCTGTGTCCTGTTTATAAGTATATGGTAAATGTCTTATCATGTATTTCTTTAGCCTTAATCCAAGAGAAAGTAAAGCAACTTCATATATAACCCAGTCTGGAAAGGCACTGAAAATGTTACATACTTAGAAATGCCAATATTTAAAAAAATTTAACTAATATTAGCGTTGTTCTGTAACAATGGACACACTGAAGGGTAAGTGAAACTCAGTGTTTCACATTGGATAAGATGAAAGGAAAACAAACTGTAAAGGGTATCCATGTGTAATCTAGTTACATAGACTAGCAAAGCAGCTCCAGCCCGTTGATACCAATGTGGTGTTGATTGTGACTGTTTTGATGTAAAGCTGGGGATTTCCCTCTGTAAACCATCCTTTTTTTGTAAGAATCAATAAGTAAGATGCTGTGATTTTGCAATTTGTTTTCTCTTTTCAGAGTTGTGGGAGATTTGCACATTCTGTCGTGGTGTGTGTGAAAGACTGATTTATGTATAGTTATATGGATTGGGCATATGCAATTAAATACATAACATAGATTTTAGATTTTTTGTTTGGGTTTTTATTTTATTTTTTGTTTTAATCTAAAACCAGTTGTAAGTAGCTCTTGTCAATAGGTAAATGCATCTTCCAGATGTATTGGTAGACTGTGGTTACTCTGTGCAACAAAACATGAAAAAGAAGTAAAAATGCACATTAGAAAATTATATTTTAAACACCATCAGAAGATAGGTGTCAGGTTTTTTTCAGCAGGCCTGCAGTTGAAATGAACTGCATTGATAAATTTTCAGAGTAGTTTGCTAATTTCTGTTATTACTGCACTACAAAGCAAATTCTGTCATATCTACTGCAATGAACTAGTTTCTCTCCAGTCTTTTTTGTTTAAATCTGCATAGTGTTTATGCCCACGTCTTGTATCATGTTCCTGGATATAATAAATTTTGCCTTTAGCATTGGAAGGAAGGCACATTTCAGAAAACATTTACTGTATTTATGCAGAATTACTCAATTAGGTATGACTAAGCCTAAATAAAGTGTCAGGTATTTCTGTCAATTATATGGCTCAGAAGTTACTTCAATGTAGGTTAAAAACAAACAAAAATGTGTATTCTAGCTAAGGGCTTGGACTTGTGCTTTCATATTCCAAATGATGATACAGTGATATTTTGGTGTACTGTGGAAATGTGCTTTGACACATGGTAATCCATCACTATGAGTATGTTATCCCATAATAAGAAGTAGAGATTAATGTTTTATTACAGCAGGGTAGCTTTTGCAATTACATATGTAATGAGAGAGTGAGCACGGGGACTGCAAAGTCTCCATCTTTCTAGAATTAATATGGAACTCAAATGACCTAAAAATGAAGAACATTATGATCCTGGAAAAATTATCTGGCTTAAGTTTCATTCTTCTCCCCATCATGGCTCGTAACTGAGGAAAATCCTTTCCATTTCTATTTTGTACAAAATTATATTCAGCAAGAACAGAGAGTGCTCATATCTCCTAGATGACACTGAACCCTCCCGACAGCCACACAGAATAATTTTATCTCTGCAATGAAATGTGTGTAGTTCACACTAGGGTTCTTTCACTATGGTTTGTAGTAGTGAGGTAGCTCCTTTCAAAAGTTGGTTCTTTGTGTTCTTCACCTTAGAAATTACTGATAAGATAGAAAGAACAGCATGATGTCTGCTTGATTCTGCTTTCTGTCCTACTGTTGGGCTTTCTAAAATTCACAACCATTATCTGGTATAGAGGGTAATTACTCCACAGGTCAATTCGTTTTCCTTAGTAATTTACAGTTATGAATGGTGGGAAAATTTTTGATGTCATCTGTCCATTTCCTCAAATTGACTTGTACTGACTAGTTAAACCAGGTTTGACTTGAATATTGAGGAAGAGCAAGGTAAGGAAATCTACCCACAGTGACCAGAATCATTCTATTTTGTTGTTTTCTTCTAATTCAACACTAGTTCTGGATGTGATAAGCAGAGCAAGTGATGTGTATCTTTTAAAATCTGGTAATGGTCACTGAAAGCTACAAGATGAGAATTATATACCTGATTAGCCTTGATTTAGTCAGTAACAGACTCATCAATTTCTCAAGATGCAACAAGACAACTAATGGCCTGCTACACATTCTACAGCTGTCTCCTGAAATGTGAAGAGATCAATAGGCATGTAAAGGGTCAGGGAGTGAGGCAGTTTAAAAAAAACTAAACTCAGGAGCAATTCATATTGAAGAAAGGTCATGGAAAGGAGAGAGAAGATGATTATCCAGCCAGCATCACATCTTATCAGGGACACAACACTAATGCAGCTAATCTGTATAAACCTATTATAGACAGCAACTAAAAATGGGGGAAAGCATGCTCCTGAAACCTGGGAGCAAGGAGAAACCACCTCGTTGTTGATGAGCTGTGGATGGTTCTTGCCAATGTCATCACGTTGCAGTCAGTGGATAACTCAGCAGGTACCTTCCTGATTTTATAGCTGACATTTGGGAGGTGGGCACAGTGGCAGTAAACTTCTCATGTCTGTTGTGTGTCGCTGTATTGTCACTGTGCACTGTGATAGGAATATGATTTAAGGAACAGCCCTAAACTTATTGAAATTGATGGTATTTTCTTTATCTGCAACTGTGATCAGGTTGAGTGCTTTAGTGTCCCATTTTGTAAACCATTTCTAAAACTGTCTTCAAGCTTGTTGCTTTCCCCCACTGATCTGCTGTCAGGAGAAAATCAAACATAGCATCTGTTTCTCATTGACAGAATTAATAAAATAGGAGCAGACAGGATACAGAGCAAGTATAATTTCTAAAAACAGCACTGCTGTTACGCATTATCCTTCCCCAGCAAAGGAAGAGACAAGTTCAACTTGATATCCTTCAACAGCCCTCGAGGTGAATTCCTTTAAGTAAAGCTGTCAATTTCATCATTACATCTCAAGTTAATATCAGAAGTTCTAATGGAAATATATGTAGCTTCTGTTATCTATTCTCTCACTTTAAGGAGAAGGAAAGGAAAAATAGTCTGATGGCAGGGTTGCTAGATTGATGTCACAATTACCTGTTCCACTTCAGGGACTTGCATACTTGGTTGCCTGCCTGCTGTTAAATGTAACTGGGAACTTTAAAGGGTTGTTAAATTCTGTGGAGGTGCTTGAAGAGTTATACCTTCATTTTTCTTCTGCTCACTGCTTGGCTCTATGATGGTTAAAACATTTAAGAACATAGTTTGAACCGTCTGTTAAATAGATTTAATATTAAATTTTGGAACTGACTGGATGCTCAGATCAGCAGATAATGTTTTGAATGAAATAGAAGCATATTCAGACCAAGAAGGAAGAAGTGCAGTAGAGAGTTAGATGCTTTTGAGAGTCTGTCTTTTAATTAAAAATCCTCCTCCCAAAAACCATAATAGGGAGAGTGGAAAATTAAATCAGCTCACGTTAGTTAGTGTCTTACCACTAAATCAATTTTTCTGGGACCAGAACCAAACACTGTGGGAGATGGGTATGAAGCAATTTCCACTTGGAATTTTATTTGGGTAGAGAGTTTGAGATAATTATTACAAAATTACTGTGGATCTATAGGGGAATAAGTCCATACAAACTTTAGATTTACTGCTTTTTAAATAATGTAATTACTGTCTTGCTATAATAAAATATATTAAAATATTGCTTAAAGTATATCTTGTTAACCTGTCAACAAACCCAGACATTTTTAAACAGTAAAATTAACATTTGTTTAGAGCTAATAAAATTTCAAGTTAGAAAGAGCTTATAGAGAGTTACAAGCTGTGCAGGATCATTTTTCATCCATTTTTCTTTTTTACCACAGTAATTAGGCAAGTTGCCAGGCAGCACAGTGGAAAAGACATTTTCTTTGGTAGAATATTTTTTTACAGGCACTGCTGGACACATACAGACATGTCTTGTATTTTTGTTCCTGGTGATGCTCTCTCCCTGGTTGTGTTTTCCATGGGAAAGACTTAAGGTCATGAATTATTTTTTTCCTAAGTTATCTACGGGCTGTTTGGGGTTTCAGCCATGTCAGTTAGTAAGACAATTGCTCACTCTGGCCAGAGTCTTTCGGGGTTTTATTGTCTTTGAGGTACCATGAGGATGCTTGATAGGGAGCAATGTTAACTAGGCTGCTGCACAAAGAACTTTCTGGAATAACACTTGCAGGAATGGTCCTGCACGTTTTACAGCAATGCAAGATTGTAAGAATCCTCCTGCAGCTCAGCCACTTGCCTCTGTAGCTCCTTCTGATTCCCAGCATGAGTCTATTCAAGAAAATAATAATTTAACTGCAGTAGTTCCTTACCTCTTTGTTTTACATTGATTTTCTATCATTGTAGATCTGGCTGTGTTTCCAAGAATACTTTCTTTGGCTGAAATGTGGAGAGCTTTTTGCAGACAACCAAGCTGCAGAGAAGGCTTTATGTGTTCGGTCTCATTTAAAAGGCTGTAACACCATTTAACTCCTGTTATTGAACCATGGTACCTGAGATTTCCAGAACCTTCAGTGTGATTTTATGGTATTTTTGATTTTATTGAAATCTAGCCTACATTTTTTGTAGATTTGGTAGTGTCTGTTTTTCATTCTGCTACTGTAGTTCAACTATTAGTGTATGAATAATCAAATCTAGAGTTGATTTTAAGAAAATCAGACTCTCAGCATTAGAAATTCACTTAGTAGTTGGAGGTACATTTATTTTCCTTTAAATATTTTTGAAGCCTAAGTCTGAGCTTTCAGATATAAAATTGGAATTGTTTGGAATTAAGTTGGTAATAAACAGATAGTTTGAGTTTAACCAGTTTTCATGGGTTCCAAATGCATGACCTTGAAAAGATTTTGTCTTGTAGGTTTTCATCAGCACTGGGAAGCTATTTAGCAGAAGCCAACCTCTTCTCTTCAAAAGTCTATTGTGAATTCAAAACTCCTCTCCTTAGTGCTGTAAATCTTTTTTTTAACTCCAGTTCAGTGAGTTACTTAGCAAAAATACACCTCTTCTGTTGCAGAGGCAGCTGTCTTTTAATGTTTATTGTGCCTTTTAATTGAGACTCCAGTCCCAGCTTGTGTTAATGTAGCCTTTTCAGGAGAATAAAACACAGATACAAAGATCTGTGTTGGGTTTTAAAACTTTAAAGGCTTTTTGTGGGTTGAGCAAATTTTGTATTAGGTTTTAAGGCTTTACAGGCTTGTTTTGAATGGAGCTAATTCTGCAACTAATTGCATTTAAAGAATCTGTGATGTTGGTTACTGAGAGAGCTCCTTCTTTACTTTCCATTTCTACAAGTGAAATGCAAACATTTTGTGTGATTGCTGCCATCTTCCAGAAAATTTGTGCTTCTTTTTGTTTGTGGGGTGATTTGAGTGGTTTTGACCATTTTATATAAGCTTACAGAACCTTAAATCTTTTAGTCACAGCACAGTAATAAGGGCCTGTGGTAGACTTGATTTCTGTACAGAGTCTGAATAATTGGAGTCTGAACAATGGCTGTTGTGTGTATATGTGATTTGATGTACTAATACAATAAATAGTAACAATAATAATAATTATTGGCAAGCTAGTGCAGAACTTGGTCTTGCTGAACTAAAGGGAATTAACATGAGGCTTTAGAGGAGCCATTTTCCTGTGACTCTAAATTGCATATTCAGTTGATACTTTAACTAATATTCTTCCATTGCTTGACAGTGGGAGGGGCATGGCCTCATAAAGGAGCCATAAAATTGGTGACAAAATGGAACCACAGGGACAGGAATGCCTCCATTACAGAGGTTGTGCTTATTCTGCCCTGTGCTTGCAACATGACCTCAACCCTTCCATGAGCTGCATCTGAAAATGCTGCTGGGAGAGGATGGGGTCTGTAGTTCCAGACTGTTTTCACTCTCTTCATTTCTAGTTATAGGCTAATTTCACCTGGTCCACTGAGAGAGTACAGTTAAATACAGGTTTTGTTCAAAATTACTTTATTTCAAAATTTGAGTTCTAAACGTGGAGTTTTTTTTCATATATATTAGAATTCAAAGAAACTAAGGGGGGAATTGGAGACATTTTTGTATGCTAAAGAAAGGCATTTTAGTGTTAATATTTCTAAGAGAAGGAAAAAAAATCTATAGTTAAAAATTAATTGCATCTAGAAAACTACATTTGAAGTTGCAAGTAAAGAAGATAGTTAAGATTTTGTTCATGGAAAATATAGCACATCCTCCACTACTTAGCTTCATGTGTATAACACACTGTTTTACTTGAAGATCTCTGTGGGGGTGGAACAATTTCTCCTAGAGTATACAAATCTTAATATTATTGTCTGGCACACATCCTGCTGAAGGACCTGGGAAGTGTCAGAAGTTTGGTTACTCAGAATGAATTTTTTTCAGTTTCTTGCTTAGTTTGTAAGATCATATAACACGTGCTCTACAGTCATGTCTGTGTATACTATATACCTGCTGACATTTTTTCTTGCAGAGTCTCTACCTTCTTGATATAAAGTGATCATATAGACTACAGAAAAGTAAATTAAAAAATGGTTGTGAGCCACATTACTGTATTGAAAATACTGCTATTTTGCAATCTAATCACAAAGGCTTTTCCTTCCAAAAAGTAGGACTAATACTTGGATATTTGTTCCATCTGCGTTCCCCCCTGTCATTCTCCCATGTTTATAAATGTGTTGCAGACCAAGAGTTGATTTTTTAGATCAATTTATGTGACCCTTTCATGGATGACATTCTATGCCCTTAGATTGCATCTGGCAAATGGGGAAAACAGGTCACAACCATGGAAAATTGTTCATAGGCCCAGATATCTGTCTGGTTGGTAATTGGTTAGAAGCCAGTGTGGTACTAAATTTGAGCAGGAGATGCATCATTTTCTTCCATGGCTCCTTCTGAGGAGCAGTCTGAGAACCGAGATACAGCAGCAGCAGCAGCTGCTGTCCCTGCAGCCCTCAGCACTGAGGGAAGTTGTTCACAGTCCCCTTCAATCTAAACCAGATCAACTGATACATTCTGCTAACAACTTTTTAGCTTGTAGTGACAGCATGTGTAGAGATATTTCCTCTAAAAATCAATCCAAAACTGCAGTCCCTGTTGGGCAGCTGATGCTCTGAATCTGCTGTTTCTCTCCTCTTCTGCCCCTGGCTTTACAATGCTGCAGGGAAGGCTCAGAAGCTTTGTCATTTTCCAGCCAGGAGGATGAAATATCTGCACTGGAGCAGTTCCTTAGCTGTAGTTTCTGAGCCCAAGTTTGGTGTATTCTCTTATTTTACTATATTAGCTGGAAGCTTTGTTCAGACTTAATAGAAGCAGGAAGGGCCTTCTCTATATAGAGAAGCTGTTTCATTATGTAACTTATAAAATAAGTCTTCTATCTATGTGAAATATAATCATTTCTCAAAATTGGCAGTCACCTTAAAAGTTATATACAAAGGCATTTTGTTATTCTAACTATGAAATACACAATTGGATTATTTCAGACACATGTGAACCAATTTAAAATAGAAAACTAATAAGTACTTTTCATTAAGTCTGTTGATATTTATTGACTGATAGCTATGTGTGAATACTTATATTTTTAAGGGGAAAAATTCTTTCAGGCTTTCATCTATTAAAAAAGAAGTTTAATAATCTTCATTTGTTTGACTCAGAGGTGGTTCTTTTTATTAGAGATTTGCTGTCTCATTTTTGAAAAGCCCATTGTTTGCTTCTGAAAGGTCCTTAATAGAGCTTTAACAGGAGACTAAATTTGAACAGCTAGAAATATTTGAATAAGAATCTGCTCATTCTGACTCTAGGTTGTTTAAATTTTGATCTTTAGAACTGCAAAAAGAAACTTGAAGATGTCTCCACTCTGCCTCTGCTGCTACTTTAGCCATTGAAATTTTTCTCTACCAGCAAATTCTTGTATGTCCTACTGATTATCAACATTATTATTTGTTACTCTACACATCAGAATTTTACTTCTGAAATTAGATATTAGGAAATCTAATTTCTTTTGAGTTGTTGGGAGAAAAAAGTCATACACTTAGATATTTTACACACAGTCTGTTCTAAAAATGTTTTAAGTACTAGGTTGTTGTAATTCTTGTAATAACTTCTATTTGATTAAAATTATGTTGACTTATGCCTCAATGACTTTGAGTTATATAAATCTAATTTCTAACAATAGTCTTACTTATGCAGAAACAAGAGAGGACTGAAAGAAACCTTGAAACATCAAGCATCAATTTTACATTGTGTTTAAGCAAGGGTTTTTTCACTCCTTTTGAAGGTCTTGTGTAGCCGTGCATGAAGAACCAGGCCCAAGAAACAGGCTGAGTTAACTGGGTCTTTTTCCTGAGGAAACTGTACTTTTGTTTTATTCATAAATGTGAAAATAATGAATTAGCACATCAGGCCTAGCTAATATTTAAAGGAAGAGTTGCAAACGCCCAAGTTCTATCCATGTTTCCTATTTGGGGACCAGAAATTTGTCACTGTTTAGTAAATTTAATGTGCAGGGAACTCATTTGCAGTAAAACAAACTGTATGATTACATTTGTAACTATATCACTAATTCCATGTAATAGAAGAATGGAATTGTGTGCCTGATTGCACATGGGAAGTATAAATTAAAACAAAGTTTACTGCTCCAAATGTTTGACTGTTCACCAGCTGATGGTGATCAGGTGCTCTATGGCTGTGTCTTCCCAGCCTCTGCACAGCTGAGAAAAGCAGCAGTTGCCATTTCCCATCTCAATCCAGTTCCTGCTGAAGAACGTTGTAGAAAAGAAAATAGATCTTCTTGACAATTTTTTACATACATGGATTATGTAGAAAACATGGATTAATTGAAAGCAAAATCATTGGCTGAATAGGATTTTTTTTCTGTTTATCTCCTGCTTTACGAAAAACCAATTTTGAACCAAATTATTGAAACATCATACTTTAATATTCTCAAAATTAAATATTTAGGGCTTTCATTACACATTCTTTTTTTCAGTTATTTTCTGAAGAAAAGTTCTAAAATCGAAACAGAATGATTCAAAATTACTGACTTTGAAATCAAATTAAGATAGAAGGGACAGAGATTTGAAAATTTTCTACTTCTGAGGAAATACTTAAGTATTTTAGACCTTTGGTTGTCCTAAGAAAATAATTCCATAGAGAGATTTTCACATGATGTCACAGAATAGAATCTTGCATATTTTGTACTTCTTTTAAAACCTACACTCAAATGTATTTCCAGATGACTCTGTAGCCATGACAAAGGTGAGATCAATGTCTGCTGAACATATCTAACTTCTGACTGTGGACAATTTATTAGTAGTTAGATCTTATAGACACTAATAATTTTGGCCAGAATTGTTGAATCATTTTCTTGGTGCTTTTCTCACTGCATGCTGTCTTCTGAAATCTACTGTGGGGTGGGTTTTTTGGGGGGAAGGATATGTGTGTTTGCTTTCTTTGAGAAATACTGTATTTTTACAAAATTTTAATTATTTTTTGCATTTAATTTCTCCTACAGCTTTCTTCATTCTGTATTGGGTACTTATGTCTTTTTTTGGGGGGGGGGGGCTAATTTCTTTTCTTCCTGTTTGTTTTGCTCATAATTTTGCTGTTGAAGTTTTCCAAAGATCTTTACAATAGGCTCACAATTGTGAAGTATTTTTTTGTATTTGGAAACCCTAATGTTTGTGTATAGGGGATCTTTTCATCACTCAAAAGTTCACAGACATTGTGGGCCTGGGTTATCAATAATCAGCTCAGACATACTCACAGTAAAATGTTAAAATTGTGTTTGCAGGTGTTGCTTGCATAAAGCCAAATGTAATTACTAGAGAAGTCAGCAGGAAATGGAATTCACTTGTACATGTACCAAGTTCAAACTGACTGCAGTGATGAGCAGCAGGACTCTTGTATGTCCAACTGCTCCCCTGCAGAAAGTCTTAGAATGGTTCTAAAACCTGTCATCAAAAGTTTGTCATATTATTGCAAAGGTTGAACTTGTCTCATGTAGAAAAGTCCTTAAATCATGGCTGGTCGTCCCAAGCTTCCTATTTTCTTTAAAGTCAGATTTGACCAAAATATTAGCATCCAGCATGGCTTTTTCCTTTGCTTAACCACAGGGTACAAATCTCAGGTTTTTAACTGCTGCTAATCTGTTGTTGAATCCCACTGAGGAGAAAAGGTTACTGCATAATGATTTCCAAATAGTTACTAAAAATTAGGAAGCAATATTTTTATTGGGAAATTATACAAAGTTCTTCTTGTTCTTCTTCTAATATTTGAGAGGTTTGCATTAGAAATATTTTGTGGAACATTAGTTTGTCATGCTGCAGTAGTCTTCAGGCAGAAATTATGTTCAAGAACCATTAGCTTACTCAAACACTAAACTATTGGGGTTGGGAAAGTCACTTGGTTTTGTTTTATTTTACAAATCTTCTCAAGAATTTGGTAATAGAATGCATTCTGGAATGTTTACACCAAGTAGCTGTGTAATCTTGATAAAAGTATGTTGCTGGGAGGATGTTTCTTCTTTTCAAGAAAGCTGTTTATAGCTCTTGAGTCTAGAAAATTGGTGCATAAAAATTGACTTGTGGAAGCAGAGATGGTTATTTATAGGATAAAATGTGTGTTAGTAGCATTGCAGAAGCTTTTCCTTCCTTAAAGTGTTATATAGTGACATTACTATTATGTGCTCATAATAATTTATATTTAATCTTCCATTAATGGCCAAGTACAGAACTATTCTCACCTTTGTCATGCTGGTATTGCACACCAGGACCTGGTGTGAATATTCACCTGTGTGATTCCTGTTGATGTTAACAGAATAACAGAACAAACTTTTTTAGGGCCCAGATCTTCAGGGAAGCGAGGAACGTGTTCCTGACAGACAGGTCTAGGAAGGTGCTGCCTTCTGATGTGGCCAGCACTGGTGAGTTACAGGGGCTCTTCCATGAGGACAGCAGGATGTGGCTGCAGGCAGGGTCTCTGCAGATCTGCAGTAATTCTCTGCCACTAGGATGAGGGGATGTGCTGCAGTCTGCTGCTGGGAGAGGAGGGTGCTGAGCACAGTGCTGGAAATATCCATATTTGGCTGCTGAATGGGGGAAAGAGAAATGGATGTAGTTAAAAAAAAAAGAGTCCTGAAACTCCTGACATTAAACATTGTTTAGGAATATGCATACTGAATAGAATTTGTTTATTTGTGAGATATAAATATTGTAAAAAATGAAGATTTTAAGCCTTTGGGAAGTCAATGTGCTCAGATATCTGTGGATTTATAACACATCTGCACATCTGCTGTTAACTTTTTATTGTGTTATACAAAATGTTGAATCAGTAAGTGCCTCTGAAAACTGATATGGAGAATATGTCTTTCTGTCTGGCTGATTCAGAAAGAGACAGTTCAGAAGCACAATGAAAAGGAGTCATTGTTTTGTCTTATCACTTTTGTGCCATATGTTCATTTATTCAGCTGAAATGGTGACTGTGTAAGAATATCCAGTCTTCTCTACAGGATTGTCTGGGACTGTGTAAAGGGTTTCTGACAGGTGTTTGTAGTAACTGTTGAACTTGGAGCTTGGTTATACATTTCATGTTACTTCTGCCACTTTTTTGCAAGAAATTTCCAAAATGATCAGAGCATATTTTGCTTCAGAAATGTTGATTGTAAAGCCTTGGTTACTGCAGTGCATGAGCTTCTCAGAAATTCCAAATGGTTTTTGTGGAACCTGATGGTAGAACAAAACCACAGAGCTAAATGTCAGGAATGAGGCACTGATATAAAGTAAAACCTGTCATTACCTGATTCCAAAACCAGATCTAATGGCCATGTTTTGGCACATACCTTTCTCATGCTTTGCTTAGCAAAGGTAAATATGTACAACTCTGAAAAATGCCATTGTTGCACAATCCTTTTTCAGCAGAAATCTGCTGTGTTTCCCTTGAAGTTTCCTCTTCAACAGGCATTGCTGAAATTTATGAGGGAATAGTAAATATGTCTCATGCGAATGTTATCAAGGCAAGCATACTGATGGTAAAAATGTATTTTTTTGGATGAGGTTTATTATTTATTTATTATTGTTATTTTGTTATTTTTTATGCTAGTTTTAAGTCTATTATAACTGGAAAATGCTGAAGTGTGGAACTTCTCCATTGTGGCAGAACTTAGTGGCAGGGCTGAGTGATGCCGTTGGAAGTACAAAACAAATGTAACACAATTTATTTGGCTTTGGTGACTCGCACTTCTCAGGAACATCTGAGGTGTCTATTATGTATGACAAATGTGCTGGTGAAGCCAGGCTTGGAAACATAACTTTTGATTACTACAGGGAATACTGTACTTGATTTGTTGGGCAAGATTTGCCAAGAGCATAATGAAAATTGCTTTGTCATTTAATAGATACTTAAAAGATGCAGTGAGCTTGGATGAGATGTGAGGGGATCTCTATTAAGGAAGTGGTTACTGTAAACCCCAGTGATGCTAGACTGCTAATACCATCTGCCCCTTTGTCTTCTGACTGTCTTATTTGCAAAATTTCTGTTTGTGTAGTTTTAGTGTTTGAATGTGCAGGGTCTTGTAGCTATAACAGTGTTTTACAATATGGGTGGGGAAATTATTCATGTACCATTTGTTACCTGACTGTACAGCAAGATAAAATGTGATTATTACTATTTTTTTTAGTGCTGACAGTAGTAGAACTGTCTTGTGGAACATTTGATATGTATTTATCAACTGGTGTGCCTAAATCAATGACAGAATTTTCTGCTTATATGCATCCCTTCTGAAGGCTGTACAATTACAAAGCATGTGATGTTTGACCAACTGTTGAGACATATATGCAGGGGATATTTATTAACTTTTGTATAGAAAATTCTGGGTCTTGGTACTAGATTTTTTTTCAAACATTTCTTGTTCTTGTTTCTTGTTCTTATTTACAGCACACTGTATAGTGTGCATGGCAGTTACCTGTGTTTTTTCTAATAGCATCTGATACACTGTTATGAAGATGCTGCTCAGGAGCCCAAATATTAACAACCAACCCTAAAACGTCACCTCTTTTTCTTTACTTAAACCTATGTAATTTTTGCTGGTTTCCTAGGAGGGAATTCTCTCATTGCAATTCTAAAATACCTTAAGGTTTGGATATTGGTTTCAGTTTAAAAGGGAAGAGCAATAATAGAAGGGAGGAGGGAATTTTTGAAGTCTAAATAACTGTCTGTAAAAAGACTGTCGAATTTCCAAAAGAATGGCTTGCAGAGAGGTCAAAAATAATAAATAACAGACTTAATAAAAAAAGTAATTAAACAAGATTAAAGCAATAAAGTATCTAATGCAAAGGACTGGTGATTTCTTTTAGTCATGCTGGCAGTAATCGCAAATTTCTCATGGGAAGTCTTGGTCAGTTTTAGACATTGACATATACTGCTGTTCTTTAGGCAGAATTTGCTGGGTACAGAGAATGAATTAGATTATTTCTGTAAACGTAGAGGTTTACTAATATGTAAATCACTATACATATTCTGAGTGATTTCACATCTAAGATTCTGTGAAGTGTTAGAATTCTCCAGTGTGAAGAATGAACGAATAAAGTCAGCATTTGTTCCTGAGTGAAAATCACTCTCTCTGTTCTCCAAGTGGCTGATTAAACTGGTATGGGCTATCAACTCTCACAACAAATATTCTTCTTTGAAGGAGAAAGGAGAAAACACCAGGTGCAGGAGAAAATATGGCTTCTCTTCTTTCTGTGACTGTTAAGTAATGAATGATGACAGACACAGAAACTCAGATACAAAACTGCCATTGCACCTGTTGCTCTCCTGCTGTGGCATTTCAATGGTAGAAACACCATCTAGAAGTGTTTGAGAATAATTTTGGAGCTGTGTGTTTGCCTTGCTATCTCAGGATCCCACTGTATTTACTGTGGCAATTTGTTGTCCATTCTTGGGGATGGACTTCCTGGGAATTCTATTTGAGTCAGTGAAGTAAATTCTGGAAAAGAGAAGCCCTTTCCAGCATCTTGCACCTGACCTTTCAGAAGCTGAGATTCCAATTTCCTGATCCAGATGGTTGAGGAAATAGAATAAGTCTCTACAGAATCTTTACAGATGCAAACAGTTCATTAATAATTCAAATTGCCTGAATTAAGACAGTCATTCCATTCTTTATTTGGTGTCTGAATTAGTGTAATCCTATTTCCTTTATTTCCTGTAATGCCTTTACTAAATCTTATTTTGATATAGCATATGATTAGGCCATGCTATGAAATGTTGTAAAGGGTTCTATTGAATGACTTTGGTCATAATAATTTGAGCAGTGATGACTGGAGTGTATTTGAAAAGAAATCTTTACATATGAGACCCAGAACAAATAGCTTGTAGCATTACATAATTATGTGCACTCATTTGCAGTTACATCTCAGGGTGACAATCTGGTCTAACAGTAATTTGGATGAGAACTTTGAGACATAACTAGGTCTTCTATTCAGTATATTCTATATATCAGGTTTTATGTCATTTTGGTGCTGTTTATATATTAGCTCTTTTAGCATTCAGTTTTAAAACTGTTCATGGTTGTTTTGCCTTAAAAGTGAGTAAAGTTATTGTTGCAAATGAGCAGCTCTTTCACTATGAGGTGTTTTGAAATTAATCTTGCACTTCCATTTTGGGCACTAAAGGTGCCTTCTCTCACACAGAGGTGTGGGAGAATCCTTAAAAATTCTAAGTTACAAAAGTAGGTGATCCTATAAATTTAATTTAAATAAAATTTAATAAAATAAATTTTAAAACTGTCTCTGGCCATGGAGAACATTATGGAAATAAGTGGTAACACTTAAACTTTATGGGAAGAAAAATTCCAATTTTTTTAAACTCTCACTGTCATATAAGACATGTTATGCTTAGATGGCAAGTTCATTCCAAAGCTGCTGTACAGAACTCTGTGTCAGTCAGCCAGAAATGCTGCTTAGCCCAGGCTGTCAAGCCTGGATTCTCACACTACAAGAAATAACAGAGCCCTGCAGAGTGAGGCTTATGAAGCTGAACTGAGCTCAAGTGGAGGTGAGATGTTCAATCAAGAGGAAAAGCTCTTAAATACTTATTTGAGTTCCTGATTGGTTTTTGGCCATACCTGCTTAATCATTTTGCTGCCAATAACCTTTATTAGTGAAAACTGGGCTCTCCAGAGAAGTAGGGATCGTAGGTACTAATCAGAGCAGGTTTGCATTTTTGTCCCCTCATAGTAAAAACGTAAATGCACCAAGCTGCTTCAGTTCTTAATCTTGTAAACATTTCTTTGAAACATAGATAATTCCTCTCTCTCCTAGCTTGTTTTAATAAAGGGATTTTCTCTGAGAGGGAAAGAGATGCCTGATTTAAAGTATTTACCTTTCTAATAGAGAGGCACTGTAATGCTTGGCTGTAGAATTGACTTGCAGTTGGTTGCACTTTGGATTCTACAAAATGGAATGGTGGAGAAACAGCATAACATGAAAGGCCCAGATCACCCCCTTTCACACCTGCAGCCATTAGAAATGCCATTTCTGCAAACATCAGGCACACAGCTCTCTGGGTGACAAGGCTTTCTGGCTTCTTTTGTCAGGTAGCAATTGTTAGGTTATGTGAACGTGAATACAGAAGGATTTCCACATCCAGTAGTCCCACTGATGATGGTCAAAGCATTTTGAATGCTTTTGTGAAAGGTCAGCTTTGTTGGTGGGAAGCAAGAAAGGGCAGTGGTTTTAGAGAACTAATGTTAGGGGAGGTGAAGTGGAAGAACTGAGACGTGGGAGGATCTTACAAGCAGCCAAGACACTTAATTATATTGCTTTTTAATTTTTTTTTCTAAAAGCTCTAAGGAAGTGGAAAAGAATGAAGTTGAGATTTGATTAATGGTTGCCTAGACTGCAGTTTGAAAGAAATGGATAGAGTACTTCGGAAATAGATTTGACTTTTAAAAAAGAAAGATAATCTGTTATTGCTCTATTTCTTACATCATCGTCTGGCAAATGAGATACACTTTGAAAGAACAAAACATAGCCGAGATACCAATGTGACAGCACAACTAATTCACAATCACAGAAACTTCCAGAAGTTTCATCAGAATCACGTTCCCTGTTTGTTTCTGCAAGAAGAGATCACACCACTCCTACATGTGTAGAGAGGCATCGTCTACTATAGGTGCCTGCAGTGCCTGGAGTGTCATTCTGTTCAAAAATAAACATTTCCTAAGCACTGAGTAAACTCCTGCATATATAAAAGAGAAAGTTACATAAACCTTTAAATTGACAAGACTACTTAATTCACTCAGTATTTGTCATGGGATATATCACAGCCCCTGGGCACCCCCTTAGCATGTCCACTACATGCAGTGTCTAATGAATTCATAAGTTATTTGTTATGCACCACGTGCCTTCGACTGGATCCTGTCGGTCTATATTGGGCAATGGAATATAGAAAAGGGTTGCACTAATAGGAAATCATTCTCTTGGTCATTGAGGCAATCCTGGAGACACATACAGACAAGGTTAATCTGCATGCATTATGATTTTGACTTTTTTTCTGATAGTCTTCTAATAGCTAGTGCTTTGTTACTCTGCAAGTTATTCTTCTGAGATTAAAAAAATGGAAGTATGAGGAATTCTTTTCATTGCTTTAAAATTTAAACTGTCATTTTTCCTGTATATAAAATTTGATCTACTAAGATCATGACTGTTATTATGATGACTTTTAAAAGACTTTTTCCAGTCGTGACCATTCTGCTTTTCTACTGAAAATGATAATGAAGATATCAGAGTGAAAATTAAGTTTAGCCTATTCTGTCCTTAACATGACTCTAGTCAGATTGATAAAGTTATTGATGTATATTTTTTCCTGACATTGTTTTGAGGAGTATAGACATGTATAACTTTTCTTTATGAGGCTTTTGGGTTTGTTTGTTTGTTTGTTGTAGTTGGTTTCGTTGGTTTTTGTTGTTGTTTGTTTGTTTTCAATCCAAGTTGTGCTTCTGCTCTTTCCCCATGTAGGATTGTTGTATTTTCAGACAAACCCCCTCTTCATCTTTTTTCCGCCAAATCACTAGTGCTATCAGTCTAAATTTACCTGATCCTGAAGCTAACAAAAAACTCATATGACTGCTAATAGGAAAAAAAAAGAAAGACGTAGAGCCTGCAGTTACCATGCCAACACTGTTCCCTGGGGTGCAGCAACACAGAGATGGATGCTGTGAAATTAAGATCTGTGTGATAGGTAGGAGGTACCTGTGCATGTGACTGTGCACTGCTTGGAGCTTTCATGTACGTTGTATTTTACCATTTGTATATTTCATGGTATGCACTAATCTGGTCTTTATATTGTTCCCTTTACTCTGTATGCACATTGCAGTTTCCTATTTTTGTGGAATGAGAGAATTTGGTGTTTGAAAACATATAGTGTATATAGTAAGTTTCATGAAAAATTAATAATAAAATGGGTAAGATTTGATGAAGAAAGAATGGCTTCTGGCTTGAATTCTATCTAGAATTTAATTGTTTCTGTAAAGCAGTTGGAGGGCTACTCTACTCTCCCCTCACATGTGCACAATCTGTTTGTGGGGGCAATATAGGGAAAAGCAAAATGCTTCACAAGAGATCCACTAACAAAACTCACATATGAGACTGGTGCAAGACAAAGTTTACCTTGTATTTCTCTGATTTTATGTGATTTTTCCATATTTGCTTATATCTGATCTTTAGGTATTTGGTAAATATCAAAGACAAACCTCCTTTTTCTTAATGTACTTGATGTGTTTACCTAGAGCTGCATGATTTTATGAAGTTACAGCTTGTTCCTCACTGCATCAGTACTCCTTCCTTAGATTCAAGAAAAGGGCTCTGATCCATATTCTCTCTCCCACTCTGTGCTTTGTAGGTTGATGGGATGACAAGGGATTAAGGAGTATAATTCTTAGTCAATATTTAAGATGGTCATAAATCAATAGGACTTTAATTAGAATTGTATGTTACAATTCTACAATATTGTCCCATTTGAATGTTTTGATTTAGTGACTGCTTTGAAAAGCCCTTTTTTATACCTTCACACTACTCTTCTCGAAGAAAAACCTTTCTGAGTTAAACACCTCAATTTGTTTTCTTTTTTTTTTCCTGCTGCTTTATTTATTTCTCCATCCTCCACTCACCAATACATGCAAAGCAGAGGCAGAGCTGTTTATAACATGGTGAGCTTGCCAGGTTGGCTTACTTGAACTTTTTTTGAAGATTGTGGATTGGTTATGTAAGTAGAAATTCTGTGGGATATTTTACTGACACTTTTTCAAGTCTCTGAGAGGTTACTTTGTGCACTAGAAATGCCAGTCTTGAAGACTGAGACTGAAAGTAGCAGAAAACTCCTCAGCTCCTAAATTTAAAGTCTGTTTAGATTTTTCGTGGGTCATATTAAAGATAACAGTCTTTAACTCAATAGCGGTTAATTAAGAATATTTAAATTGCAATGTTTTTGCATACTGATTTTTGCTGAGGTCACAAAGCAACAAAGTGTTATTCATGGTAACTGCACTTATATAATGTCCCAATGAGGTTTCCTTCCTTCCAGGCCACAGCTACACAAGAAATGTTCAGCACAGCTGCAAGTGCACTTTGTCAGTGTTAATAATTAACATTCAAAAAGCAGCTGAAACAAGAACTCAGCCAGAAAGGTAACTAAATCTATTACTGTTAGTTATGTGGAAGTATAAAAGGGATTAATATATGTTGCAGTGACATTTTAAAGGCTGGTCTGCTACTGAATAGAAACTTACCAAACCAAAATATACGGTTTGTCTTTAGACCTACTGGGGGCAGCTATGTATACTGGGGACTTAGAAATTAAAATTAAAAAGTAACTGAGATATGAATGCATCTGAGTCCTGTCAATCAGTGGTTCCTTCTGGGAGGGTTTTATTGAGGTGGCAGCTAAAGCATCACATATTGAAACCTTTCCATTGAACCAGGCTCAATGAAGCTGTTCTGGACATCTGCAAGCATCATGTTCATGAGGCTAAAGTATAGAAAGGTGGATGAGAGCAGAAAATCTAATTAGGAGCTGCTGCACAACAGCTGTTACATCAAAACATAGCACAGACACAGGGAAAATACACAGATGAGGGACACTAATTTTGTATGATAAATGTATATTTTGTGTGTGATGCACATAATAGCCTGTCTTGGACATATGTCTGACACAGTCTGTCTTGGACTGCCTCATTTGCACAGTAAACTGCTTTCCTGTGACTCCTATGAAGAAGGAATTCCTGATCAATTGAGGGTAGCTCATTATTTGTCTGCAAAATTTGATTGTGAAAGCCATGGGAGTTGTAATTCTGACTTAACAAAGATTTTCATGGCCTCAATCCTTTCCTGTAAGACCTTATGAGTTAATTAAGTTGAGGAGAAGTGTCTGGAGTTATATGTTACTAAAACTTACTCTTTTCATGTTTTTAAAAAATTCCCTTGAACAGATTAAATTTTTCAGGTTGTAGCCTGTAGGGGTTATGTATTGATCAATGTATTAAAGTGATTAACTTTTCCCTTGAAAATATCCATAATCATGTATATACTTAGCAGAATTTTTCTTGTAAGCAAAAAAGCCTTTATCTCTAGTCTTACATCCTCAGTTTTGGATTTCTCTTGGTCTTTTAGCAACTGAATTGCACAATGCCTAATTCTCCAGTTGGAACTGGAGTGAAACTCCTGTTGCCACACAGAATGACCATTTGACATTATTCTTGAATGCCTGCTGATAGCATATTAAAAATAACTGTTATTATGTTTGTGACCCAGTTTGGAGGAAAACTGCTTTTCAAAAAAACTTTCATTTCCTCATGTTAGTTAATGTAACACATTTGTAAAACAATTTGTATAAATTTACTTTCTGTAGAGAGTAATGTCACTTTTGCAGCTACGTTAGTGGGAAGAGCCAGGAAACAATGGGACATGGACACTACACGAGTCCTGAAATTAAACTGAATTTTTTAGCCCTAACTAGTGGTTAAAGCAAAGGTTTCTGATTGTGAATCACAGAAAATCAGCTCGCAGAGGGTACTTTAATCCTGCATTGTCAGGCAGAGCACCTGGAAACATGATTTAAGTGGTAATTCTAAGTATGGCATCTACCTGCCTTGCACTGCACGGGGAATGAGTTTGGTATGCTGATGCATAAGTGAGGCCATGCCTCTGGATTAAACCCATCAACCTGTCTGAATGAAGAAGTTCCCCTCCTGACTGAAAATGTGCCTCATGAATATTAACTCCCACTGCACTGGGAAAATACAGAGCAGATTACAACATCTAGTTAATAAACAGATGCCTTCTCTTTAGCATGTGTTACCCCTTATCCACTCCCGTTTTTTCAGGAATGTTTTCACAAGATTGGCACTTGACTTCTCCTGCTCTGGATTAGTTTGTCACACAAAGAGCAGAAGCCTGGGGCTTGCAGCTCGGCCATGGTGTGTGCTAATCTTCATCTGCTGAGTTTTCTGCAGGCTCCAGTCCTGAAAGAGGGACTGCAAATGGAGACTGTTCCCAAATAAGCCTTGATTTGCAGAGTGAAAGGGAAAATCACAGTCAAAGATGGGCTAAAAAGGAGCTGGGCACAGTTGATCCTAATCCAGGGCTGGCAGCAGGGATTATAGTAAAAACATTACCAGCTGTACGACACTGGCAGTGGGGGTCTCTCCCAGGAATCTCTTTGAATATTTAGTCAGTGCAGCAGAGCTGTGTCATTAGGAATTCCCAAGATGACAGTGAAGTCTCTTGAGTATCCCCATGCAATTCTAAAATCTGAGAATAAAATTGGCCTTGCTTAATTACTGCCCAAGCAAAAAAAGCTAGAGTTGAACTGTATATCTGAGGAAAAAAATATTAAGACCTCTATAATATGCTTGTAATTCTGATATCATGGGAAAATTATTCTGAGTTTTGCTATGATGCTGCCTGACAGGGCTCACTGCTGCTTGTTTCCTTGCTTTTGATATTTGGAAAGCTGGTTGGGTCATCCCTCCTAGCAGATCTTGACAAAAATTAAAAATCCCCAAACTGAATATCTTATGTGACAGTAAAAGTAATGTTAAATTTGAATGGGAGAGGTGATGAATTAAAAGAATGCAGAACACAAAGTGATCAAATAAGGAGAGGAGCAGTTCAAGTACAATCACATACAGTGTCTCTGCCACCAAAAAAAATAACAAATACATAAAAGATGTTATTAGATATTCTCTTCTTTGCTTAGAGATTTTCTAAAACACTTCATCATGAATGCACAGAAAATGGAAGTGACCTTTGCAAAAAAAAAAAAAAAATAGCAACAACATTTGATCTGAAAACTCTCCTCAGAAGGTTTTGTATCAGTGTCTGTTATGGTGTGAACTATGGAGGAGAGCTTCTGCTGTGGGGTTTTTCTTCTTTATGTTATAGTTTTTTTCTCATATTCTTATTTTCCTTGAAGCTTATGCCATGCAAGTGTTTGCACAGATGGGCAGCCAGGCATGCAGGGTTCAGTAATAACAAATAATAATAGCATTTGACCTCTTTTGTCTGTACTGTGATAGCAACATGTATTCCCTTAGCACTCTGATTGCAGTGCTCTTGTCATGATTCCTGGTTTTGGCTGCTGGATTCTAAAAGCATTTAATCAATTGATCTTGCAAAGTGCTGAGCTTTTCCCAAAGTCTTTCCCATACTTGGCTGTCATCAAGTCATCAAGTGAAATTTTTAGCAGTTTGATTCAATCTGTAAGTAGAGGTAAGTGAATCGATAAATGTTTCATGATTTTTATTGAACTAGAGAATCAGGAATATATATGTAAGAGAGATTTCCTCTTTCTGCAATATTTGTTTGTAAAATTAGATGAATAATACAAGGGTCTCAATAGGACACTGGGTACTGTCCTGGCAGTCAGTGACTAAAAGTATATTTTTTATTTTCTGGAGAACTTCCTATACTGTATGCCCTGCACTTACTCAATTTTTAAACTTGTGTATGGATAGGAGGCTTGTACTATGCAAGACATAGGTTGTTTATTTCTTTGTATTCTAAGAGTGTGTATTTTAAATGTGTTTGTAATAGCACATTTTTTTCATATATAACCATGTGCCTAATTCTACTTATAGCATCATCATAATATAAAATATTGAAAAGGAGAACAAATATGACAGGAATAGCCAGTGAATTTTTGAAATTTCCAAAATGTGAAGGGCTATTAGCACATGCTGTGAGATCCTAGCTCAAATCTAGAGCTGCAATGTGACAGCTCCAACCTTTGCAGCTGGTGCTTATCTGTGTGTCTGACAGAGCAAAGCTTGGACTTCAGTAACACACACCCTAACAATTCAAGTGTTATTTAGTTTATATATGCATTAACAAAGACCCTTTGCAGTTGGAGTCATTACTTTGCAATCCTTTTATGGAGAACTGTGAGCTTGCTGGTTCTCTGATCTTTATCCTGTCCCAGCCTAATAGGGTAAGAGTACTTGGGTAAATGACAGCAAAAGCCTGCTAGCAGCTTAAACAAGAATCAGCCCAAATATGAACAAAGAAAAAATATTAGAGAAAAGCTGTGGCATGTGTATTTTGGGGAACCTTGTTGTTAATACCTTTGCTCAGTTTTCTATAGTTTGGGGATAGGAAGCAGGGACCTCCTATCCCTCTAAGTGCCACTGCTTTAGTAAACTATCTCCTCTCTCCAAAAGTGGGAATTTTGCTTCCCCCTTGCCTATTTCTCTGAGTGATTTTACTGTCTTCTTCTGCATTTTGGAATAGTTTACACTAATATTCCCTGAACAGTGCTGTATACTGGAGAGGTTTGGGTTAAAATGTCCTTAATCCCATAAAGGACAAAAAGCTAACTGACCATGTTGATAGATCAGTGGGGGAAGCAGGGAAAGCAAACAAATCATTAAATAAATTACTGTTGTGGGCTGATACAAGAGGATTTAAATAAGATATGCTTAGAGATTGTTTGAAAAGAAAATGATGGAAGATCTGTGAACCCTGCAAAGCAAAGATGGAGACTTATTTAAGATACTGACTTCTAAGGAGATGAGAAAATCCCACCTTCAATGCTTTGTGTGGGGGGAATTCTTAATAACAAGAAACTTGTTGCTCTTTCTGTAGAGGAGAAACAAAAGACTGACTTGTAGTGTTGGAAAAGTCAGAGGTGTAACACTAACTCACTTCCCTGGTGGCTTTCTATCAAAGACATTTTTAAAGGCATTTGAGCCCCAAACTGTTCTTTGTGCCTTTGAAAAATCCTTTGTGTGAAAGCGAGGGTGATTTAGAAAGGCTTATCATTTGGAAAACCTTTGATAATGCCTCATACAGATTTCACAATTTCAGAAGAAACAATCTTAATTAATTCTTAATAGCAACCTACTTACAAACTCACTCCTGCTCTCTCAAATGCATTCTTAGTGAAGAGAAGGCCACAGTGAATGTTTGGGTACCTGATGTGGATCCCTGAAAAGGATGAGTTGGAGCAGTGTACCCTGAAAGGGATGTGCACAAAGAGCAGTGCTTCGGATCCTTGTTGACTGTTACACAAATGCATAATAAATCTTCCAGAATTCATCTCCATGTTTATTCCAAACTGGATTTGCTGCTGATGCTTTCCTTCATGTTTCCTTCCAAGTTTATTCCTACTTTCTAAACCATGCTGCCTTGGATCTTTGCTGAAGTCATTTGTTTCCTTGGCATCACATCTTAGTGGTGGTTTTGTGTAGTCAGGGTTGCCTATCAGGTTCAAAGTTCTTATCAGTCTTGAGCTGCACATCACCACATAACTCCATGAAGGTTATTCCATGGAATATGGACAGGAACAATTGCTGCTCCTGGGGTACAAACTGGGTTTCCTAGTACTCATCAAATACCCATCTCCACACAAAAACACATCTTGGTGACTATTTTTAGGTACATCACATCCAATAAAATGCCAGATTTTTATGTATTTAATTTATTTTCAATATTCCTACTTCTGCTGCTGCAGATCTGGGGGAGAGATGCTGCATTTATACCTTTGCTTAATGATAAAATTAGCTTAATCTTCTGATTTCAGAGCTTGTTAACACAAACTGCATTTGAAAATGGTAATTTTCCTTTAGTGAAATGGCGTTAATGGGGCTAAAACTTGCTTGGGAGCTGCATGACATTTTAAACAATTTTGTGATTTTTGTGTGCCATGTGGCATCAGTTTACAGTACTCAGTGTCCTTTTTGAGGAATGCAAGACTAGAAGGGACCATCTGGGTTACCAAATACAAAGCCTCACAATTTCAGGCAGGGAGAAACAGACCTGGTGCAGAAAGGCCCACAAAGTAGTTTTCTTTCAAGTATCCTCCATTGCCAAATACAATAAAGTAATTTCCAAACCCTTACAACAAAGTAAAAAACATTTTTAATAAAGAAGAAAGAAAACTACTGTGTCAGGTTTTATCAAAGCCAAGAAGAAAAGCTGAAGTGTAATGAGTTGCATACAGGGTGAGAGAAAAGAAAGAGCACTTACAATTAACTGAGAACAGGATTCAGAAGAGTTGCAAATTTTTCCAGTTTACTTATTGCAAACTGCATTTCTAAAAGCAAAAATGAGCACTACTTGGCACACAGGTTGTGTATAAATCTCTTACCAATTTGGAAGGGACACTAAAGATATTGGAGAATGTTTGTCCAAAGCACAACGAACTATGACTCTGAGATACAAGGAATATTTCATTTTATGGGATAAATTATCTTTATCTTCGACAGAAATATAAACTAACAATTATGAGTAGGTAGTCTAGTAATGCAGCTATTCATTGTAAGCAATTTTTAGTTGTTTGATTTAAAGTTAATTTTGAAAACCAGCATCTTTTGTTCAGAGAAAGGAACTGCATGTTACCATAACATTATGCAGATCAGCTGCCATTGCAGTAGCATTTATTTTAATAGAAGGAAGTTTTTCTGCTGTGAGGGGACAAGCAGTTGTTTAGTTCCTTCTTGAGTACAATTCTTTTTTCTGTCTTAGTGTCTCTTGGAAGAGATATCCTTTTTTCCATATCTGTGAGACAGTGAACAGGTGTATGTATACTTAATGTATCTGGAGTTTCTTAATCCACAGGGTCATGTACTATATCGAATTAATCTCCAGAAGAGAATTACACCAGGGAAATTCCTCTTCCCTATCCCTTTCTCCTTCTCTGTACACAGAAGAGAGAGATATTAAGGATTAAGTATTTTTTATTCTTTGCACATTATCTGTGATTACTTTAAATTCTTTTTTTGGTTGCTTTTAGGAAGGTTTAGTATCATAAAATAAAAATAATTTATTACTATGAATAAGTGTGAACTGGGAGTGTTAAATATACACCACAGTGAGTCCACCAGTTTTTTCCTACAGCTTTTACATGAGTGGTGATAAAATAGCTTAACAGTTCTGCTTATCAATATTAATATATGCAAATACATCCAGGAATGTTGGTGCAGACCTGCATGCTCATCAATTCTTAGAGAAGAAGTCTTGGGTGAGCAAAGTCAGGAGTGTGGTCAGCATGGACAGAGTAAGTTCCCTCTTGAGGATGAATTTTCCAGTGCTCTTTTTGGTTTTTGACAGGTGTCCCAGCTCCTGCCTGTGACCAGCTCCTCTAGTTCTTATTTAGATTTAGTTTAGGTAAAACTTTTCTGATTTGATTTTGCCTAGCAGAGATTGAAATATTTCTTTCTATGTTTCATGATTAATTTATATAGTACCAATACTTATTCAATTTACAATATTAGCAAATTACCTAAAAATGTAAGAAATTCCCTTTAAACATACTAATATACAATTAGAACAGCAGGAAGGGAAGTTATTTAATAACTGTAGATGGAAGCAGAATTTTAAATTAAAATAATTAGGGTTACCTCATATTTCCATAAAACCAGTGCACAATATAGGAAGTACAAAACATTAGAATGTTAAGAGGTAGAAATTAAAAAAATAAAGCATAATAATAACAAAAGTAAAAAAAAAATTAAAAACATCCCTGTGTATTTCTCCAGTGTTTGTGGAGTTCTGACTTTTTTTTTTCTTCTTAATGCAAAATGTTTCTGTCAAGGCAGGTTCTTTCCAAACCCATGCAAATAAACAGATTCTGTTTCATCTCTCATGCACAGTGTAACTTCAATACTGGTAGGGGGTTTTGCCTGGTAGCATCTACATCTGCTTTAAAAAATGCCCTGTTGGAGAGAAATTCTGATTAGCATTTCCAGTGCAAGCACATGCACTGGCACAAAAAAAAAATCTGATAAACAATACACACTTCTGAACATTAAAAAAAATGCTGAAGAGCATTTAACACAGAATTTCTGAGTGGTATTGTAACAGCATTGGCCCTGTGCAAGGCAGCAATATCCTGCTGGTTAAATAAGCAGCATTACGGCTTTGTTGGGAGCTTCTTGCATTATTTTTATGCATTATTTTTATGAATATAATATTGCTTGCTTCTTTTTGGTTGTTTCTCATTGTTTCTGTTGCTTTGCTATTTGCATGCAAAGGGTTATCTCTTGCTAAGTTCTCCTCTTCTGTCTGCAGGAAACAAGGAGCAGCTTTCAAGAATCCCATTTAGTAGATTGTGCTGAGTGCTAATGATGTTTTAAATTTTATCTTCAGTATCTCAGGGTGTGATACTAAATATGAGCTAAGAGTTTCAGCACACTCAGACTGTTCAGTTAAAGCCTTCTCTGGTTAAAAATGAAAACCCCAGAAGTGACTGAGAAGCACCTTCGGGCAGACAGAGCCCTGTCCCTAGGAGATAAGGAGAGATAACAAGGCTGGGATAAGTTGACTCTAACATTTATGTTTTCCCTCAGTAAGACAGAGAAAGAATTTCGAAGAATTAATTTCTTTTAATTCCTTTTTCTATTTACTGTATTCCCACGTGCAATTAGATAGAATTAATTTTGAAAGAGTCATTCTGGATCTCTGCATTTGCACAATGGCCTCTGCTCTTTTGGTAGCTGAACTGTCAGCTGGTTGCCTTTGCTGAGAAGCTGGTGAATGAGGACTCACTTACCAGGGGCATTATGAATCAAGGGATGATGCAATTCTACCTCAAGGGTCTGATCTTTCTGGGAATGCATTTCTAAGAAGCCCTCAAAAAATTCAGACTGAAGGGTGAAGATTGCCCTAAAAGAGACAAAGCGTAGCTCCAGGAATATGAGAAATAATTGTAGCCCTTACACAGCAGCAGGTATCTGCTGCATGAATCTATCTTTCCCTTAGCCCTGGGTCATTGCAAGTGATGCTCTTCAATCTGTTTCTAGTGACAATTCACTGGAGGATTCCAGTGTGGGTCTTTACAGTGAGAAATATGAATATGCTGAACGCTTCCAAATGGTTCTTTGGAGTATGTGCATTTATTTGCTTTGTCAGAATTTGATGTGGGGGGTGGGAGTGGGAAGCTGAAATGAATGCAAAATAAAGTAGATAACAGTATATGTCTTTAATGTGAAATATTTATGGCTGCTGCTCTTGGTATGATCCAAGCATATCAATGCTATGCTCTATGCTCAAGCAATGCTCTTCTCTATGATCCAAGCATAGCATCTGTTTTCCCTGTATCCTGCATTTGCACTGACATAATGATTCTGAACTGAGGATCAATAAGCTGAGAGAATTAGTCATTATATATGAGTACTGTGTTTTTTTCCCAGGGAATTTAATCAGTAACACCATACACAATTAATTTGAACAAATCTCAGCAGGGTACAATGGGATCAGGAGCGAGAATATATTCTTAACAGTCAGGCAACACCTACAATAACTGTTCAGATTAAAATTAGAATTTGAATTAAAATTCAAGTGATAGCCATTTGCCTTTAACGAATTTCTTGGAAATAATCACTGCTGAAATACATATTAAGCCCTTTCATTAACCCCTAGAAGAATGCCTCTAAGTGTTGCTCCTTGGCTGAGACGTTAATATGCTAGTCATGCTGATGACCTGTTCACAAAAGCTGAATTACCAGCTGCATTTGCATTGATGAAGAGTGCTATTTCAGAGCTATGGTGTTCTCCAGCTACCACTGTATGCAATTATGTGAGTGATAATACAACAAACATTAATTATGTTGATGAAAATGCATCCATTTTTAACATGATGAGTATGAAATATATGATTTTATATATATGATGGGAAATCTTACACAATGAATAATAATTTTTTTCATCAAAGGCACCAAAATAGACAGTTACTGCGCTCATAAAAGGTTATAGTGAAGGGGTGAGACACAGGGCAAGAAAGTGACTGATCTCAGTGGGGAGAGTTGCTTGAGTAGCACTGCACAGCTGATTGTTGCCTCATGAAATAAAATTGCCTATTTTCAGAGGACAGTTTCTCTTCTGATATGCTGACAAGCTGAGCTTCACAGCTCATGGGTCCCGGCCAGGGAGGTGCCTCCCAAGCAAACTGTGCCCAGGCCGAGGTCCACCACAGCACAGAGCTCAGACTCAGGCTGGTCCATCACAGCACAGAGCTCAGATTCAGGCTGGTCCATCTCAGCACAGAGCTCAGACTGCTCCATCTCAGCACAGAGCTCAGACTCAGGCTGGCCCATCTCAGCACAGAGCTCAGACTCAGACTGGCCCATCTCAGCACAGAGCTCAGACTCAGGCTGCTCCATCACAGCACAGAGCTCAGACTCAGACTGGTCCATCTCAGCACAGAGCTCAGGCAGGACTGGCAGAGAACGAGCAGGGGCACACAGAGGCTCAAAGGCTCCTGGAGGGGCACAGAGCAGAACTTCACTCTGCTCTGTGCCTTTGCTCCTGCTGCTGGGAGGTTTCTGGATCCCTGTGTGTGCTTGTGTCGTGCAGTGGGCAAGGAGGCAAAGGCAGGGTCTGAGTTGGGACCGTGGTGACACAGATGTCAGAAATGGTGAAGCACACCTGTCTTGGTTTGAAAAGGCAGGAGTCTGTGAAGGAAGGCAAAAGCCTCTTGTGAAATGGAAAAGGTAAACTCCCTCTCTCTGAATTACTACTATTTCAAAATTAAAAGGCTCTCAGGCAAAGATATGGGAACGGGAATAACAGTTCTTTATTAGGAAAAAACTAAATAATTTTTTTTAAAAATGTAATTAGTATAAATAAAACTAGTAATAGAGTCAGAAACTTGACACCCTGAGGAGTCAGGGTGTTGGTGGTAGTCCAGTTAAATGGTGGCTGTTCTTGGACTGGCAGATGAAATGCTGCTGAAGGGGTGATCTGTAGAAGGGTGTAGTTTTCTCTGAAGGTCTGGTGATGAAGTAGTTTGGCTTGGTCTTCTTCTGGGAATTAAACAAAGAAGAGAGCTGCTCCTCTGGGAATCCAGCGAAGGGCTGCTCTGGGGTCTCAAAAAGTGTTGATTTTATGTAGTAGGAATGCTTGGCTCTTCTCTTTAGGTGGAGCATCTCACAATGGGATGATGTAACTTTACCAGTTATGCAGTCAGTCATTCAATGGTCTGTTAACAGAAGATAACTCCCCGGAGGGAGACATTGTTCTTGGAAGAGATAAGAAAACTGCCCAACCTCTAACAGATGGCAAATAGAATACATGCTTATATTATTAGCCAGGATAACACCTCAAGGTTTCTGAATCTGTGCTGCCTGCCATAACCTGGTCATTACTCTGGCCATGATGTTCTTCCTCCTGATACAATAGAAGAAAATAATGTGAATTCTGTAAAGTTACAGTGTAGGGTTACTGTGGAGAGGCCACCCTTTGTTCTGGCCTGGCAGTCCAATTAATAGCAATGATGGAATTAACTGGGTCTTTGAGATGAAAGCTAGTGATGAGACACATCTCTGGGTCCTTCTTGTAATATTTCTCTTTAATTTAGCATATCTTGAAGGTAGGGTTTTAAGCTTAAAAGCAGGTAGAAGTGCTATGTTGAAAGCAGACATTTGCTGTATAAAGACAAATAAGTAGAAATAAGGTGTATTAGCAGCACTCATAAGTTTGGTGCATTAAAAGAAAACCATGAAACAGAAAATGTTAGGCAGAGTTAAAAAGAAAGGCATGTTGCAATATTTGGCCTTCTGTGTGAATGGGAAAGTATTTTGTTGCTGATTAGTTTTACTTGTGTAGTTACACCTAACCTGTTCCTGTTGGGGGAATTTCCCTAAAGTAATAGTAGTAATAATAATTCAGTTATACTCCCAAAATATGAAGAAATATAAAGAATTCAAAGGATTTTTATAATGAAGAAAGGATGTGGTCGCAGCCTATAGGGAAAGAGAAATGAGGACAAATATGTTAAATACCGAGTAAATCACTAAAAACTAGGGCCAATAGATTTGTATCACAAAGCAAACCAGTTGAGTCACACATCTTGTGTCGTGATTACTTTTAGTATTTGATGGGAAAGTTTCCTAGATTATCTATTTATAAATAAGATTTATTTTCATTGTAAAAAACGTCTGTACATCTGTCCTAGCCTCACCATATGAAACTGAAATGGCAGTAGATAACCCCCATCAGCTTCCAGCCTCCTTGTATGAGGCACAGGATCAAATAAACCTCAACTGTGCCTCCTTCAGTATTACTCAAGTCCTTTATTCTGAGATCTATCTTAAAAATATACTAATGGTACTGATGAGTGTTAATCTGCTTTTTCAAATATTTTTCAAAACATATGCCAAGATTACAAAAGAAGGTTTTCTTCTGCGACCCAGTGGGGACGTTGCTCAGAATGTCCATGTAGAAAACAGAAAAAAAGTTAGAAAAATTAAAAATTACTTTTAGAAACTTCCCCTCAGAAAACAAATAAACCTTTGAGTTATTTCAACTTTTCAAATATTATACTAAGCCCAACATACTGGAGAAATGGCTTGGGTGAAATAATCACTGTCTGTGCTGCCTGTAGTATTTTGGAGTTTGAAGTTCCTGATCTTTTTTCCTCTACCAAGTCAAGTTTTCCTTTGAAGTACTTCTTTCACATGGCTGTTGCCACAAATAGTATGAATTTCTTCAGAGACTGACTTATTGTAGCTGATTTTGGCATTCTTGAAAAGCCACAGCTACAATCTGAGAAAGGGTTAGACCTGGCTGAATTGCTTGTTGCAAATCTGTTGTGTGGACTGGTGGGTATGAGCCATTGTAGGTGGATTTGGTGAAGAACTTTCAAAATAGGCTCCTAACTTAACATACACTGAGAACTGTGAAGTATTTTACATAAAAAGTCATGTGTAAATATGTGTTACATAACCACAGCAAGCAGTGTAATGGAGCTTCTGAGTGGCCCAGGACAGGCAGCAGCCCACAGCCTGCCTGGAGAGATCAGTGTCAATTACAAAAGCAGTTGTTTTGTCAAAATTTGTTTGTCAGAGTTCTCGCAATTGAAAAGAGGGATGAATGTGATAAAACAAGGCAGCTATTTGGTTTCCAAGAAATAGTCACAAACATATAATTAGTGCTTTTATTTGTTGTTGTTCTGCTTTGTTTTCAGATAATGCTGCAGCACAGAAAATACTGGGTTGTAGAAAGTGGAAAATCATTTAAGATTTTATTTTATGTAGAAAATGGAAAATTATTTAAAATATACCTGCATTTAAGTTACAGTTGACTTCAAAGAACACCTCTGATTCTGGAGGAGTGGGTTTGGAATGGAAGTGAATTTGCTTTGAATTTACTTCTATTCATGCCTTCCTTTCTTCTGTTAGTTGCTTATAATTTCATTGATGTATCTACCAGCAGTGTATATAAAAACATGGTATGTTAATGACATAATTAATATGCCAAGCAGCACATGAAGGCACCTTGACAGGTTTGTGGTTTACCAACAGTGGTTTTACAAGATTAGGCTGGAGCTCTCCAGCTGCCTGACGTGAGTTGTTTACTCAGTCTCTCATAATGCTGAAAATGAAGTTGTTACCAGCTGAGTGAGCAGCAAAGTGTTACCATCTTCAGTGCTTACCAGTTGGGCTTCTTTGCCTTAGTGAGCCAATCATAATTTTCAATTAGTTTAAGGATAATAAATTCAGAGAGCAATTTTGATCTCAGCCACAAAAGTACTTGTTTAAATGCTTAAGACAGTTGGAGATACAAAGGATAAATTATTCATACATAAGAAGAAAAAAAAAAAAACCAGAACACAAACTTTTTAAAATATAGTAGAAGAGATTTTTGGTTTTGGAAGGCAGAAATGACTGGATCCTGCATGTAATGACCTTACAGCTTTTGGCCAGTAGTCCACTCCATCCCAACAGATCAATAATCCTTTTAAGCAGAGTAAACAGAATAACCAGCTGGTAGTGCCAGTGTTCTGTGCCAGCTCAGCGACCTCAGCCCAGACCCTGATAACCCTTACTACAAAATGCAGCAGCAATATTTAGGGACTGTGTGGAGGTTTTGGCTGTAGGGTGAATGAAAGTGGCTTGTAAATGAAAGCCTTCTGTTCCCCAGGAGAAGGTGATGGATTTCAGAGTGGCTGTGTGGATGTGCTGCTCCCCAGGTGTCTCTGTGCCAGCACTCTGCTCTCACACCTAAGGCAGCTAGGGCTGCTGATCAGATTGAAAGTTTTTGTCCTTTTGTGTGAAAGGTTTGCTGTTTAATTGCATAGACGTGATTTCTTGTCACCTGTAGCCAAGGCACAGTGGAATTTGAAGTTTTGCTGTACAATATAGTTTTATGTCACTTACACAAGGCCTCAGATCTCCTGATTTAGCAGCTTAACACCTGTCAGATTCATAGAATGAAGTCAGAATAAAAATTAATGTTCTCTTTTGTGAATTCTCTTCACTAGAGGTAATCCAAAGGCTTTATTTCTTCAGTTTTGCTGGTGCATTTACTGCACATAACAATAATTTGCTGAGATAAAAATCTACTGTACTTTGACTCTCGTTGATAGTGAAGCTCATTACACCCCCATTATAATTATTACCCTCTTTATGTATATCTTGTTAAACACTTCAAAAGCTGGCATCCAGGGGATGCTGTTTTAAGAAACTATTTAAATTATCAGGATGAATTATGTAAGATATTAAAAGTACATTCCTTCTACCTCACTTCAAATCTTACAAAATTTGGGGTGCATAATGATCAGAATTATACAAATAATATTATTCTGTCTAACAGTTCTCTCACACTTTCCCAGTATGCATTTACTTCACTAATACAAATTTATCCCTGGGAGCAGTCCTACTACAGGCAATATAGCAGTAAAAGTCATGGCTAATAAAAAAAGGATATCTCTGCCTGCAATACTCAAGTAGATGTCTGTCCTGAAAAGTGTAGCACAGGCTAGGGGCAGCCAGCAGAGATTGAAATGCAACTAATAGCTAATAAGGATAATTACAAACACCTCAACCCCCAAACATTTATCAGTTTTATCAGTGAAGCTGTACCATCCAAGACATGGACTTTTGGCTCTTGGTGCGTGACAACTTCAGCTGTGTAGTGGGCATCAGTTAACCCACAGCCACAGAGATTACCACTGTCAGAAATGTTGCTTTTCACAATTTACAACTTTTTCCTTGGCATTTCTTTGGCAACTGTTCTGTGACAAGCAGGAGATAATGCAAACTTAGACTGAAATATGATTTTCATTTCAGTGCTGAAGAGCTTCACTTCCAAGAACACAGCATTCAATATATGAAAGCCTGCTTTTCTATTAAAGACAATTGAATTTTTAGAAATGTATTTCTGCTCTGCAAAATGACTCTTAAAAATCGAATTCTGAAGTGAATCATAGGGCAAAATGAGTTTATTTAATAGCAGGACAAGACTATGCTGGTTTAGAAAATGTAGCAAAAGTCTCTACAGTTTAGGCATTGCTATTGACAGTTCTGTGTGGATGCTGTACAGTTTAGCAGTTGCATGAACCTGATAATTTACACAGATATTTTACATGCCTGAGGATGTTCTTTGTAAATAATGGATTGCAGAGGTAGCCCAAAAAATGAAACAAACTTGACAAATACATCAATGCAGGTCTTGTAAAACCAAACCCCTGTTTAACTCACTGTGGTAGAATTGGTTGGGGAGAGTTTACTAAAACCAACCTTTTGAAAATAGTTTGTTGCTTGTACTGTGAATATGCATCAGAGGTATGGTTAAAGAAAGGGCAATTTTTAAATTTTTCTGACCATATTTCGACCAAATTTTATTGCACTTCATTTTTTACCCCTCTGGAATAGCAGTATATCTCCCTAGTATTTTTTTGCTGAACCATTGTAACAGTAAAGCTTACCTGAGTGAGTGAAAGAAGCAATAAGATTTAGGATGTTTGCTTTGCATCCTAAAACTAATACTGAGACCAAGTTGTTTACACTGGAGGAGAGCCAAGGTCTATTTTGGAATCATCACTTCTGATTCTCTACAGTTTTGTTATTTGGACTGAGATCTTATTTAACTTGTCTTATATTCGAGTGTATGAAAAGATCATGCATGGAATGCCATGCATGAAAATCTAATCTGGAATTGCCACGCGTTCGTGCACACAGCTTCTGGTTATTTATTAGGGAGCAGCTGTTTCAATTAAACATTTTACTTTTGGTCACAATAAAAAACAAGTAATAGTTTGACTCAGTAGACATTTTTAAAAGCATATTAAATATTTAAACATTTTTTTTTCCTGCTGATGGCTAAGAGAAGCGTCTAGTTACTTCATTTGTTGGTGATCACATAAGAACACTGCAGAAGGTATTTTTAGATGTAAGCAAACACTCTGTCCAAATTGCTTCTTCTGGATATAGGAAACTTTCTGATTTCATTCTAGTTCCAAGAGTTAATAAAAAATGGGGTGTAAAATGAAATATCTGTATATTGCTCTGACTTTTAAAAATGCATTTAATAACAACAACAAAAAAAACCTACAAACTTTTACTGTATTTTTAAGGAAATAAAAGTCCACAGAATAGTGAGGTGAACTTTGTATCCCTATATGGGTACCTCACTAAAGTAGCTGCTCATTTGCACTTATTCCTTGTTTTTATATTTTTAGATTTTTGCCAGATTCTGTTACTGGGTTATGTTATTCTCTTGATTTAGAAGTGGTAGAATGTTGGGTATTTAGCATAGCTTGTCTTGTTTCTTTTCCAAATATGGACCACTTTGATTAACAGCAGTACAATTTTCATATTTCAGGTGTGTTATGGATTAAACATAAATTTGTATACTACAAAATATGAGATTACCCTTTATTTTTGTTTTTCCACAGAGATACAAAAGCTTCTGGCTCAAAAATAAGATTCCCCTCTCCCTATCCCACCTCAAATTTCGTGTTCATTTTTTTCTACCACGTCCTCTCCCAACTCATGCAAAAAAGCAGTGATGTCTGAAGAGTAGCACTCTCTGAAACCTGGAACCTGAAATGTTGGAAGTGTCAAGGCATGAGCCAGGATCTGTTCTGCCAGCAGAAAATATGGGAGACTCTTGGGCAATTTAATGTAGAATGCCAGAAACCTGGTTCTTATCAGGCGATGTCAGAGGACTTCAAAGGTTTTTTGTGGCTGAACATTGCTCCCTGTTCTGTAACAGTGAGGCATCCAGAACAGGCTGAGTATATTCTCAGTTTGCCAGGATGTCTTGGAAGGTAAAGAGGAAGGATCAGCATTTTCTGCATAATGCAATGGTTAATAAAAAGTGAAGGAAATTTTAGGACAAGTGGGAAACATATTGCAGTCCTTCTGTTTTGCGTTCTTGTGAGAGTCAAAAAGATTTTTTTCAAGAATGCCATTTTGGTGGCAAGCACATTTCAAAAAAACATTGCAGGGTTGTGGTGTTCCACCCTGAAGGGAAGGGAAGCACCCAAGATTTGTATATGCCCGTGGTTGAAAAGGAACCACAAATGTTAGAGGATTTTAAAAAGACAGTTTTATTGGTAAATTATACACTTGGGATGGAAATTGGTATGTTAGTCCCTTATCTTCTCATGTAAACACAGGGGTGGATTTTGAATAAATGGTAGAGTGAAAGAGAGAAGGAGAGACAGAAAGATCACCAGGGCTGGCTCCAGCATTGATCCAGCACCCTGGGATGTGCACACCAGGGCTTTGTGGAGGTAGGTTTTTACAGCTAAGTTTTCCCTAATTTGGAGGTAAACTTCTCACTTTCTATGCAAGCTGTTAAAATGTTCATTCTCCTTGGTGTGTCTGAAAATGGGTCAGAGCTCTTTGGGAGTCAGGGCTGGTCTTGTTTCCCTCTGCTGAGCCAGCCTTTGGTCCATGTCTGCTTCTTGACCTCAATCCCATGGCTGTGCTTATTCCCAGGACCCAGAACAAGGACATTTATCCCGAGAAGTTCTGCCCTGCCCTGCATCCCTTGTGGCCCTTGTCCATCCCATTGTTTCTCTCAGCATGTCCTTGCCAGAAATCCTTGTTGGCTCCGTGGCTGTCGGGGTTGGAGACCTGCAGTCAGCCCCTTGCCCCCACCTTCTGCAGGGCTGCCTGTACAGATGTGTAGCAGCAGAAGGTCTTGTGAGTCATTAGATTCTTGACATGGGTCTTTTTAGGTGCCCCTTTTCTCCCAGAGCTTCCCAGCCTAACGAGGAGGAGCGTGTTGCTGTGGAGTAGCCAGCGAAGGCTCATAGTTAGAACAGCCATGAGGCTTCCTGGAATAAACCTGGAAAAAAACCTTCTCTCTGCTTTCTTAGGCATGGTTTTACAAGTCACCCCATAGATCTTGTGGTTTTAAAGAATTCATTCTGGAGTATTTGAGAGATTAGTAGCTTTGTAATATCTGAGATAAATTTAGCTATGCTTTATGTGAAGATGGCAACAAGTGTTCTTTTAGAGGGCTAAGTGATTGGATGGAATAATTAGAAAAAAAAATCACATATTGCTTTCTGTCTTCTTTTATGTGTTACTCTGTAAGAAGAAAATATGAGAGGATTGCACACTTTAGTCTACCAGTGTATTGCAGTGACATGAATTTATAAATAAGTAAAATATTTTTGCTTGAATTTCCTATCACATTTGAAAAACTGCAAGTGTCAAGTGCTCTGGGTTGGTTTTTATGTTGGTGGGTTTTTTTTTTTTTATGAGAATTTTAATAGATGTGTGTTTGGCTGTATGAAAATACACAACAAAAGTACTCAGCCTATCTTGGATCAATTTGATTGTAAAAAGCTTAAGTTTGGATTCTTGCATTTTTGTCAGAGTGGCTTGACATAGAAGTAAGTTTTGGGAGAAGGACTTGGTATTTATGTGTTGAGTTTTGAGTAATACTGGGTTTTTTATGATTACCACCATACAGTCAGATCTCTGGGTCCTGGGGAAATATGCCTTTGTCAGTAGAGCTGGAAACTGTGAGCTAAGGAGTCTAATTTTGGGGTTTCCATGAAAACTTATCCAAGTTACAAAGGCTCTGCTTTTCCAATTTTCCATAAGTAAAACATGAATAAATGTATTTCAATTTTCTTTATAAGGGTAGCTGTGTTTTAATTCAGGCACATTGTATTTTAATTTCCTTTATAAAGTATTTTGAGAATTGTAGGTAAGCATTTTTTATAGAGGAACAGATATTTATTGGCAGGAATTTGTCTTGGATTTACTTTAGGTTAAGGTAACTTTTCTTTGGCACCTTTAAGAACAATTTCAATGTTGAAAAAATATCCACTCTGGGGAAAAATGATTACTTTATACTTCTATTGAGCTGTCATGGAGTAACCAGAAGCCTGGAGGCTCAAAGTGCTGCTTGAGAAAGTACAGCTTTTCATTTTACAGGGAGTCTGTGCCCCTGATAATTTATGGGCAAGGCATGGCTGCAGTCAGACCTCTGTAGGATTTAGATGGTGAAAGATGAGTAGGGAAAATTTTATCTCCACTTCTGTCTTGTGCACCTAAAGCCAATATTGTTCCATCTCACTGGGTTTTGTTAAACAAACCATCTACAAGGATCAGATTTATTTAGCCATTATTGAATTACTCCAGCTCCTGTAAAATACGAGGCTAAAGCACACTAAAAGGTGATTTTGTAAATAGAGCCCATTCTGTTTCTATTGTATAAACAGAGCTTGGTGTCACAGATTCATATTTTTGTAGGCTGCAGTTGTCTCACTACTGAAGTTCACCAAATAAGGTCTCAAAACAGAGTGTTTAGCTTTCCAGGTGCTGAGTGAGATCACCAAGTGGTCAGATGATTTTTTTTGTCTAAATCATACCTGATAGCAAATCTTTTCTGAAAATTTAGAGCTCTCTGTATTTGCAGTTATTTTCATCTATCAATATGCTATTGATTCTACTTCTTACCAGTTCCCAAGGCCATAAATAAGAATTGATAATTTGGAAATATGTGATTGTTCCCTGTACAAGAAGAGACAGTTCTGCTGATTAGGAATTTTTTTGTATGAATTCTGAAATAGTTACTTTAACAATGCATTCAAATTTATATTTTAAAGTCATGTCCTTGCAGATCAAAAGTGACATTGGTTGCTGTTACTTAGTTTGCATAACCATGATATTTTTAGAGGCATTCGTGGCATTGGCCCCTCTAAAATACAACAGAAACTGTCAGTCTGTTTCTATTTCCACTGAAATAAAAATAATTGAAGAAAGTTTATGGAGTCCAAATTTTTAGATGAGTCTTCATGCCCTCCAGTGAAGTAGAACTAAATGCCCTTGTAGAAAGTTCCCACATGGCTTGTCTTTGATTAGTTAGCTGATGCTCACAGGCTGGCACTGGTGCACACACAGAATGCACAAAGCTTTGGAGGTGTATTTCAGAATTTGGAGCTGTACTGGTGAAGTTTTCTGGGTTTGGGTCGAGTCTCCAGGGAGCAATTAGTACAGCTGGTGTGTAAACACAGCATTCACTGTTGGGAGTGCAGTTTGTGTGCATGGAGTAAAGAATAAACCTCTCCTAGGCTTGAGAGATGTGATGTGGCCCTTCTGCATTTTGACTCTGGATGTAAATTTTGAGCAATTATAATCTCTTGTGTCAGGGTAAACCCAGTGTTGCTTGCAGGAATATGAAATCTGATTGTTTTCTGCAATAATGCAGTCAGCTTCAATTTTTCATCCATTTTAAAAGAAAAAAGGGACAAAACGGACATGTTTTTAATGCTTTTCAATGGGTTATAATTATTAAGATATTTTTTTAACCTGTGTTTCCACACATTAGGATAATTGAATTTATACCTTTTTAAATTAAGTTTAAAACATAATGCAATTTATTTAGTTAGCAGAAGGTGTGTGGGTATTGTTTTTGGCCTAGGAATATGATCTGGGACTACCAAATTCAGATGAGTTGCTTTTGGAAATGAGAATCTGTTGCCATGGCCCACATCACTGTAAAGCTCAGAGCAAGATTTACTGTGTGATCACAAACAACTTTTCAGCACTTTGAGAGAAAAAGCTCCCATTTGGGGTGAGGAGGTATGCAGGGCACCAGGCCAGGCCAGTTTCTCTGCACTTGCAGCCCATCTTTTGTCAGATGAAGGGCACGACTCCCACTCATGGTGGTACTCCTTTGGTACCACAGGTACCTTGGTCACTGCTGATCCACTGAGTGACCAGTGGGCTCCTAGCCCTGGCTCAGCTCCCTTAACCTGTGGTTAATAACAGCACCAAATCTCCTTTAATGTACAGCTTTTAGAGCCATTCAGAGAGAGGCATCACTGACATTCCAAGGACTCCTTAAGAAAATTTAGCTCAAGTGTTTGATCCCCCCTTGTGCAGAACACAGATTGCATCATCACAAATCTACTCCCTAAATATGCCAGAGACCTGAGCAGCTCCCTGCACTTGTAGGGGTGCTTGGGGTTGTTTTCTGCAGACATGTGCTTAACTGCTGACATCTCTGCTATTCAGGGAGACTTGTGAATTCACACTTCTTAGTATTTTAGTTTTTACACATTAGCTCAATTAAGTTAGACATCTTGTTTATACTGATTCTTGCCTGTTGGCTGCTTATGGACAAAGAGACAAGCTGCAGAGTTTAGGCAGAAATTGGTAAATGAACATTGCAATGGCAAGTCTGCAAAAACACAGTCCTCCTTCCCTTCTTCTCTTGCCAAATCCTTAGTTTGAATGGGTTCTGCTTTATTCATCAGTACCAGTGATTCACCAAATTCAGCTTCTCATACAAAAAGAATCCATGTTTCTACTAAGTTTTTACAAAGATTTTCCTAAGCTGTAAATTGTTACTGGTTTAAGTGGAAGTTAAGGTGAGCCAGTAAGTTCTACTTAAATTCCCTCAGCCTGCATTGTGAACTCCTTCATGGATGAGTCCCAGCCAGGATGACTGGATTTCAGTTAAAACATCAGGCTGTGAAATGGTCACAGGAGAACAAGAAAACATCTTAATTAGAACCATTGACCCCTTGAGATGGCTGCATCCCTGTAATTGCAGTCATGTAATCAAGCATGGAAAGCAGTTCATGTGGTTTTGGCCTTTTGGTGTAGGTTTTTTTCCAGAAGGTTAGTTAGCTGTTGAACTAGACTCTAATTAAAGCATGTATAAGAATAATCAGGGGAACAACACTGAATAAAGGAAGGAAGATTTTATGAAGGGTGTCTGGGAGGAAAACAGATGAGAAAAATGAGGAAAGCAAAAATTAAGTTGTGGTTTGTCTAATAAGTCTGAATGACGTGAGAGCCTGAGTGAGAATTCCCTCAGTTACCTCAGATCCTCATTTCACCCCTGCTCAGTTACAAACACTAATTTTTGCTGTTTCACATGGTGTAGTGAGACCATTTTTGTAAGATTGTTTTCTCTGATTCAAATTACAATGACAATAAGTAAATCAAGGTAACAAAAAGCCACAGGCTAAATAAACTGCTTTTCTAGAATTTATTTTCAGGTAAATATTGCTACAGTTTTCACTGGAAACCAGCTGTCAGGATTGAAGAAACACTACTTCTAATGAATGTTTGTAAATGATGATGTGAAGTTACCCATAGGGTAACCTTCCAGATCAGCCACTGATCAACATTTTTATCCTGTTTTTAAATAAGTCACTGTTCTGCCAATGATTTACTTATAGTTTTAAAAATACAGTTGATATTACTATCACCTTTGAAGAAATTTTAGTTGTCTGAATTTGAAAGTGTGTTTTAGTTTCTAAACAAAAGGAAGTTAAAACTTTTCTGACCATTTCTAGACTGTCCTCATAACACTATTATTGCAAGATTTGTTGTTTTTCTTCTGTTTCTCCTATCACTTGTTGACTTGTATTGTCCTTTATTTAGTTTGCAAGCAATGCTGGAGGTAGAAACATCTCTTTTGATCTATGATGTCTCCATCATACTTCTGGGCATAATTATAATCATAAAAATCTTTGAAACCATTCTGCCTGATGTCTTGTTATCACTAAAGTTGAGATGTTCTATACTGCCACCATAAAAAAAATTAAATAAAGTCTATTTTTAGCCTTCAAACACTCACAAAGTAATAAAACCCACCAAACAACGCCACCGTTTACGTCTTTGTAGCATACAAAAATATCTGTTTCATTGCAATATCTTAAATTCTCCCTTAATCTCCCAAACCCCTATGAATAAAGCATTGGATTACCAAGTAATACCCTTCATCACAAGGAATTAGGCACTTTAGCTTTAGGCTCCATCTAAACCGTTGCATTAGGAGAGATGTGACTGACGTCATGTTTTCCAAGTTCCCGTTGACTCACATGGTGCCTTCCCTCACCCCTTAAGATCTTGTTGAGATAAAATCTGTCTCTCGTGACCCTCTTAATTCTCTTTTTTTGCGGTGGCTTTGAGGCATCCTAGCATGCACAGGATTTTCTAGCAAGGAGTAGGAAACTTAGTTCCTGTTTGTGTGTGTGCCAGTGAGTCTGTGCCAGAGCTTCGTGATTGCTTTCATCTGGAAGTTTAATAAGTCACGATAATAATTTCCTTGCAAGAAGAGGGTTTTTAATTAGGACCTTGACGTATCCATGTCTTCTGTCTGCAATATGCAAAAATTTAAAGGACATCCAGCTAATGATACCCTCTTCACTTTTTTCCAGCTATTTTATTTTAAAGCTTGCTGTGGTACCAGGGTTTTTGTACTTCTTTGTCATGAGCTGTGGGAATTCTATTAGAATTCATGGAATAAAATGCATGGAATACAGTTATTGCCTCCTCACTTCAGCAGGCTGGCAGTGAGAAATGCAGCTGGCACCTGGTCAAAAACCCTTCTGATTTTGAAAGATACTCTCCCTTTTTAAGGCAGAGGAAGTGTAGGAGTCACCAATTTGGCCTTGAACCATCATACAGCCTTTAGTGTTTACAAAGAATCACGTTCTTGCTGAAAGTTTTTAAAACAAACCAATTTGCTTCATGACATGTGCTGTGCAATCTTATCCCATGGAAAGATTTGTGATTGCATTAATTTTTCTTCAATTTTTACAAATACACTATAGTATGTTGGATCTACAGTAAGCATGAATTCCTTTTACATAGTATGTCTCCACAATCTGGATAATTGCTTTTGTGAAACTGTTTTAGTTGGGTGTTTCATAGTTTGCTGGACAGCTTTATCTTGTAGATTTATCTTGTAGATTATTGATACTGCAGTCCATAATAGAACTGGCAAGAATTGTATTGAATTGGGTTTTTTTTTTAACTTCAGCACATCACCAAGCAGGCATTGACTGCTCTATCTACAAAACTGTCCCTTAGTTTTGTGTTCCCCAGGGAGCTGTAACATCCTGTCATCATATGCTCAAGGAAATCCCTATTGAAGACCTAATTAGGCAATTTTTTTTATGGATCCATTGTGCTTTTGCATTTTCTTCTGGTCTGTTATTTTAAAATAGTAAAAGTCAAATTGACCTTATATTCTGCAACACTGCTACACCTTTCACCAGGAAGGCTCTTAGCCTGGAAGTTGGAATAGAAGGCTTGCAGTTTGTCCTCACTTCACAGACCCCAAACACATTCTGTCTACCCTTGGCACTGTTCTAAACAAGAATCTTTCTGGTCTGCTGAGTGATTATGTAAATAGGGCTTTTATAAAGCATTTTAAGCACCCAGTAGAACAGAATAACTTCTTTAGAGTTCTTTCTTTTCTAATGGTAATTACATAATTGGGTAGGTTTTAGGTTATTTTTTCCTATCTGATGTGTAGATGCCAGAGTCACTTTTTGAGCATTTTTACTGAAGGATCCTAAAAATCATCCAGGAAAACAAATCTGCCAGGCTCCCCCCTATTATCAACATTCCAAAATGCCTTTGGCACTGAGTAAATGCCAAGCATTTGTTATTTGGCACTTGACTTGTCCCTTATTTCTTTGAACTCAAACATATTGCATAAGATTTGTGAAGTTATGCTGAGATAATAATTGAAAGAAAACAAAAAAATCCCCAAATCCTCCCTTGATCCAACCTTTCCAATTTCCATCTACATACACTATATGTCATACGTCATTAATTGTTGTGAGAAAAACTCAATCTGCTTTAAACTTCCCATAAATGTTACTTAAACTTCCAATATGTTTTGTCTTTTGTTTCTGCAGGTTTCTGTTTTGCCTCTGGAGAGTTTCATTATGGCAGCCCCCAGTGAACAATGACATCCTTTGACAAATACAGATGCCAAAAAGCCAGACGAAAACAGTGGCCTTGTTTCATTTTTACTCCAACACAGTGAAATGGTGCTCTTCAAGTTTTGTTATTGACTCTCACTGGAAAAAAAAATCAATCTCCTGACCAGACCTTTTTTCCCCCCAGCCCTCTCCCGGTGTTCTTATGGATGCTTGACACAGTGACATCATGTAGTAGGCCCTGAAGTGTTGTCATAACTGAGTTGCAATGGTTTTATACACTTCTCCATTTCCCAACAGCTTTCTGTCAGTTCTGCATTCCTTTTCCTGGGGCCTGATTTTCCCATGTTACTGGCTAGCGGACAGGCTCGTGGGCTCTTTTGTTCCAACCACCTATGAAAAACGTCAAAGAGCAGATGACCCATGCTATTTTCATGCACTCTGCATCATTATTACCACTCCCATCTACCTGGCACTCTTGGTGGCCTCTCTTCCTTTCGCTCTGATTGGCTTCTTGCTCTGGTCCCCGCTGCAGTCAGCCAGAAGGCCCTATATCTACTCCAGGCTGAAAGACAAGAACCACAGCAATGGAGCCACACTGCTCACTGAATGGAAGGCTGCAGGGAGTGGGAAAAGCTTCTGCTTTGGCAGTGCCAATGTTTGCCTGCTGCCCGACTCTCTGGCAAGATTCAATAACGTTTTCAATACACAGGCCAGGGCTAAAGAGATTGGCAGGAGGATCCGAAATGGGGCGAGCAGGCCACAGATTAAAATATACATAGATTCTCCTACCAACACATCCATCAGTGCAGCGAGTTTCAGCAGCCTGGTCTCCCCCCAGGCTGGAGATAACCGTACTGTTAATGCTGGCATCAAAAGGACAACATCAATGGAGTACAAAGGAGACAACTGTGGCTCAAACAACGGCGAGGAGAACAGAGAAGATAAAGGTGGAAGTGGAGAGCCGCACGAGGGAGAAGAAAACACTTGCATTGTCCGCATCAATGGAGAGGAGAACGGCCACATGTCAGACACAGAAACAGACACCGTCAACGGCCAGGCTCGTGCCAGTGGCCCAGCAGAGCCCTCACTGGAAGGTGATGCAGAGGTGTCAAAAACACCAAACCACAAACAGAAGGAAGGAGATTCTGGGAGTTTAGACAGCTGCTCTGCCTCACGAGAGTCCCTAGTCAAGGTCCGTGTTGGAGACGGTACAGTGGACCAAAGCACTGTCAACAACAAGCTCCTCTACAAAGCTTCAATCATGAAGAAGACTTCAGTGCGGAAAAAGAAACACACAGACGAGACCTTTGATCATGAGATCTCTGCTTTCTTCCCTGCCAACCTGGACTTTCTGTGCTTGCAGGAAGTGTTTGACAAAAGAGCTGCAGAGAAATTGAAAGAGCAGCTCCATCACTATTTTGAGTACATCGTCTATGATGTTGGGGTCTACAGCTGCCATGGCTGCTGTAGCTTTAAGTTTGTGAACAGTGGTCTACTTTTTGCCAGCCGCTATCCTGTTATGGATGCTGCCTATCACTGTTACCCCAATGGAAGAGGAATGGACTCCTTGGCTTCCAAGGGAGCCTTGTTTCTCAAGGTAAGAGCCTTTTTGAAGCTGTAAGTATTGACTCTGTCTATGTGGCAAGTTATAAAGTTACAGTATTTTCTCATTTCTTTAGACCTCAACAGAGGCAATATTAAGATTTAGATTTCCTGATATAACCTAATGGGTTATAGGTATCATTTTTATGGGATTTGTAACCTGAATACTGTGTTAAAATGATGGATGTGTCTGAAACAATGAGGGACTTTTGAAGGTAGAACTCAAGCATAATTTCAAGACTCAAAATTTGAAATGATTTTCATGATATTTTAATTTCTTTCTTTACAGAAATCTCTGCAAGAAAATGCATAAATTCTAAGCCTCATAACATGCGTACAGTACAATGAGCATCCCTATTGGAAACCAGCTTGTGCTCATTGTGTGTTTGTCTGGCAATCAAAAGACAATCAAATGTCTAAATGTCAGTATAATAAAGCTGGAAGAATTGCAGTGAAATGTATGGCTACTCTGCTCTCTTGCTTGCAAAAGAATTAATTAGGAGAGATATGAAGAAGAATAAACAAGACAAATGTGCCTGGGACACTGGGGAGCACGGAGCTTTTTTGCGTTATTAACACAGTTTACATAAATTAACTAATGGTAGAGAGAACAGGAAGCCTGGGGTTGTATGTCTGTAAATCATGAAAAGCAGAAAGTCTGCATTTGCTTTTCCAAGACCTAATGGCTGTTCATGCTTAACTCTTGGGAGTATCTGGCTGTGCTGTTTCTAACCTGGAAAGTGGGCTTTTCTAAGTTGTGATTAATCAGGAACCAAAATTTTTTCCAGAGATAAAAGTCTGTAGGTTCAAACCTAGAAAGATCTGAAAATGTCTGGAATACTGAATTTCAGATTTTGTGATTTAGTCACAGTTTGGAATGGGTTTCACTAACTAAATCCTGAACTTCTTTTCTAACATTGGCAAAGTACATCATATGCAAAAATTATTTCTAGTCACAAAACCTCAACAGAAGCCATTAACAGCCATTAAGAATATAGATTGTGAAAAAGGACCAGTGGGAGGTTTTGTACTCCATTTGTAGTTTTTAAGCAATGCAAAAATTTTTGCAACTATGACTTATGTAAGAAAACCCCCAAATATTAGAATTTTGGTTCTGATAATAGCTCAGTATTTCATGTACATTGATATAAACAAAAGCCAATCCCTATCTGAATACAGGTTTCCAAAAACTATGCTGCACTCCTATGTGTTTATAAACAGCAACAATTTATTTTTCATCACAAATTGCTGCAAGCAAAAAATAAACATAGATCTTGTGCAGTGTAAATATGTCTGGGGTCACAAAGACTACCCTTGAACATATGCATATATTGGGGATTAAGAGATTAAAACCAATCTGTTTTTAACTGTCCATTGCTGAGTCATTGATTTGCCACCCTGCTAGGCAGGCTGCAATGTCTCCATTTCTTTTGCAGAAAATTAAGCCTCTTTTCAAGATTCCACTGGGAAGATGAACTTAATTATGGATCCAAGTTGTTAAATAATGTTACAGTTGAGCAGGGAATAGAGGCCAATTATGATAAAGTTCCAAAGATGACTCCATTCTTTTGAATATAACAGAGTTCTGTCCAGCCATAAGACTTTTTCCTCCTGTCCGTGTCATTCTGATATACTTTTTTTTATACCTAAAATATTTTTCATTCTGAGTTAAGTCTATCTTAACATGAATTTACTTTCTCTCTTAATTGTACATTAAATGACCAATTGTACATAGGTCATTTCTTTGACGACAGCAACAACATAGAGTAGGAATAATTATTTAATTTTGTCTTTGAAATAAAGTAGGTTTAGAGGCTGTCTTTCTTGATGTGGTGCTTAGTCAGCAACTGGGTGGGTGTGGACTCCAGAGACAAAAACTACATGCAGAGAGTAAAAGCCTGGTTGTTTTTGAAGTCAGCAGGAATCAGTGCAGTAACTTCAGAAGCCTTGAGCTCTCCACTGGGGCAGCAGGAAGCTGCCGGGGGGTGTCGGAGCTCCGGGGGCAGGGGGTGTTCTGGCCAGCACTCTGCCATCCCAAGGGACAGCTCATCTTCCTGCTTCCACATGGGCCTTTACTGGCCCTTACAGGATTTTCAGTGTCTGTAATACCAGCCAGTCCTATGCAGAGTTTCTCTGGTTTTAAAGAAAGAGACCTTGCAGAACAGGAGTGTCCCAACTGCTTCCCACTCCATAGGGGCACGGAATTGAGCCTCTGTCCTATGCAAACCCTGGGGTTTTAAGTTCCTGACTCCTGTGGAATGCAGTGTCCCCATTTCTGAAGTAGAAAAGGCATCACTTGAGTTTTGTTTTGGAAAGATACTTGTGAAGACTGTTCCCCTTGCACAGCTTCCATCTCTGAGTAAAGGAGCAGTTGCTCTCTGTGTTGGTTGAAAGCCAAAAGTTGTGTAAAGCAATTGAGGGGAAAAGGCTCATATGTTTTGAAAATATGGATAAAGCCAGTTAATTTTTCCACTCATAGGGAGGATGAAACCTTTATTGCAATTGTTCTGAACCTTAAGAAACACCCAACATCTAAATTCAGAAGAATGTTCAGAGAAAGAATCTAATTTTTTTTTGTAAGTACAATTGTCTCCTTACTACAGATAGAACTGTTAGGGAGATAAATTAAAGGTCTCAGAACTACATATTTAAAGAAAGTTGAAATAATTTGAAAATTACAAAACTGCTTTGGGGGACTCTGACACAAAACAGGTCCTTACTGCTCTGGTACAAGTGTTTTGCACATTTTTTCATTTTAGAATGAGTTCTGTTTCCAGTGAATAAGAAATGATTTTCCATTTCCCTTGTCTTCCCTGCCCTGTCTTCACTATCTAGATTGTAAAGTTCAGGTAGTGATTTGGAAGGATTTGAGAGATTTGCTTAGTCATACAAAATTATTTTACCTGAGAGACTTACAGAGCTCAAGGATTATTATTAGTAGCTGCAATAACAATCAGCTCTTACCTACTGCTTTTCATTCCTACATCTCAGGGTACATAATGAAGAAAGGTCAATATCTGCTTAATAGAAGGAGAAACTAAAGTACAGAAAGGTAAAGTGATTTGATTGTGGCTTAACACCTAGGGTGTCATAACAAAGGAGCCAAGTTGGAAGTAAATTACAGAGGCTTTTAGAACAGTTTCATGCTACCTAACAGCTATCTGGAGACTCATGCAAAGGAAGTCTGCCTCTGTTCTTCTCCTAAGGATGTCTGCCACAAAAGGTACACATCAACATACTGCTGGCATTTTCCTGACAGAGATCAGACTGGTTTTTCCATCTGTAGAGGCTGGTTCTTTCCAGGTCAGATGAAGACATGAGGATGACGTAGTTGTGAGGAGCCATTGTGTGAAGTCCATTTTCTGCAAAGAGGAATAATTTGCATTTGGCACTTGGAACTCTTCAAACTCTACCAGTGCTTTTTGTCTCCAATCTGAGAGTCTTATTGGGATGTAAGAAAAACACGATCACAGAAAAAAATAGCATAGATGGAGGGGGGAAATGTCACACCCATGGATGAAGTGTTAAACCATTGTTCCTAGTTGCCATTAAAGACTCAGAGGAGAAGTTAGCAAATACATAAATCAGCCAATCCATTTTCATATTTTGACAGTCTGGGCCCTTGGGAGACTCTGCTGAGACTCTCTGTTCTAGCGTGGCATTTCACATTAATTTAAAATGCCAAAGAGAAGAGCCCTGGAGTCACTTTGGAGGTTTTCTAACTTCCATTGTCTCTGCTGCTGCTCAGCTGCAGACAGAGGTGGGCAGTGGGCCTGGCACAGCCCCTGTGCTGGTGACTGGCACACACATTATGTTATTGCACTGTAGTTTTGATGGATTTAAAGGGAGTTATAAAATATACATCCTTTTCAGAAACTGGATGTTGATTTTACAAATCAGCATTGTCAATTCAAGTTTAAAAGGTGTCATTGAGTGCTGAGTGGAAATTGTGTAATGCATCACCTGTCTGTAATTTACTAGATGGTTTAAAAATGTCAACATCCCTTTTTAGACAGAGGATCTAGTGTGGAGCTTTGGTTACCCTGTGCCAGGGATGCTGTGTGAGTTTTGGACAGTAGTGCAATAAAACTGGAAAGCATCCTTAACTTGACCTGGTGAATTTGTCCATGTTTTTCCAGTGTAGCAATCTAACAAAGACTCACTTTTTCTGACAAATTTCACCTCTTTTATCCTTAAATTGTAATAGTTGTACCAGTACTGTAAATCTAAGCTATCCAAAAGATGTAGATGCCCAGTCAGAGTAGGGAGGTGAGTGAAAGGGGCATAATTCTCAAAATGGCTGTTGACTGAGAGAGTTGTTTTGGAAGCCTCTTCCTCCCAATGGGACTGGGAGATACAGAATTATGGTGTGTAGAAGGCTGTGCTTCTTACTGTTCCTAGTAGGAAACTATTCTGGGTTTTGGCATCTGCCAAAAGAGTCAAATTTAGCAAAAATAAGAATTCTAAGTTAAAACTAAGAGTATGTGAGCATAATGCAAAACTGCAGTCTGATGTGGGAAGTTTGAACAGTTAATAGTATTCTTCAAAATCAAAAGGAAAAAGAATGTCTTGTGGATTTTCCTAGATTTCTGGAAGAAGTTGTATTTAATTAATGTTAATTCCTAAGGTTATTAACAGATTTACTTTTCAAATTCTCTGAAAATGAAGGCTGTTCTCAGGGAGTACAGTAATTGTGCAGAGAACATGTTATTATTCATTGCTTAAAGGAAACCTAGCAACCTTTGCTCTGTGTGCAAAGCTCAACTTGTTTTCCAAAGAGCTGATATGGTGGTAACAGATGGTAGAAGGAGCAGCAGCTCTGATTGCAAAACTGTTTTGAAGTACATTTTTTACTGTTTTCTCCTCTCAAGGAGCCTGCTTTGTGTGAGAAAATGAGGGTTCCTTGAATTCACCTCTGTGATTCTCCTTTTTGATGTTTCTGATACAGATTTCACTTGGGTAATTTAAGCTGCCTTTGCTGTCCCAAGCCAGCCCATGTGAGCTGTGCCTGGAGCAAAGGAGCAGCTGCTGCAGTTCCACGCTGGGTTGAGAGGAAGATTTTGGACCTCAGGTTTGCACAGAAAAGGGGAATGGCTCCTTTCTGACCCCACTAAAAGAACACCTAGAGTTTCCAGTGGTTAGATTTTCTTGTCCTTGATCAGTTCTCCAGTACCTACAGTTATCCCAAGATGTGTAAAAGAAATGTCTAGTGCTGCTCATGAATTTGTTTAGATGACTCTAAAGCTGTGCCATTTAAGGCAGGAGGGTAACCTAAACATTTTCCACTTGCTGAGTTTCTGCTGTAAAATGTTAATGCAGGAATTGGATGGAGTCCAATAAACTGAGACTTTAAAAAAAAAGACTCTACCATTGTACTGGACCATTTACCTTTACTTTGATATAATTAATGTTATTAATCATGGTCCTTCTCCCCTTCATTAATGGGGATAAATAAAAACTGTTGTGCAGAATGAAATACAGATTTGAGAAAATGTGAGTTGTGGGCTTTCTCCTCTTCAGAAGAGGAAGAGCCCTTCATTTGTGGCACCAATTTACAGCCACTTTCTCTCATATGTATGCTTAATGAATCTTTGCCAAATAACAAATTCTCTGAGTCCATGGAACAGTAATTGTTACACATGATAGGTGGGAAAAAATAGGATTCAGAAATAATCAAGTGCAAATGTAGCTAGAAAGAATTGCAGAGCACCACACAATTTTGAGCTGATTTCTATAACATATTAAACTTCTTTAATATACTTTAAAAACATGTTTATTACAATAAATTAGGGATTTAACTTATTTTTCTCCTTTAGAAGCTGCTACATATTTCTGAAGGCAAAAGGCAGAGCTGTTAACGTATGAAAAATAAGATATTTTTGCACCATGTCTAAGCCAACCAAAAATACATCTTTCTTGGGAGCTATGACTAATCTAAGTCATCTCTGTGGGACAGGATTGTTTGAAGTGGGAATGGGAGTAGCTGCAATTTCTCCTTGGCATCTTCTCTTAACAGAAACAGGAATGAGGACTGGGACAGTTTTGCTGTTCTACTTAGATTCTTAATGCTGCCTCTCCTGCTTGTATTGGAAATTTGCTGAAATGGGAAAAAAGTCCAGGAGTGGTTGATACGACTTGAAAGATTACAGAAATGTTGTACTGGAGGAAAAACAAATTGTGTTTTCCATTTCTTTCTTTTCCCTTCCTCACTGTTAGCTCATTATAATTGCATTGGATTACATAATGACATCCCCACTGCAGTGGACTAGGGAGGCACAGAGAACATCTCAGGGCACCAACCCCTCAGTGTGTGTGGAAATGCCACTCCTTGTGCATGTACACCTGCTTTATCAGGGCAGTTCTGTTGAATCTCAGGCTCTTTTTAAGGGAGCTTCCTTTGAACTTAAACAATATTGGCTACATATGGTAAAATGAATATTTCTGTGGGAGTAACTCACTGTCACATTGACTGTAAATTCTGTTTCTATGCCCTGCACTTACTCTGTCTGAGGTGTTTTATTTCCAACACAAAGAGATACTCAAGGCCCCTGTGCAGATGATGTTCTTTACAAATGCCATGTTCATACTTATGTTTTTAGGGATAGAGGTTTTTTCCTCCCCAGAGCATGCAGGTTCTTTCAGCCTGGTTAGTTTTTCTTCATAATATGTCCATCATTAATGTGGTTCCTGCCATGACTGTGAATTCATTTCCTCTAAAGTTCTGTACTTTGGTGACTTATCCTCTTCAGAAGAGCAATGCAGGGAGCAGTATTATGGCACATTTATTTCAGTAGCAAAATTGACACCTCCATGGTCACCTAAGAGGATGAAATGGAAGGTTTTGATCATTTACAGCCCAAGATGTGATTCAGCTACACTGGTTGAGGCTGGAGCTGGGCTGTGGAGATCCCAATTTACCTGAAGAAGTCTCAGTGTTACAGGCAGGTTATTTACCTTTCCCATCTCTGGCTTTATTGGCCTCATGGAGATTCTGGGCTGACAGACTTTGTGAAGAACTTTTTCCATGAGTATGCCAAAATTTTAGCTCTTGTCTGGTTTGCATACCAGGATTTGCTTCCCCTGAAGGGCGAGGCAATCACATATGCTCGGACTCGTATGTAAATAACTCCTTTGTTTTGGTGGGTACACAGTTAAGAAACTATTTTATTTTTGAATGGCTCCGTCCTGGCAAGGTGAAACTTCTAGAAAATGTCACTAAAGATTCAATTCTCCTTGTAACAAATGTTTTGGATTTATGTACATATTATCGGTCAGTATTTGAGATTAGAGATTGGTTCTTTAATCAAGTGAGATTTCTCATGCACAATTCAAATTTTTCATTAAAGAGCATTTCCTTCAAAACACTTGATGATTTACTAACACAGCAATGACCTGTCTGAAGCTGTTTTTCAAGGTGGTAAAGAAAAGTCCCAGTACTGAAGCAGCATTCTCATGGGTTTTGTTTAAGTCTTTGTTGATGCTTTTCTTGACATCCAGATGTGATAGAATTGTTTTGCACTGCTGTAACAGATGTGTGTAAATATAAACTCTTAAGAGACAAGGTATTTGTCAAGTTTTCAGCTTTGTATACTTACTGTGCTAGCATATGGGAAACATGAGATGTGCAAGATTTTCCAGTTAGCCCAGGAAATTCCCATGATAGTAAGAAATGTGATTAGATTTCAAGTTATTTTCCCTTGCTGTAGCTCTAAAATTTCAGTTCTTGCTACTCAGTAGGTTTTTTCCCTCTCAACAAGAATCTTTCTGCCATAACCTTGTTGCCTTGATTTCTTTCATGAGCCATTTATTACCTGATATCAGTCTCAGTGGAGGGCAGACCACTCCTCAGTCGTGTAGGACAAAATTTTGCAAAACAATTCTAGGAATATCCCCAGTCTTGCACAGCACAGCACAGTCCCAGCATGGTGTCTCCAACAGATTGTACTAATGTGCTGTGGCATTGAGATGAAATCTTTTAATATAATGTACTTGATGTCAAGTACTTTGGTGTGCTTGACACAGCCAGTAATTGGAAAACAAAAATTCAGAGCGGTCAGTTTTGCACTTATTTCATTTGCAGGTAGAGGACAAATATAAATATGCAGCAGCAGAAAATGGCATTTTGGATTCCAAACACACCCTTAGTAGGATTTCCCCCTTAAGGGAAAAATTCTCTTTCCCATCTATAATGAGCTTTTTATGGCCCCCTACAAAGAGCAAGCAAAATGTAATGGTCAGTGGTGTAATAGGGATCTGAATCCACTCAGCTTCTCAATGTTTGACTAATTTGATTATTGCAAATCTAGTGAGAATTGGAATAAATTTTGCATAGATCAGCATAATTGTGAAAACGGCTAATGTTTTATATGGAAATGATATAACTGGACACTTTATTAAACCACAAATAGGTTCTGTCAGTTTTAATTTTACCTCTAGATTTTATGATATACCTTTTTTCTCCCGTGATAATTTTAAAATAAATATTTTAAAACATTGGGACTTTATGTTTAGACATTTTCTTCCTGTACATTTCCATACACAAACAGGAATGGTACATGGCACAACCAAGACTGTATGATGGATTTTAGAAAGCAGTGCCTGAAGTAGGTCCCTGCAGAAGTATGATTCAATAAATGTGTTATTGACACACAGCTACCAATGCAGAGCAGCTGAGGTGAGCTTAAGTCAGGCTTATGGTGACAGAGCCACTCTGGCTTATTTGTTTCAATATATTTTATTTGTAAAATGTGACTGTAGATGTTTCTTCTGTGTCAAGCAGTTAAAATGGTATTTGTGAAGTGCTGACCTGGTGTGGTGGAAGCAGAGCCTTCCTGCCAAGGTCCACGTTGGAGGCTGAGCTGAAGGCTCAGCGTTGTCCTCCTGCCACGTCGCTGCCCCGGCCGAGTCAGCACCATCCAACACAGCCTGGAAAATGCAACATCTGAAATAGCTCCTTGGCCACACAAAAAAATGTTTTCATGTAGAATTATAGGGCTTGTACTATTTCAGAGGTCAAGTAGGTTTCCTGTCTGCACAACCCACAGTCCTTGTCCATCTGTGAAATACCAAATTAGGCTGAATAAACAGACTTTTCTTACTATTTTATTTCAGATTGTATTTAATACAGTAATGCCTCTACTGTAGCTGGGAACTGACTAGGAGGATGCAAGGGTATTTATTTACTCTTGTAATAGTTGTCATAAATATTTGCCTCCATTATGATTATACACCAAATATACTCAGTTTAATGGCTGCCAACAGTACTGTCTCTTAAAAGAAACTACAAGCCCCTGAAAGTTAAAAAAGCTGGAGGCAATGTGAAATCTGGGAGATGAGCTGCTTTGGATGCACTTCCATGCTGGCACTTTCCAAGGAAATTCTAATTATGTTAATGTCTTTAGCTCTTGCTTTTGAGCTTTATTTTTTAATTAGCAGAGTGTTTATGAAAGCCCCTCTGCTTTCCCCATGTGTGTTCAGCAGAGCCCTGGGGCACCGTCCCCGTGGGCATTTGCTGTGCTCAGCACAGCCAGGATTCATCCTGGGCCATTTCTTACAATTCTTTGAGGGCAAAAGATCCTGAGTCCATCTCAGCACAGACCTGAGCACACAGGCACACTGAGCAATACACATTTATTCATGATTAATGGAAATTAGTATGATCCAATGCACAAGTTGGTTGTGTGCAGGTCCTTGTCAGGCACTCCATTAAGACTGCATAGGAAATTCTAAAGCCATTTGAGCTGACTCTTTTTATCAACTAGGCTATAATTTATGTTTGGATGTTCAGCTTTTACAAGTAATTTTCTTCTGCTTTTTGAGTAGAAACACTGGAATGATTTTTAGTCAGTAAGGGGATTGATTACAAGGAGCACATTCCTGCTCTATGGCAGAACATTTTATGTGCAGTATTCTCATTCCAAAGTGGTGATATTGAAAGTTGTGTGACATCCACACTTGTCCTCTGCTGCAGGAAACACTGCACATTTGCAAACAAGTGGAGACTTTTTATAGTTTAGGGGGTTTTTAATAGGGTTGAAGAGAAATCCTGATTTTGAATTACTAAGTTTGGAATATATGGTTCATTCACATGCCTGTCCTAGACAGCAGAGGAAATAAACTGTTTTCCAGTTTTCTACTAGAATGGCTTATGTTGCATAAAAAGTTGGAAAGCTCCTTGTGATTCAGCAGTGACACGGAGATGTTCAGGCAGGAGGGAGAGGTGTGTGCAGTGCAGCTCCTGCAGCAGTCCCTGCCAGCACAGCTGCCCATCCTCTGAGGCTCTGCAATCTTGGGAGTTCAGGAGAATTTCCTCCTCTGGGGGTGGAGGCTCCAGTGATTGCCTGTGTTTGCCTTGGCTGCCTCTGCCTCCCTGAAGCAGCTTAGCTGAATGGGAACAGCAATAAGAACACCATCAGTATCCATTTGTAAAACTGTCTAAAAGAGGACTGAACAGACTGAGGACAGAATAATGCCAGTTGTTTATTACCTACTCCCCTGGCTGGCACAAACCCTCAAAGCTAACAAGGCATTGTTAAGTACAAATGACTTCTAAATTCACTTACTGCAAAGCTGCCTTTTCAGTTATAAAATATATCAGCTAGTTCTTGAATAGTTGAAAAACAAGAAAACCAACCAAGCTGACAAAATTGTGTCCATATGAAATGGAGCTCTGCTTGTTATTTAGAAGTGTCAGATAAAATTTGAGCCTAGCTTTGTGAAGTAGAGTCACCTGTGGTGGTGTTTTTTGAGCCCTGGGTACAACTTTCCTCTGTGGGCATTTTCTTTTATTCATGAAGTGTTGCCACATAAACTGTCAACAAGAAAACCATAGACCCAAACTAGTTCCTTGCTACAGTCCAAAATTTATCCACTTATCACTGGGAATTCTGATTTGCAGCTAAGTCCTGAACTGCCAGAATTCTCAATATAGTTGAAAACCGAAACCAGAATTAGATTTTAAGCTGCTTGTGTGTCTACCTGCAAGTACATTTTTAAAGGATTGTAGTTTAAGATACAGATGAGGAATTATATTACATTCCAGCTTCCCTGGAAGCCCTTCCTCTTCTGTGTGTAAGAACAGGATTCCACACAGCGTTTCTTGTCTGCTTGACAGGCATGGGGGCTGCTGCTGTGAGCTGGAGGATGCAAACACTGCTGAGGCATACCAAGGCCTCCAACACCTTTGCAGAAGTATGTAAGAAATCCATCAAAATCCAAAACTTACTGTGGAATGGAGAAAACATTATCAAACCCAATATTTATTTAATATTTCCTCCTTTTCCTTGGCATTTTTCCTATTGCATTCTAGTCATACACAGGCAGCAAGAACCAGGCTGCTGGTAATACTGGCTTATAAGGAACTTGAGTGGTGGGCCTGAATTGTACACAGGAATGAAAGCTGGGACAGGGAACCAGTGGGACTGCAAAAACAGGAGAAAGAAACATTTTGTGTTGCAGATCAAAATCAAAACACTGAACATGGTGATGTGCAAAGGGGCGGTGCACTGGCAACAAGCCCCAATAAGATCAGTAAGCCTCAGTGTGTGTCTCTGGCAGTTTTTTTCTGATTTCAAATTAGAGTTGTCTGGAAAGAATGGTAAAAAAGGCTGCACAGATGGGCTTGGAAGTAGAGTTGTATGAGCTCTTCCATTAATCACCTTTTTATTTCTTCCCTTCCAGGTGCAAGTGGGAAGTACACCTCAGGACCAAAGAATTGTGGGATATATTTCCTGCACTCACTTGCAAGCTATTGCAGGTATTGTCCTAAGATTCCTATCTTTGTCACTATTTTTAGGCCTGTGGTGGTAATTTTGTGCACAAGAGCAATAGTGCAAAGAAGTGTGGACAAGTACCCCCAACCCATCACATTTTCAGTCTCAGAGTAATTATTATGGGGCACAAACAAAAACTATCCCTTGGGAACTTCTCTTTGCTCCCTCTTAACCAAATACTGCAATTTTAGAAAAACATAACAATCGTTGTTACTCAACAGCATTTAACAACCCATACTGTGAGGATCAGCATACAAACAAAAATTGCTTTGTACATAACTGAGGGAAAATCAGAAGTTATATGTTGGGACAGTAATTCTAGTGGAAAAAGCCAACATTCTCTGGCTTTTGACCTGCAAACATCATCCATAAGTGACTAGCAAGTTAATATACTCACTGGAAAATTCTCTTGGTAGTATGTTTAAAAGCAGCTCTGAACTTAGAGTAGGTGTAGTTATAAAAACCAAATCTAAAGACCTTTACTTTGAGTATAATCAGCATTTATTTAGCCAGAGTGCTGGAATGAAATCCCTCATTAACACGGCTGTGATCCCTGTGCTGCTGGGAGCAGGCCAGCCCTGCCACTGGGCTGCTCTGCCTCCATCCCTGCCTCGGCCACACGGCCCTGGCAACAAAACTGAGTCCCTCGAGTCCATTAGAGACACTGGATGGTCCTAAAAAAAGATTAATGAATTTTTCAGCTCCTTTTTAACAATGTAACATCCTTCTCTGCTTTTCTATTTTTAACTTACGGTAATGTACTGTGAGATTGCTAAGATTTGTTGCTGTTCCAGTTTAGTTTAGTTTTTTGGGTTTTGTTTTCTAGTTTTCAGTCCTGTTCCTTTTTGCTACCTAGTGCTGTATTCTCAGTTAGTCCTTGATAACAGCATTGTGAAATCCCTAAGACATTAAAGAGGAAGAGGGGGGAGGGAAGAAGAAAAGGGAAGTAATGTTCTATTTTCGAAGTCAACCTAAAGTTTGTTCAAGGGTATAAAACACAACCTCTTTTTTCCTTCTTTGTATTTTTAGGCTTATCTGGTTCAAACTACATTCAGCTAGAGCAGACAATGATTTAAGAGTCTGTCCCTAGATGTATTGTATTTGTTTATGTAATGAAATGGAAAACTAAAGTTCGTAAGTTCAGCAGAGCTGTGCTTTCTGATTTGCATCATTTGATTCACAACATTCATCCATTAAACAAATTATCCAAAACCCCAGTTTAACGATGTAAAGATGTGTATCTATAAAAACAAGCAGTGTTTAAAAGGTCAGCCATTTAAATCATCTTGTCACACGTGGCTGAGAGCAACCTGGTTTCCCTTCTAGGATAAGTAAACTTACACTTGACAGTTCTGATACTTACATAAGTATAAAGTGAAATGATCCAACTGCTTATGATCAGGGGCCAGCTACTAATGCTTTTCTCAAGGTATGTGCTGGCTCATCTCTGCTCTGAGCAATTAATATTTGCTCAGACCCGACCCTCAACTTTTTCAAAAAACTTTAGAATTATATGTAGCTTTTCTTCTCAGGTCTCTGCCTGGTACTGGTTGCTGCTATGAAGAAGCTCTTTATTTCCATTGTGGAAATAGTTGCATTTCAGTGACAAATGAAAGGATCCTTTAATGAGGTTTGATGTAATTATTTTGCAGGGCTGTTAATTTTACATGGCTCTTTTATGTCTGTTGATTAGTCAGTGATTAATGTTCTGGACAGGTTTTGCTGCCTTGAATCCGCCCACATCCCGAGTCCTGTTGAGTCACGGCTCTCAAGACACCCCACCAAGACATCAGTACAGAGTTAGCCTCAAGCTACTCCACCCCAAATGAAGTGATGTAGCCTGCTGGATGCTGTCTCATGACCTGCTCACATCCCTGTTCTGCATTTAGTGTGAATGTAGCCATTGGCAGCCCAGCTGCTGGGAACCCAGACTTCTCTAGCCCCTGTTTCAGGCTCCCAAGCCTACACAGAGCTGAAGCAGAACTGAGAAAGCTCTCTCAGTCTTTGAAGCTGTGGTGGTGCAATTAGGAGTAACTCCAGTGCTGAGCATCCTGAGGCAGTGATCCCACCGCTGTTGCTGAAGTAGCAGAGCCTGTGTGTGCCCAGCAGGGCAGCCTGTCCTTCCCCTCCTCTCTCCTTCCCCTCCTCTCAGCTGTGCTACCCCTGCTGTGCTTGGCTGTGCTGTGCTTGGCTGGGGACCTGGGAGCCAGCAGAATAAAAGGGGACTTTGGGTTTTGTTCTTACTTTGGTTTATTTTATTTCCTCAATCTACCCTGGATTGTGTTACAAGTGTTACAAGGGTGGGGGTCTGCCCACAGTCAGGTGTGACACAGCCTGTCTCACAGTGAACTGAAGCCTTTGGTTTGTGACTTGAAAACTATTTTTCCTTGTGATTAGGCTTTACATCCTACACTTTGCAAGGTTTTTTTGCTCTTCTTCTCCAGGTTCCCTGCCAATATATCCCATACTGCACTGCCTCCACTAGATCTTTTAATTTCCTGTGACTAGGCCTGAATGTGCTTTGTCCACAGCCATAGTGCTCCTTCCAATGTCTTTCAGAATAGGATAGAGCAGTCAGTGTATAATTCTTTCCTGAGTTCTAACTGAAGCCAGGGTTTCACTCAAGTGTTTCCAAAGTGAATGGAAAGGGCAAGCATGATTATTCTACAATGAACAAAGGTGAAGTATTTATTTATGCTGGCTGAAGTATCCCATATTACCCTTTCATCCTTCTACAAAATTTGAAGCTGAAAGAAGCTTTCAGAGAATTCAGAAATGCTGGCTGCAGGAACCGGTCACGACACAATTATGTGGATTTTTCCAGGCCAGCTACTGAAGAAAAGAGTGCAGAGCAATTAGCACAAATCTGTATTCTTTGGCTAATCCCTGGTAGCAGTCAGATCACTGATTCTATCTGAATGTTTAAAAAGCTGAACCTTTGCTGGGAGTTGCTACCTAGTTCTCTTCTGTTAGTATTTACTGCAGTGTTTGTTTTCCTGAGTTGCTGGATGCAACTTTGGCTTCTTTTCTACTTGGGTGCCTTGATGAGTTCACTTATCTTCATCTCCAAAGTTACTGATCATTGAGAGCTGCTGAGACTGGGGCCTGAGTAGTGACTTTTGCATGTGGATACATGCAGTACCTGCTGAGACCTGCAGTGAGCTGGATAATATAAATCTCAGGAAACAATTACATTCAAGTCATTCATTAGAGAGATTCAGTAGAGCGATCCCATCTTGTGTCCTGGAAGTGTAGCTGGCTGTATGCCCCTGCTCCCAGTGGTGCCCTGAAGAGCAATTACTTCTATGACCTCTAGTGGGGATAGTCAGGGATGCTGGGCTGTCACAATTCCACTCTTGGCTAAAGACAGATGGAAGTCATGTTCCCAGAGCTCCAAGGTTTACCTGTGAGCCCTGAGGTTAAAAGCTGTACAGGGCTGGTACAAAGGCTCAGCATCCTCAGAGAGAGGTGCATGTCACTATGCAGTTAGTGCTTCTCTAGTAACAACAGTGCATCTTGTCAGACACAACATCATTTTGCCTGTGTGTCTCTTGTCATTCTCAAGATTTTTCTGTTGGAAAATTTTACCTCTTCGTGTTTCAGTCAAGTGAGTTTGCTGTATTTTTCATGCTGATCTGGGACAGGTTGCTGCCTGAGTTTTATGCCCATGTGGTAATGGGCCTGTTATTTTATTTCTCATTTGGTAAAGCCATGCCAGATGGATAATACACAGAAAATGAGTGAAACATCCCTGGCCATTAAGGAATGTAAAAGCACATCTTAGAAAATGAAGCAATTTATGTAATTGGGACTTTGTGGGGAATGAGATTTTACTGCATTCTTGTCAACAAGCACCATGCTTAAAAGTTCCTTGTGAGGAAAAAATGGCAGATCACAAAAAGTACAACCTAGGGAGAGGAGACAGGAGAGGAAGATTCAGATGCTGCAAAAGGAGGACAGTCCATGAATTTGAATGAGCTTCACCAGGAAAGAGAAGGCTGGGACAGCTTCAGGAGGAGAAAGCTCTTGTCCAAGTGTAAATACCAGGAACATAGAGGCAGCCTCTCCTCACTGGGGTCCAGTAATGGGACAAGAGGCACTGGGCACAAACTGAAATTCCATTTAAACACAGGAAAATGGTTTTTATTGCAAGGATGACAAAGCTCCACAACAGGCTACCCTGAGATTATGGAGCCTCCAACTACAGAGATTTTCAAAACCTGACTGGACATGGTCCTGAACAACCTGCTGTAGGGGATCCCTGCTTGGGCAGAAGGGTTGGACTGGATGAGGACCCTTTCACAAGCTCACACATTCCATGAATCTGTAATTTCTCCCCCATCCTGAGCTAAGCAGGGAGGATCTGTTAGTCACGCACACCTTTTGTAGTGAGTGTCACCTGCTCCAGGCTCCATTTATTCCATGTGACCTGTTTCCTGTGCTTTTGTTTAGCTCCATCTTCACTGTGGGCCTTTCTTGTGCTGTCATTGCAGGGGCTTTCCCAGGCTGTGTGAGTAGGGTACAATGGGAACCTGAGGTACAAGTAATTAAAAAATGTAGCTTAGAGAACAGATCTGGGAAACACATCTGATTTTATATTACAGCCCAGCTGGTAAACATTTGTTAGGAATTACACAAACAGAAGAAAAAATCATTTTCTTTGCTGTTGGAATTACCAGCCTGAAGAGATGAGTCGGTGTCAGAACATACTTAAAACCTTCTTTACTTAGTCATGTTTTTTTGAATATATCTTTTAATTATTTAGCATTGTATCAAATAATCCTTGGTTGAACATTTCTGATTCTTTGTTGTTGCTTTAACACCTGCCCCGAGATGATGTTGAAATTCCAACCTTTCCCAGGGTAATAGTGGTAGGAAGGTGAAGCCCCAGTGGCTGCAGCCTGTGTGTGCTAATGCAGTGACAGTGCTAATATTGCAGAGCTCACTTTTTCAGAGTCTCTAAAGAGTCCTGGTGACAGCTGCAGTTGAGATGAGTGATTGATAAACTGTGAGGATGCAGACTTAAATATTCACCATCTCCACAGTGGCCTCTGAAAGAAGCTCTGGACATACATAACTAAACAGGATTTACAAAGTAGTAAGTGATGTCAAAGTAAAATTCTACTCAGACTAAGTAATTTTGGGCTTGCTGCTTTTCCTTCTGATTCTGCCATTTGAAAACAAATATGTTATTTTGAAGAAAAGTAATGTTGTTCTGACTTGGTATATCTTTAAAAGTCTGAAACAAGCAAAATTGTAGCTGTTATCTCTAGGGACAGTGAAAAGAAAAGAAAGATGATATGGTAAATAATTGTTTCTAGAATGTATCTTTCTGCTCCTTTCTCAATATCAAAATGATTTGCTGTAATCATTGTAAGAGAGAAACAATAATAATTTTTTGTTAGACTTCATGTCACCTAACATGCTTGAAGTGAAGTGTGGTTAGTTGCTGTAATTAAAGAGCTGGTTTGTGTGTCAGATGGTTCCATTTGGCAACCAATCAATCTCAACCCTTCCATGCAGAACAAGGCACATCCTGGCATAACTCCCCAGAACTGATAAAAAGAATCCTGTTCTTTATTTCTGGATTTCCACCTACCTAAACCTGTTTCCAACATGTTCCTTTAAAAATATGAAAAAATACTTCCAGTTTAGGTGTCCTCCTCTTGACCATAAATAGAACCCTTCCTCAGATGGACTACTACAGTAAAAGTAAGCTGAATGTACAATTGATGTGTATTTACTATTTACACTTGAAAGCTATTCCTTTTAAAAAATTAGAAAGAAAAGCAAGATCAAATGATTTACCCCAGAACATACTGCCTAGTTCTGTCTGAAGTAGGATTTTAACTCTGAATTCCTGATTATAGATGTAGTGCAGTAGATTCTCCTATGACAAGAAGCATCATTGTTTTGGGTGGTTGTCTGCAGCACAGGGAATCTGTCCTCTCATTTCATCAGATGTGTCTGGTTGCAGAAGGAGATACTTAAAATCACCAAAAATGTGAGTCCTGGTGGAGCTCCTAACAGGCTCAGCACTATGAGTGCCCTTCTGGCCACACCAGTTCTTATCTTGCAGCTTTTTTCTCAGGATGTCTGCCAATAGCTCATATGTGGCTGAGTAACATTCTAACAGAAGGTCTTACTCCTTGTTTTGGTTGTTTGCTTGTTTGCTACAGGAGACACAACTGTTCGATGTGAGCAACTGGATATGCTTCAAGATTGGCTGTCTGAATTCAGAAAATCTACCTCCTCCTCCAGTACAGCCAATCCAGAGGAGCTGGTGGCTTTTGATGTACTCTGTGGAGATCTCAACTTTGATAACTGCTCCTCTGGTAAGACAAGGTTTGCATTTTCCTGGTGTCTACCAGTCCTGAAAAGGAATAGGAATGTTCTTGATCCCTGTGGGTTATAGCAGTATATGTCTATATACTAAATTGTGACTGGCTTTTGCTAGGAAAAACTTAATTGGTGCAGACACTTCTAAAATAGGTATGAGCTTTGAGTGTGAGCTACTCCCTTTGGCTCATCCCATGAGCTCTGGAATTATTAAGCATGATGGGTTTTAAGGCACAAAGAGCAATAATTTTTGACTTGTGGTAGCAATAATGAGGACAGATCCAGTGGTTTAGCTTTACTTGACTTAGGTAGACATTTACTGTTCAACAGTTTTAGTTACTGATGAGAGACATGTATGGGATTTTTGTGGAGAAAAAGTAGTAAATTTATGCAGTACATACATACAGACATAGAAGACTAATGCTGTAGAGAGAATTCAACTTTGCTGAATCAGTCTTGGAAAAAAATTAAGTGATGCTATGTACTTTTGAGTTTTTTTAAGAAATCTGTTTTTTTCTTTTAATTGGATGCTGAGGGTACTAGAAAAAGAAATCCACAAAACCATAATTAATGGGTGGTGAACTCACAGAGATGGAAGCTTTTTCCAGACATGAATACTATGCTGTGTAACAGTTAAATTGCCAGTGCAGAGTGCTGAGTGTTGTGTCTGTGCATCCTTTGTGCCTCCCTGCTCTGTGCAGCCCAGCAGAGCTCCCTGCTGGGCTGGAGCTGGCACATGGCTCAGAGGCTGGGGCTGGGGGGCCACCACTGAGATGCTGCCACACAGAGAGCACGGGGCAGGCACAGGGGGGCTCATCCCAGGGACACTGCCCAGGGCATCAGGCTGCTGCATCCAAACTGGGATCCAGCAATTCAGATCAGGGTCTGTGGATGAACAGGTGGATTGGGAAACAGCACCCAGGGGATTCTGGAGTTTTTATAGCTCAGGTAACTGAGATAGAGAGCAACAACTGTACCAGAAGCAATTTTAACAAAAGCATTGTCTGAGCTAACCCCCCCCCCCCCCAGACTGTTATTTCTAATCTCATTACTTGTATCAGACACTTGAAATGGAGGATTTTAGCAGTTTGGTAGAAAAGACCACGAGCTCAAACCTCAGCCCTTCTGTCACTTGTTTCCAGCTCTTATGTACAAACACTAAATCCAGCACAATTTAGGCTCCAAAGTAAACTCAGAATGGTCCCAGTGCTGGCCCGTGCTTGCACTGGTGAGAGGAGCAGGGAGTGGCAATGGCTACAGAATGCTGGAGTCAGACAAACACTTCTTAGGGTGAAGAATAATGCAGCAGTGGTATGTGATATATATATATATATATATCAGCAGTGAGGTTTTGAGGGAATAGAGGAAGGAAATGAAGAGCTCTGAATCTGAATCTGCCCAAGCTGCCACACAGGAGCTGCAGCAGTGCTGGGCAAGGCAGGCTGGGGACACAACAGCCACATCTGCTGTGATTTCACCATTTCACATGCACTGTTGTTGGCTGGATGGAGTGGCCTGGAGGCAAAGGTGTCCATCAAGGAAATAAAGAAGCTGCTGCAAACGAAATGGGAGACTGCCTAGTCAGATCACAAATGGAGAGTGAATGGGCTCTGCAGCACGAGGAGAGAGAGATGGGAGTGAAGCTGTGAGGCAGAACATATGGTCAGGACTCTCCACCTGAGAAGTGTTGGCACTCTACCCAAGATCTTTCACAAGAAGCACAGACCGTAATTAATGCAATTCTGAGCTGTCTTTTTAATGAAAAAGCAAAAATAACAATTTGCTTTTGGAAACAATAGTTGTAAACATTGCAACTCCTGCTAAAGAGGACTGAAAAATAGGTTATAAAAATTAATTTTCATTTTTGCTATCTCTGACATTTATTTACATCACCCTCCCCTTTAAAATGCACCCAGCCTGGAAACTGGAATTAAGCTGGCTATTTATTTTTCTTTATTTTCAGATTGCTTTCTTTCCATATGTACTAAGCAAGACTAATGCCATGTTTTAAAGTTCTCTCCTCCCTTTTTACATTACTCATTGTTTTAGGGACATTTGCTAGCATTATAGGTTAATTGAGTATCTTAAGTTTTTTTAAAGCAATAATCAGCTTCCTGTAATTCTCTTTGTGATTTTCTGTATCCTTTCCCACTCCACAAACTGATGCAACAGCTAATTAACGTTTCAGTGAATATCAAGCTTCTATTCTTAGTTATATTGACAGTACAGTTTTCAAAGATCTTTAGGTCTATGAATGACCTTATGCTTATGACAAATTTTCTGGAACTCAGTTTTCCCCTCCAGCTTTACAGAACATTCTGGCAACATTTGTAAAGGGAATTCACACTTAGTGGGAATGTTATCAGAAAGTTCCTTACCGTCATGTTGCTTTGGACTGATTTATGTAAAAATCTATTAAGTTTTTTAACCTTTTAGCATAAGAAAAAAAGCCTTCCAATCAGATGGGCAAAGTTTTGTGTCATCAGCTCTGACTTGTCATGGTCCCACTGTTGTAAATTAATATTTTTTAATCTATCTTGGTTTTGAGGCAGATTCTGTACCCGTTCTGATACAGAAAGGGAAAACTTGAACAAATGAAAAATGGCAAAGATTTCATCTTCTACTTTTCCGTAAACATTAAATAAACCAATTGCCTGCTCAGACAGGAAGAGTAATTCTCTGTGTTGCCCACATGGCAGAACTTAGGGAGGGTCAGTCTTCCAATTTTCTGCTACAACTCCAGGATTCCCTAAAAAATTAGTTTTTCAATCTCCTTGCAGTTCTGAGCATGTTCTCAAGACTGGGAGCTAGCTGGAAAGATGTAATGAGACAGATGAACTGTCAGTCAGCTGTACTAAAGACTGAATAACAAAATGGCAAACGAGCTGACAGCTGTGAGCACAGCACTGCTTCACTCCACCTTTTTGTTCAGCAGGGAGATCAGCAGCTCCTTCCTTGGCAAGACCAGCATTTTACACGAGGAGATTTGTTGTGATCCTTGGTGTGTGAGCTGGGCTCTGTCTACGAGACACAGCTCAGAGTTTTGTTTTGGACTTTATTTCCCATTTTCACACCTGCTCTTGGCATAGACAGGGACAAATACACAACAGCAGCAGCAGCACTCCAAACTGAGGTGAATATTCTACCAAGAGCCTTCAAGTGTTGCTAAGATGTTTTACCCTTGTAAAAGCTGTAAGTGCTGTGAGGAAGTTTTCAGGAGCTGTTTGCAGTTTCTTTGCCATTCAACAAAGGCAAATGTAGCCATTTTCACTTTCAGGTTCCAGTTTCTTTCCCAGCTATGGTGATTGTGTTGATAAGCAGCACACACAGAACTGGAAGCTGCTGGTTTGCTCAGGGTCTGAAATGCTGGTGTGTGCAATTTTGTGGATTCCTTACCAAGTGATCCTAGGAGCTTGATGGGCTGTATGCTTTCAATGCAAGGAGCACTGTAGCAACTAGGAAGAATTCAATTTAAAATTTGATAGTAATGGTGATTGTGTTTAGAATGTCTTTAATGCTGTAGATAATATCCGAAGCAAATTATCAATTGCCTGTCCTTTCTCTGATCTAACTTGGAAAACATTCAGTCAGTGAATTCTTCTAGAGCAAAGAAAGCATAAGGTTTTATCTTCAGACTTCCTGAGGTGTGTAAATAAGCCCACAAGCCAGCATTTCCTTCGCCATTGGGAAGCCAGCCCAGCTCTCCTCTGGGTGCTCTGTCTCAACAAGAGTTTTGTACTGTGTAAGCAAACAATGGCAGTGGCAGAGGGAGGAGGTGCACTGAAACACTTTCACTTCAGCTTAGAGCTGAAAACTACCAAAAGTATCTTCCACTGAAAAGACTTCGGAAGAAAGCACAGGAAAGCACTGTTAATAGCAAACACTTGCTGGAATTTCTGACAGAGGCACGATCCTGCTGTGCAGTAAAGCTGAGGCTGAAGTGACTCAAATCAAACCTATGTATTCAGGATCCTCCTACTGAGGAAAAACGAGGGCTTGGTGTTGCTCTTGTGGCAGAACACAGAGCTGTGCACGTGTTCACAACCAGGAGCTGATGTGCCTTTTGCTGGGGTTGTTCTTTCCCTGCAGAGGACAAGCTGGAGCAACAGCATTCTCTGTTTACACACTACAAAGACCCGTGTCGAGTTGGTCCTGGGGAGGACAAGCCTTGGGCAATCGGTAAGACTTCTCCAGCTCCCAGTGTGGGGACACCTCCCCTCTGGCACCCACAGCCTGCTCTAAGCAGCAGCTGCTTCAGCTGAGCAGCAGGAAGAGTTTGGTGGAGGATAAATATTTATAAGGGGTATTTCTAGGCCATAATTTTTACAGAATTTAACAATATCTTGTAGAATGATAATTAAGAACCAAACAGAGACCTTGAACTGCATTCCAAATTCTAGAAGTCACGCATCATGCTACTTGAATGCCTTCCCCAAATATTCTCTTTAAAATAATCTCTAGATTACTTGGAGGGGAAGGTAGCCAATTTATTGTTTCTGTACTTTGTGCATGCAGTGAAAGTCTGCAGCTTCTGCTCAGTCTTCCCTTTGGTGCTCAATAAATACTGTCAGTGAGGATGTAACAAAGTAAATCAATTCCATGAATTTGTAAGGTTTGTATTATAAAGGATTTCTTGCAACTCTGAGATATTGATACCTCTTGAGACTCAGTTGAACTCACTGAAGTTTTAGAACAGGAATTAATACTTTCTCCAGAGGAGCTTTAATAACTGAAGATACTAAAGTTAAGTAGAACTTTGTAATAATGAGGCTTTACTCTGTGGCAGGAGAAAAACAAATTAGAGTCATGGGGGCTGAGAAAGTGGAAGTGTGGAGACATTTGCAAGGTGTCAGGTAGGAGGGAGGTCTGAGGAGAGGAGTGAAAACACTGCTCTCAGAGCAGAGCCCTCTCTCCCACACACCTGTGCCTCTGCAAGCTTCCCAAGAGGCACATCCCAGGAGTTATGCTGGGACATTCACATCTCCCTTTCTGTTCACAGGTACCCTGTTGGATCCTGAAGGATTATATGATGACGAAGTGTGCACCCCAGATAACCTACAGAAGTATGCAATTCCTAACCTTTCCACACATTTTAGACAGTTCTGTAAAAAGCAAGTTCATTGCTTGCTGCTTAACATTTCAGATGTTCAGGCTGAGAGGTATTTTATGGGCTGAAAACAAAACAAATAATCAAATTTTTACCCAGGGTTGTTTGGGGAAGAGGATAAAAGGGGCAGGAAAAGAGGCTTTCTCTAAGTCAAATAGGGTTGGCTTCAGTGGGTGGAAAGATGAGAGAGCTGCAGGCAGTGTCTCTTTGTCTCCAGAGCTGGTCCTATCTGGGCAGCCCCATAGCACAAGAAACTCCAAATTCCCAAAAAGAGTACATGGACAGCTTGTCTGAAAGCCTCTGCAGGCAGCCAGTTCTGAGGTTACAGCACTGCAAAGAGCAGCAAAAACGAAAAATAGTTTTCCTCAAATAAAAACCCCACAAAGTTTAAAACACCACCCCCAGCCCAACAACGACTGAGTTCCCCATTCACTGCAGAGTTCAATACACCTGAGAGCACCAGCTCACAAATACAGAAAGGAACTAAACAGCACAGCAGACAGAACTAAAAATATGGCTCAGCATCTTCCAGTGATACTCGTGCAGCATCACCTCTGAAGAGTGTTTGATACTGAGAAACAGGTGTCTGTGGTTTGAGCTAGGGGAGTTAAGAGAAATACAAAAAAAATCATAATTAGCAGAAGTCTTAAGATAAATCTCTTGCATAACTATTTGTTAAATAATATGCCAGTGGAGAGAAATTAATAAGCTTTGTACATTTTAGAGCAGCACTTAATGAATGTGGCAATCCTCAGCTTCTCTACCATGAAGGCAAGTTCACAGTGCTAAATAAATACCTCAGTATCATGACTAACAGATGTCTTTTATATATATATAAAAGATTTTTTTATATATAAGATGTCTTTTATATATATATATATATATATAAAACTATGCATTACCAAAATATACTACAGAAGTAAAGGTATTTAAATTAAGAAGGCAGTCCAGATGTTTCTATTGACACACATAATAGAAATGGTACATATAGGAAGTTGATGTAATTACTCACCAAGCACAGTACACTCATGGCATAGATGGACACTTGGTTGAATGTATTAAGTGAGGCCACACCCTGAAGATTTCTTTCAGTTTTGAACAAAGAAATTGAATTCTAGGCATCAGGTTTGGCTTTAGTTTACATCCAAAATAAAAAAAAAATTTACAGCTTTGCACATTTTAGAAATTACAAATTTTCCTGACATTTCTATTCATATGTTAAAAACAATACTTCAGTACATGTGAAAGGGATTTCTGGAAAGCAAAAATAAGGTAATTTGGCTCTACAATCAAGTTTGCTAATGCAAATCTGTATGTGGGTGTAACATATTTTGTGCCTCCAAGAGCAGGTTTGGAGAATTAAAAAAAAAAAAAACCAACAAAACAAAACACCAAAACAAAACCTAACCCCCTTCATTCCCTAACAAAACCAAACCAAGCCAAACCAAACCCCAAACAAATTCTGTTTTAAACAATGTGTCACAAAATTCCTTTTGGGGTATTATGTTTTATTCCCTGAAGAGTTACTTGTGTTCAGCAATTATGTTCCATTGACAAATACATGACTGATTAAATAGGGAGCCATCAAATAATCAATAACAAATTAAGAATATTACTTCTGCTACCTCTAGGCATGCACAGCACCTCTGGCTGTGACAAGTGAAAAATAGCCTTGAGTGCTGGGAACAGAATATACATAAAACTTCTTGCCTGCTAAGGTGGCTTTCAATTTTCTGCAGTGTGTTATAGTTCCTTTGCACTGATGAAATAACCTATATGAGAATGTAATTTCCCCTGGCTCTTTCTGCAGCTCTGCAGGCAGACAGGGCTCTGCACGTGTGCATTCTGTGGAGGTGCTCATGTACTGGAGAGCCATGGTTTCCATGGGAGGCTGAGGGAGCCTGTCCTGCTGTCTCTGCAAACAGGGAATTTGCAAGGAAATTCCAGGAAATCTAAAGCAATTAATGGAATCTGGGCTTTAAAGACCTTTAAATGTTAAATGGCACAGTGGCTGTGGAGCACTATCTAGCTAACAAATATTGTTCATATACACAGCAAAGCAGAGTAGTGCCTAGAACTGATCCATTCTCAATTTTTTTCATAATAAACTTTGATAAAGCTTTGCAGACATTTAAATTGGCAATGTCAGCTATCCTGAGAAGTATTTCTTCATCAGCACTCTTCTTTGGTTTATAAATAAAATTAAGTATTTCACATTACGAAAATAAATAGGCCGTAAAAGCAGCAGAACAGCTCATTCTTAACTATGTATTTTGTGTTAAGCACAGTGTATGTAAAACATCAAACTACAACAACAGACTTGGTACAAATAATGAGCAAGCCATTTACAATTATCAAACAATTAATTAGCTAGATGTAACAACCTGGGCCCTGCTACAGTCCTGGAAGCCTCACAAGCTTCTGCTCAGAAAGGCTTCAAGAAATGCACACAAATAATCCCATCTCACAGAAATGACTGTCATCTCTAAGTTAACCACTGCAATAAAGCCAGTTTTATCTCTGAACCCTGACCAGTGGCAGGCCTGGGAGAGCACATTCCAGCACAGCTAAGGAAAAACTTAAACACAATTTTTTTCCAGTCTCCTCTGCTGAACAGGCGCTCACAGTTCTGGGCTAAAAGCTTCAATACCAGTGTAGCTCAGGTACTCCTGGCCAGAATGAGAGCTGGTCCCTGGAGGTTTGGGATGAAGGAGTTTTGCTTTATGGCTCCTCTGCAGTCACTGCTCTTGGTGCTCCTTCACTGCAGCTGGGTCAGCAGCACACAAGGAACCAACACAGGGATGGGGCTTTCACACTCCAGTTCTGGGGCATTTGGGACTGAAACCCTGTCAGGGATAAACAAAGTTCCAATTATTTCATTCTCCTTTTCTTTGTATCCTATGAATCAAGACAGTTATTCTGATAAAATTGGTTTAGTTGTGCTCAGTCATGATTAGAAATGTTCCCTCAAATTGTCAGGGTTTAACTGCCAGCACGGCTGAGCCCCCAGTCCTGTTCTTGTGTCAGCTTCCTGGAGAGACAAAGAGCAAACCCCTGTGCACAGAGAGGTGCAAGTTCTCAGCAGCAGCACATGCATGCATATTTACAATTTGCTTCCCTCATGTATTTGAAATTAATATTTACCTTCAATCAGCACTTGTGCAGTTAAATGAATACCCAGCACCCACAGCATTTTAAAAGACATAACTGAAGTTGAAACAAATTCATGTCTTAAATTAATGCAAATAAGTTTTGTTTTTGTTTTTGGTTTTTTTTTTTTTTCAGTAGTGCTGCAGAGCTAATCAGCAGTTTCTTCTATTTTGTTACTTAATTAGCTTTGCCAAATATAAATACAAATTTTGAAAGAGGTCAGTATCATCAAAGAACTTGCTTCCTTGAACCTAGAAAAACAATCTAAGGAAGTGAATAATTTGCAAGAGAATCAAAATGGAGTGCAGACAATAAGTTGATTTAATATGAGTTATTATTTTAAAAAAGCAACACATAAAAGAAAGTTTACTTTCATAAACTGATTACAATAAGCTCTAAGATCCTTCAGTACCTCCCTAAGTCCAAAGGGGGGTTAAGAAAAGATCTGATCAAATGACTACGTGTCAGTTTTGTCATTGTTATCTGCTGCATCACATCAAGTGCACCTCAAAATACCAACTGGCCCAAACATAGAGATTATAAAACTACTGAGACCTAATCAGCTGTAGTCAATGCTGAGTCCCCTCTGCCACCACTCAGGTCCTTCCAAAATTCCAAAATCTGACAAAGCAACCATCTGAGTCTCACACATTAAAACATATAATGAGTGCTTCTACCTTGTTTTTCGTCCTTTCTGTACTCTCATTTCTATGCATTAAAAAAATTCCTGAACCCAGCCCCATAAAACCCATCCAAGTCTAGTCTTAACAACCAATCAAAAGATTTTTTTCTTTTCCAAGGTGAAATTAAAGGCTTTGTGCCTGCTAGGGCCCAAGTTCACAGCTCATTTCTCCTTCAACAGCTGATACAGCTTAATGGCATAATCAACTCTTGCAAGGGAAACCACAGAAAGGTGGGCTCAGGTTTTGCCAGGTGAGTAAAGGAAGGAGATTTTTGAGGATGTGGTTCTGAAAGGTTGTATTTTAAGGCAGATACAGCAAAACCACAGCCTGAGCAGCCCCTGTCTGTGTGGGCTGTGCTACTCACCTGTGCTGGACTTGATGCCACCCTGGGCACAAACCCCGGCACGGGCGGGTCCCAGTCCAGCTTTGGCTCACAGGGCTGGGGCTGTTCCCCTCGGTGCTCCTTCGGCACAGCTTTTAAATAGAACACAGGAGGGTAAAACAAGTTTCCCCCAAAACCCAACACAACAGCAAAACAGCACAGGATTACTGTAAGAACAGAGTGACAAGGACCCTTGTGGGGTACCTGGTCCAAGGTCACATTCAAAGCTGGGCTCAGTTCAAAGTAAGATGGAGTTGCTCAGGGCCTTAAGAGTTTTCTGCTTAAAACCTAAAGGTAATGTTTAAGTATCCAAAATAAGTATTTTAATGGGAGAGCAGCATCTTATTTCCTTGAACACAAGATTAGTACCCAGAAAACTAATTCTCACTTTTGAGTGCTTCTGTTTGTGGCCTTGGGCTGGGTAATCTCACAAGGTGGGGGCAGTGCTGACACACCTGCTGAGTAACTCCTCCATGTGGAGGAGTTTGCAGTGTCACAGACCGGAATCAAGTAAATTAGGCTGTCATTTCTAGTGAAGGAAGAGACTGGGGACTAAGACACAGTAATCTGATGCTAAAACCTGCTCAAAACCACCCACCATATGTGTTCCTGCAAACCAGTCCTCAGCCATACCCTGTCTGTAAGGCTGGATGTTGTAATTTCAGGAATTGGTCTGATCAGAAAGGAGAGGTTGTATCAAAATGCTCAGGTTTGTACTAATACAATCCAGGAAACAACTTCCTCCTCTGCCAGTTTCAGCAACGCTGGAAATCATCAGAGGGGCTCTGAGCTGCCTGACAGCACTGACAGCAGGTTCCCCTCTCAGTGTTTGTTCTCCTGCTTCAATGGAGCTCCAGGACAGCACCAGTGATACCAAGCCTGCCATGAGGCTTTAAGAGCACTATCAGCAGTTAGAGCAGCCTCACACTGGAAATCACGTTTGGGAAAAGATGTGCTTTACAGGTTTAACAGTCCTTTGGGACTGGGATTATCCTCACCAGGGATTTGGAGAGACTCCTGGGTAATGCATTAATAGCCAGGATGAGCAAATTTTTAAACATTAAAACTTGCTTTGTTTGTTTTTCAAATGAAATAGGGTGCTGGAAAGTGAAGAAGGAAGGAAAGGATACTTAGTCTATCCCACCAGCAAGAACCATGGTTCCAGTCAGAAGGGGAGGAAGGCGTCACTGAAGGGAAATGGGAGGAGGATTGACTATATGCTCTATACAGAAGAAGGTCTCTACCTGGAATGGAAAGTGGTGAGTTTCAGAGTTGCCAAAAAGGCTGTAACTTGCACAACACACTTCTCTGAATGGCACTGCAGCCTGTTCTGCTTGGATTAACACCCATACTCCTGGGAGGACCTGCTGCTTTGCCATTTTCCATGTCTGCATGCAGGTATCATGTTTGTAAAGCTACTACATAACAAATTTGGGTTTGAAGATTCCAGCAGCAGCATTGATAGATTTACTGCTCTTCTAAAACAACCAACCAACCTTGATTTCACTCCTTTTAAACTTTTGCCTGATGCTTTTCCTGTGCCTGCAGTCTGAATATTTTTTAATGTTTTCAAGTGTCCAGACATTCTTTAATGCCTATATAAACCTACCTAAGTTACAACTCTGCAGTATGTAAGCAGAAGCTAGCATGAGGGTGTACCTAGATAGAAAACTTGTAGGGTGCAGTCTGCTTCCTAATGTTTGGCCTTGCCTTGTACAGAGCTCCATGATGAACACAAGGAGCTCATTCACATCTCTATGTACCATGCCCTGCACATGGATCACCTACTGCAGCACTGCAGATGAGTCTGTCTGGAACAACAGTGATGTTGTTACTGTAAATGGAAAGAGAAGGTACAACAGATTTCATCCAGACCAGCTCAGCTGTGTGCTACCAGTGCCTCACCTCATCCTCTGCAGCACACTCCATGCCCAGAGTGGTAGTTCTCCATTAGCCCAGCCAAACCACGCCAGCCCACACCTCTATAATACACTAAGGGAGCTCAAAGAGGCTGAGTTCTGATGTGTGGAATGACAGACTGATTTTTCAGCTCCTTATCTTTCTTTTGTTCTCCTTCTGCAGGAGGTGGAAGAGTTCAGCTTTATTACCCAGCTGGCAGGCCTGACAGACCACCTTCCAGTAGCAATGCGTCTCATGGTGTCTACGGGAGAGGATGACCCCTAAAACTGACCAGCTCGGAGAGATTAAAAGAGGGAAACATGAATGATATTTCAAAAATATCAGAGGATAAGAACGAACTATTCTGGTGCCACGTTAAGAAAGATGACCAGACCTGACCTGGGCTACTCCCAGAAAGTACCAACAATGTGGATCTAAAAAGGGAAGAAATGGAAGGGGCTGTGGCCAAAAGCCACTGTCACAAGTGGCTCAGGCAACAGGGCAGGCCTGTACTACAAAGCTCTCACTGTGGACCGAACGGAACCAAGATGGAAGTCCCAATTCCTTCTGAACCAGTGCCATTCTTACTAAAACATGTTTTTATACTAATATATAGCACAATTTAGTTTGTACTTAGTCTGTGAGTTAGTGCCGCTCAATGGTTTTTTGCATCATTTCTTTGTCTAACTACGAAGCCGCAGCTTTTTCTCTTTCTTTAGCCTGTGACAGTTGTAGTTCGTGCTTGCAGCAGCCGCATGCGCCCGCACTGCATGCACCGGAGAGAAACCGGGCAGAGAAACCGGGCAGCAGGGAAGGGAGGGCACAAACCAGCCCCAGCCAAAGCCTCCTGGGACTGCAAACCCTTCTGGCAGTACAGGTAGACCTTAAACCAAACAACTCTCTTCAATTTGCAGACCGGTATCTTCCTGTCTGATTTAAGGATAATTAAAAGATTTGGAATTGAGACTTCAAGAACACAGTCCCACCCTCATTCCAGCCGTGTTCCCACTGAAATTATGAACTGTTTTGTCTGAATGATGACTCCAGAATCAGGCCTTCAGCTTTCTAAATGCAATTTATTCCCTTAAGATGAAATAGTTTCCCTGTAATGTTTTTTCTTTCCCATGTGTGGGACAGTTCTGAATTATGGTATGGAATATGTATGTTACTGTAGAGTGAATAGATTCCTGTAGTACCATTGGTAACACCAGGGCCAACATTCTGCCTTAGCTAGAAAGGGTAAGTGGGAAATGAATTGTAAAATGCATGCTAGATATAGAGTAAAAATAAACATTTGGGGGAAAAAAGGTGTAGAACAGATAATGATTGATAAGGCAGAATAACCTGACAATTTTCTAAAGGAATCAGTACACTTAAAGGGGAAGTGGAACGTGGCCAGAAGGAGAGTAGAGAATAGAACTGTGACTCTTGGCCTTAGGTAACTGCTTCCCAGGAACAGAGGCTGTTTTGATGTCTGTGAGACATGATTCTCCATTTGTTATGCACCCACAGACTTGAATGGGGGTCTTGCCATCTGAATCATGGCTCTGTTCATTAAAGCTCTTCAAATGTAGGGCTCCCCTCTGCCATCTTGTCCCCGTGACCCAGCCTCTGTAACCTTAACAAAAGTAATGAAAACCTGAGAATCAGGTCCATAATGAGACCTGGCATTTTTTTTAGGGATTTAATTTCAGAGGGTTTGTGTTGTTGGGAGAACAATGAGACCCCTTTTGTTTTAACTCTCACTTAGTTTATTCTGCCAATTTCCTGTTCTAGTTTAGTTTTCTTTCCTCTTGCATTACAAATACCCTGTGTTAAGAAGAGTTAACGCAATATTAGATGTACTCCATTAAGTAACCTGTTTTAGTTACGCTGCCCACAAACTCCTGAGGATGCTCTTGTTTTGGTTTAGTTTACACTTGCTGTGAATCAGCTTGAGCTAAATCAGAATAGATCTAAATTAGAAATCTCAGTCTGCACAGCTTCTGGTACTTGCTTAGTTAGCTACAGTAAACAACAGAACTTGTACTTAGATCTGATTTTGCAAATAGTGAAACTCGTAGTAGTCATGAGAGTACAGGACTAACAGTATTGGTTAATTCCAAGGAGGCAGCAAGGCCACTGCTCACACTCTCCCTCTGCACCTGGTCTTGACACATTTTATGCCTCGTTTTCCAGTCCTGGGGTTCCTTCAGCAGAGACTGCCTCTTAAAAGTGTACTGTGCCAAACCGTGGGCTAGTCTGAAGTGTAACCCATGGGGACTCAAAAATGGAACCAGACTCAGTTCCCCTTTTTATAAAATTAGGAATTCAAGTTTACAGAATCAGAGACTTTAGTGTACTACCCCTGTGCACCACCAGTTTCCCACTTTGTATGTCTGTCTTTATACAGAGGGTGCACATATGTGCAATGTGTTTTTCAGGTTTCTTATTGCTCCAGTCAATTCAGAAAAACTTGTATCCAAACCAATGCTTTTTAATCCTGTTTTCTATCTTGCTTGTATTTTATTAATCTTTTTTAAAAAACCCAAACAGTACCAGTAGCAATTTGTGTGCTGTCCAGCAGATATTTCTCAGCAGTAAGACTAACTACAAGGTACGGTATTTTTAATAGTTTTCCTAGCAATGTAAATTAGAATTTGATATCAGTTTCACCAAGTATCAGTTGCAGGAGCTGAATTTGACACTGTGTGGGATACAGACATAAAACTACTGCCAAACAATGTTACATTATTTACAGTAAAAGTACCATGGTCTAAATTACTTTAAAATTTGTTCTGTGGCTTTGTGCTGACCAAAAAATCAGCCACTTTCATCAACTTTTTGAGATATGCTGAGAAATGTTTCTTCAAATCTGAAGTAAACTGTTTTAGATTTTGATGTTCCTAGTTCCTCAGTGCTCAAGAAACTGGCTAGTTGCAAAATGTTCTCTTATACAATACACACACATTTAACCAGTGTAAGTAGTTCAAATTTACTGCTTTAGGGATGTGGCTTTGCAAGGGAGTGATGCTGGGAGGTGCAGCATTGTGGCACCACTGTACAGATGCTCCTTGGTTTTTGCATTGATCCTGTGCCTTCTGCTGCCTCAGCAAAGCTTGCAGGGGTCAGAGAGTGTCTGCAGCAGTGAGTGGGAATGAACAGGCTTCCCCTTCCACGACAGTGACCTCCAGGAGAAAAATGAGTTTTGCCTACACCACTCCAGCCACCACAGTTCCATCCAACACCCCACAGAGAATCCACTCAGATGCCTGTATTGGCACAATATCAACCATCACAGGCCTTAGGCAGACACTATAGAATAAAATATTTGCATTTTAAAAAAAGGTGGGGAGAGGCAGGGCTTGGGGTAAAGAGACCACGCCCAGGAGAACAAACCATGGAAAGCTTTTTCAGATGTCAATCCTACTTTGCTTATGGATAGCATGACCCTATTTATAAGTAGAATATTATAAGAAATCAAGTTAAGCTTACTCTACTGTGCTTATTCCACTTTGTACTGGGATTTCAGGCATCTTCAAGAAGTGACTGATAAGACTATGCTTGGTTGATTACCTGCCCCTCACCAGGGATACTACAGATAAGTGTCACCTTTTTATAAAAGCTAGATAACATCTTCTGTTTCTCATGTTCTGTTTGCATTTTACAACAGCACTTCTAGAACAAGTGAACAAAAGGCCCAAAGAGGGCAGTTGAAAACCAAGCATTTCCAGGAGTTTTGAAGATGTCAGGCCCTGACAAAGCTGGTAATTTTAGATCACTTCAAAAACGCACCCTAGAGATGGAGCAGCTGAACCCAGGGAGGTACCCCCAGCCTCATGCTGGGGGAAAAGGCACTAAACTCATTCCAGTGGTGCTCAGTTTTACTCCATCCCAGCCTGGACACTTGGCAGAAGCTGCCTAAAGCACCCAAACAGAAACTACCAGAGCCTGGCTCCAGGAGAAGCTCTTGGCTCCTGAGAACACTCTCAGTTAGTCTGGCTAGACCCTCAGGCCTACTTGTGGGTAAGACAGTAAGATTTAAGGAGCATACAAATCCAATAAGGATTTTTTTTAATGGCCTTTGTTTGGTGGTCAGATGAAGCTGATCTGACTGTCCCCAGTTTGGTGTGTGAGTTACCCTGGATCACACAGCAGCACAGCAGTGTCAGCACATATCATCAGCTCAGAAATAAACAGTTTTTCCTCCCCCTGGCACTACAGGATGAGGACAGAAATACAATTCAAGCACTTTGAAAACCTCCCACTTTTATCCATTATGAGGGTCAAATTGTTACTGAAGGTCTCACTTTTCCATGCCATTTTGTTTTAAATATAATCTTGATGCTTTTAAAGACTTGTATTATTGCTGAGGTTTAGAAGTCCTGTAATAAGAATAACCTTTTTTTATTTCAATGATTTTTCGGTATTGTATCCTTCTGGAACCTAATGTTTTTATATGGTAAGCACACACCTTCTGACATTTTGTTATATATGTATTAAAAAAAAAGGAAAAAATTAAATATTTTCATTTGTTTCTTTACCTGCAAGAAAACCACAATCACAGACCTGATAAAAACAAGGTATTTTAAACAATATGGAGGGGTTTTTGTCTTTTATTGGTGCTGAAAGGAATAACTGGTTGATGCAAACAAGATAATAAAATTTCAAGGCTCAAATGATTCTGTGCTGTCAGTTTCTCTGGTTTTGTGAGGTGGAGTCTGATGTCACCAACACAGATCTGACTCCACATCAGTCTGATGGGTGGCTCAAATACAGCTCACTGTGGTACACCTGTTGTAGTGAACTTGCAGAAAACACAGGACGAAAGAAATGAGTCCTTTTAACTCCCCTCTTCATTGCCCCTGCACAGACACCCTGAGCAGTTTTCCAGCCTTCCTGCAGAGCATTCCCCGTGCATCTCACACCGTGTCCCTGCTTTAGGGACAAGGCCCTGCTCTGGAGCCTGGCCCCAGGCTGCAGGACAGGGCAGGCTGGACACCACAACAGTGATCTGCCCCTGAGCTCAGGGACAGCAGGTTTTCATCTCTGTGCTGCCCAGTCAAAGATAAAAACCACGCATCACACCCCGTGTACAGTTGTTGATTTAACAGAACAATGTCAAGAGAAAACAATCCATTTAACCGGTTTAGTCTTCCCAAAGAGTCTCATAAAAGCCAGTAGGGAACCCCTCCCTGAAAAATTTATTTTTTTCCACAAGCAGACAGGATGAAATCAGTGGATTTCATGCAAATGAGTAAGAAAAACGGCACTGCACAAGTTTCTTGTCATTGCCTCAGGAAGGCACCACCCCATCTTGTGAGACAGGACATTAAAGACGGTTTTCTGCAGCTTTCTCCATTGCTGCACAAATGATTCCTGTCTGCATTCTGATGCTACCACTGCATTATACTTTGACAGACTTGATTTTCCAGTGGTAGATTCCTAGACTGCCTCTCTTGCAATACCTGACCTATTTTCCCATTGCTGCAGTTAGTTATTATGTGAGCAGCTCATGAGTGGGTTCCCTTCTATGAAGTGCTAAGGAACTACAAGTTTAAAACACAGTAATTTCTTGGATATTTGCATATTGCAGACAGTTACAAGAACAAGTACGGAAAACTGCAGCTCCTTCTTGCTCCCTGTGGCAGGAGTTGCAGTGATGAACTCGTGCCCACAGCTGCCTGTGGGTCAGCACTGGAACAGCACTGCCATCTGCCTCCTTAGCCATTTTACAGACTCCTTGGCCAAGCACAATTACTGAAACACAAACCTCCCCATCCCACTGAAATTCCTGCTCATAATGCTGCTAAAACCATTATTCTTGTAGCCCTTTTCTTTGACTATTTTTAACACTTTGGTGTTGAAGTGGCTCATCTTCATTTTCATGACCTTTCAGAAGATTATTCCAGATTTCCCATCTATCACTCCTAAACCTGTATGCCCATTTTCTTCCATACTTTCTCTGACATTTAGGGAAGCCTCCAAGAAGCCACTTGTGAAATCAGTGTGTGGGGCTTGCTAGAACGACTGGCAGGAGATACATAATGGTAGATTTAACCACTGCTCCTTACAACCATTAAATGTGGACAGGAAGAAATAGGCATTAATTGAAGGAAAAATTAGAAGAAAATGAGAGGAGAAAAAAAAATCTGAGAACAGTCACACAAAACATGGAATCTCCATCAACATTCAACTCAGGCTGTATATTCCTCCTTCCCAAACACTCTCAAGACTCCTTCCTGAGTCTGATAAACATTTAATACTATTGCAGATCACATGAGCTCCTGAGGTTGTGCTCAGCCACTGATACCTCCCCTGTGGTACCAAGAATCACATCTGAATGGACAACTAATCAGAAAAGGAGATTAACTATAGCAGAAAAATGCTACAGCTTTCCTGTATTCTTTAAAGGATAAGGTAATTTAGTATAACCACAAAATAAAGGGGCATTTTTGACATGTTCCTATTAACACACCAGCTTTCAGCTGGCTCCACTGTCTGTAAATGGTGGAATTCCTAGAAAACAGCACCTGCTTACTCTGCCCCTCTGGAAGTGTCTGTAAGCTGATGCTTCACCTTCTGCTGCTCCCACAGGAGCATCTCACCAATTCACAGAGTACCCACCACAGCCAAACCCTCTTTTCCCTTTTGTAATTAAACCTTTGATGTCTCCAAAGCCAAACCAAGCAGAATAACTTCAAAGTGCCACAGTATTTGGTAGCCAGGTGTATCCTCTGTAAACACTGTAACAAAAGCCTAAATCTCCATAGAGCTTTCACTGTTACACTACAGCTGATACACCAGGGTTTGTGCCAAGCTCTTCTGAAACTCCTCAAGCCACAGCAGTTTGTGTCCAAAGCAACCAAAAGCCTTAAAAGTCCCATTCCTATTTGCAAATGATTTGACCCTTCCAAATCCCAGCAACAAGATGCGTCAGCGTGCTGAGCTCAGTAGGGACCTCGGTGTGCTCCCGAACGCTGGGCTGCCATTAGGCCATGGAATATTGATATCCCTGCCCTCCCTGCACCTGCCTGAAATGGAATTTGCCTCACAGATACACACATTAAACACTGTATTAGCTACTGACTGAGAAAGCCTTCTGCCTTAATGAGACCAAACGGAGGATGGTGGCCAAGACACTGCGGTGTCAGACCAGGGAGCCGGAGCTGCCTGCAAAGGACAGAGTCTGCAGGGCAGGGGGGACAGACCCCACAGATGTGACCTGGGACCCACAGATGCTGAGCAGGATGATTCACACAGAGTTCAGGATGCAGCTGTGTTAAGAATTGCTTTATTCCACAACAATACTACTGCAATTTTAAGATTCTGGATGCAGGGATGTCCCATCCCTAGAAGTGTTTCAGGCTCTGTTGGATGAGACCCTGAGCAACCTAATCCAAGAAATGACAGCCTGCCCATGACAGACCAAATTCCACTTCTGGGATTCTGTGGATTCAAAGAACTGAAGGGGTTTCCAGTGCTGCCACAGCATCACACGGAGCAGTGTCTGCTCAGAAGCCTCTGAACACCTTGGTAGTGTGATGTGGGAGTTCAGAACCTAAAACTCCCCAGTGTATCTGATTACACCACAGTGAACAGAAAGAGATGAGCATGATGAAGGGAAGATGACATCTTTCCACATCAAAAGTAACAAGGTACCTTTCTTCTCATTAAAGAGGTTTGTGAACTTCCAAATGAGCAGAGGATTCTGAGTTTGAACACCCAGCCCCACTACACTTTGGGTAATGTCCTTACTACCTTTTCAGATGTACCTAGATATAATTGTTACCTTCTTTGTAACAGGTTCTTAAATACCTTCTAAATGCCAATTCATAATTTTGAATACCCAGCAAAGTCCAGCTGGATCTTTATATTTAAAACACTTCTCCTGAGGTCAACTGCCACACTACCACCAGCTCCAGCAAAGCCAACACAGAATGTTTTATATTGCTTAGTAAGAACATCAGCGTGTCAAGGAACAGCAGGCAGCTGCAAGGTCAGCAGGGCACCAACCAAACAAAAATCATGGGCCTAACATGGTGCTAACCACTATGCTAAATATATTTCTAATGAAAGGTGTATCACACAAGACAAACTAATTCTCAGTATGTAACCTGGTCTATTATCTCAGCCCCAAAATCAGACTGTTATGAAAGAGGTATTTAAAACTCCATTTTCTCTTATTCCTTGGTTACATTTAATTCCTCTCCTCCACATTTTCCAATGGAGTTTTTTATAGCCACAGCAAACTCAAGACTTTTAACCAAACTCGTCTTGTGTGCCACAATAAACACATAAGAAGGACTTCATGCTGCAGCCACTTCATTATAAGTGTTCCTGAAACTCTGTGCCACTTTTGAACTCACAGTGAGATCCTTTCGCCCACAGCTGACCTCAAGCGTCCTTTCACCTCACTGCAGAAACCTCACCATGCTGCAGCTCTGTTCCAAAGTCAGACCAAATTAGAAGCTGTAAATTCTGAATTTATTATGCACTGGCAGAAAGAAACACTGGGTCTGGTCAAGGGCTGGGCAGTGGCTCCACACCCAGTATAACAGGTCCTTGTCCAGGCCTGGATTCCTGGGCTGACAATTAGAAGGTTTCTGACCACGAGACCAGGAAAGTTCAAAACTAGCTTCCAAATGACCACAATGGAATGCAAAATAAACAAAAAAAAAAATTCCTGTCTGAAACCCCAATGCTTTTAAAACAGAGCTGAATGTATATTTACAGACAGCCTATACTTGATCTGAGCTGCAGAAAAGGATGATACAGAACAACCCAGAATTCTGGTCCCAGCTTTGGTTTGAGGACGGGGGAAAGTACAATATTTATTCTGCTTCTGGGTTATGCTTATTTATAAGGGAAGCATAATTATCTGTTTGGGACCATCAGTTTATTATTCAAAACACCCCAAAATTGCTATTTTTACTCATGTTTTAAACACAGACAGAACTGGAGCTTACAAGAAGAAACTCTTGAAGTTATGAATAGCTGCCTGTAAGGGTCTGTATGAGAAGACTGTACTGAAAGCTAAGGGGGCAGAGGAGAATGGAAGGAAAAGGAATGAGAGATGATACTGAATCTGCAGACATACTGCAAAGATAGGAGAACATCTAAAAATACTTTTAAAATGCAACAAATAAAGTTAAGTACATTAAGAAAGATTAAATGGCCCTTAATTGCTCAGGAAACATTCCCCAGAACACACACTGCTGACTAGTTCTCTTGGTGACAAGCATGACTACACCTTGCCTTTATTTTTAGACATGCTTTTTTTGTTAAATCTTATTTTAAATGTAATTATTTGATTAGCTGTTGCCCAGCCAACCCAGGGAATGCAAATACAGACTGTCTCAAAAAGAGAGTCACAGCTCTTGGCTTCTAGGGGAGGTAAACAATGGAGCAGTGTATCTCATTCCCAGCTAGAGGCAGGGACACAAGTGGAATATTCTCCCTGCAAGCAAAAGGATATGGGCAGCAGCATCCAAGAAAGCAGCAGGAAGCTGGCACTGGATGTAAGGCACTGCATTGATCTGAACAGATGATCTCCTGTGAGAAAATCCCAGTATTTATTCAGGGCCTGCCTGATTGGCACAGGGATACAACAAAAATGGCACCATTCTGAATGAGGACACATCTGCCATCGAGGGTGCCCTCAAAGAGAGTGGGATAAACAGCCCCTGAAAGGGCCACATCATATCCCCACCAAAACCTCCCACTGCTGCTCTGGAACAAGGAACACACTGCCAACCATTTCTGTACATTAACACACCACACCCAGGATGTACAGAATGTACAGAATATGTTAATGTTCTGTACATTAACACACCCACAATGGGGCACCAGGACCCCAGCCTGGGCACTAACCTGGTTTGGGAAGCACTGCTGGGATGGTCTGAGGTGCTGGTGCCTCTCTTGGAAAGGAAATGCTGCTTATGCCTCTACCCTGCTGCTACATTTATGCCAGCTGTGAGCATGAAAAAAACCCCTCAGCCTGGCAATCCCACACACGGATGAGACTGGCCTTGAAGTGCCTTGTGTCTGTGACAAGCACAAAAGAAAACACAAAAATTAAATGTTTTGTCACTACAGACCTATGAAACCTGTCTCCACAGACAGAGCACTCTGCTACAACAGACATAAAGACTGTTTTGTATTGAAATATGAAGACACAGTCTTTCCTAGATATTTCTCTTCCTTCTTCCCTTTTTGAAGACTTTTTTTTCATGTATATTGCAGGCTACATGTCAAGATAATGCAAGAAAAGATAAAAACCTAACATTTAACATAGAAGTTGACTTCATTTATTCTGCAACACAGAAGGAACTGCTAGTTTTTGTTGAGCACTAGTCAGTATTAGCAAAAAAAATGAAGGACTATAGCAAGGCAGGAATGTAAGCCACTGAAATCTAAAAAGAAATTTATTTAATGCATGAAGGAGAAGAGATGCAGCTTCCATAAGCTTCGTACAAAAGAGAAACACATTCTAAACCATCATAATGCAAAATGTCAGCACAGTTTTCAACACAGGGCCATAAGGAATTAACACACTGCCTCCAGCAAACCCTCCCTCCTCTGGCACGCTGTCCTGGGCACTCAGCATTAGTGCACTCCAGTGACACACAGGCTGCATCAGAGAACTGCTGTAACTGCTGGACCACACCTTCCCACAGCTAAAGCTTCTTCAGTGCATTCAGATAAAGCTCCCAGTTTCTGCATCAATTCCAGAAGCATAAAGATGAAATGTATTTCTAGGCAGAAAGAGCTTTTGCTCAAGAGAGGTTCAAGTCCCTAGTTCTGGGAGATTTCCTGGCTTGTTTTCCCACTGGCTCTGCTCTGCTCTCAGGACCAGCCTGGCCAAGAGGGACACAGGAGCTGCAGGAAGCAGAGGTGGGCACTGATTTTAAGCAAGACCAAGGCTCAGGGAGAAGCAATGCCCACAGGGTCACTCACGGGCCCATCACCTAAACTCCACTGACAGAATGAAACTACATGAGCTGGAGTCCAAACACAATTGATACTCAATAGAAACAGGCAATGAGAAGCATTATGGGAAACCCTTAAACAGCATTAACTCGGGAGGTAAGAGACACAAAAGACCAGTGCTGATTTAAATCAGCAGGAACGTGAGCAGCCAATGTCAAAGCCACTGCCTCGGCCCTCAGTAGCATGTCCCAGCATGCCAGGACACACATGGGGCAAACAGCCAGCAAAATTACATGGTCTGAATATTCTCTTCACAGCAGTTCATTACCCCTGTGTGTTCTTGGTTCCCTCAGGCTGGAAGTCACACAGATACACTCTTAACACACGAACTTTGGTTTCTCAAGTCCCACAGTTGCTCACAAAACACAGCAAGCCTCTTGGCCAGTTGTGCTCTCCCTGTGGGCTGGCAGCAGGAGCTGTCACATCATATTTTGGGTAGGAGACAGCCGAGGGATGCACAGGGAGGGGTAAGGAGAGGTGTCATCCCCCCCTGCAGCTCAGCCCCTCAGGAGCCCGGCGGGAAGGGGCGCTGGGGCAGGATGGCAGCCCGGGGACATCCCTGGCCCAGCGTCCCCCGGGTGCCGGTCCTGTGGAGCAGCCAGATCACTCCCAGTTTGGATACACTCCCAGCCTCATCCTCTATCATCAGCCCCTGGGCACAAGTGACTTTGCTGCTGCCTGTCAGGCAGGCACGAGATGAGACACGCAGATGTACTGTACAGTGCCTCCAGCATTCCTAGAAACACTGCAGCAGCAGGGACAGAGCATTTTGGAGTGCTGCAGTGAAGGCTGCTTGTCTCTCCCTCCCACTTCATTCAACACCGAATCTTGATTTATTTGCTGATTGTCAGGAATGTGAGTAATTGGTTTCTTAGATACCCTAACAGGCAGCCAGAAGGTGCCTTATGTGAGGACAGCTACAGCAGGATCCACCACCCTGCCGAAGCAGCAGCACACTCAGTAACCTGCAGCACCCACTCCTCCCAAAGCACGAGTACATCACCTCCCCAGGGGAGTGGTGTGCAAGCAAGAGAGAGCAGAGGCTGTGGAAAATGACAGGGCTGAGAGACACAATCCACAGCAAAGGGGCTGCTGCAGCTCATCGTGCAGCTGCACTTCAGCAAAACACTGAGAAAGAAGCAGAGGGCACACAGCCAGCCTTGTGTAACTTAAGGCCAAGATACCCTGGGACTGTGCCCACGCCTCTGTGAAGAGCAGCCAGACCTGCCACTGCAGGGCTTTCCCTTGGCACACAGGAAGATCATCAGCTCTCATTCATTCCTTAGTGCCCTTGTCCACAAAAGAAGCATCTTCAGGGCTCTCAAATCCTAGAGAGAATCCTGCTGGGGGGGGAAAAAGTGGGTCATCTTCATGACAGCTTTCGAAAACCAAACTAATGTTCTATAGCTTTGTAAATATATATATATATATTTATATTAAATACATAACTTCTATAGAATATAAATATACTTTACACATGCCTTAAAACCCAGGTGGTTTTAATTACTGAGCTATCCAAGGATTTACTGCCTCTGAGTCTTTATCTGCTGCATCTCGGTCAAACCTCATAAGGCTGCATCTGAAATCACACTGTGCTAAGAAAACAAATGATTAAAGCAGAGCTAGGGAGTCAGGGGATTAGTCTCTTCTGCATGGCCTTGAGCAAGTCATTTTTAGCTCTGAGGCTCTAATCTTATAGTGAGCCTGGGGCAGATGAAACACACACACACACACCCACCCACACAAACCACACTTAGTTTTTTTCTCATCCAAAAAATAGAGATGACAATACATACCTCTCTGAGAAGCATCTTAATCACTAAGCTGCATTAAATGCTTGGAAGTGTGAAGTATTACAATGATTAAGTACCAAGCCAAATTAACATTTTGCAATGCTATCAGAGTCAATAAGGTAGAATGACAACACAAGCACTCATTGTATTCAGCTCACAATCATCACTGGAAAAATCCAACTCTAGGAAGCTCTAATAGTCTCTTTCCCCCCTAACAACCAGCTGTAACTACAAATAGAATACAAAAGATGAGTGACTAAATGAATTAGTCCTGAACTGCATCCTCTATCATGTTAAATGCAGGAAGCCCACACAGAGCAATTTCAAAGGGACTAATGAAGGAGAAAAGAAAGCTCCAGGATCTCAGTCCTTGAACTGCCCAGCTTTCAGACAAAAGGTACCAGTTCTGCAAATAAAGGAGCAAATCTTGCACCTGCTATGATTTAGAAAACACCCTTTAAAATGCAAGACTTGTCCTTCATTAGAGCCATGACAACCTCACTGTCCAAGGAGTACTATTCACTCTGTATTCAGCATAAAACAGTTTGTTGCCTGCCTGCTTTAACAGTAGATGCAGGTCTGGGTTATATTTAATAGCAGCTGCCACTTTTTGCACTACTTTTCCACTTCCATGCATGTATGTACAGTGTATCTCATAACACCACAAGTGTGATTTGCATGAGACAACTGCATTGCAAGTCTCTGCATTTTCCTGATTTATAATGTGCTAGAAATTCAGAAGTGGGTTCTCAGCACCCTCTTGTGGAGCTGTGCCGTGGAAACCACCACACCTTAGTAAAATTTCATTGCAATTCAGAACTACAGAACAGTTAGTTCTGCAGTAAAGCCAAAATTGTTAAGTTAAACATGAATGGCAACACTTGGTGGTTTATTATGACTTTTAATACCTGACTAAAACCTGTGTCTTGCATTCAAAAAGCTGCCCAGCTACACACTGGCTCTATTGCAATATCTGAACTGTAATACTGTCAGTTCAGTGCTAGCAGAAGATCCTGTTTCTATTGGAACACGCATCTCTGCCTGCACGCCTAGTCAGGATCAAAGCCATTGTCATTTAGAAAAAGAAATTGCCTGTGGTGGCAGCACCAAATAAATTCCTTCCAAGAGAAAACAGGATTCCTGCTCTGCTTATTAAGATGCCCATAGCCAGCAGCTCTCCCAACTCTGAACATCACTGCAATGCTTCTGTCAGGTCTGGGAACAAATAGGAGGCTGACTGCTGCTCATGGGTAATGTGTTTGATAAAGTGGCTTTCCTCCCCCAAGTGCATGCCTGCAGTAAAATGCTCCATGGAAGAGGACAGAGATAGAAGCAGTCTCATATTTTGTTCTTGCACATATATATAAGAAATGGCCAGTGTCCCTCTGTAAGCAGCTGTTTTCCACACAATTTACAGATCACTTTAAGTTTTTAAGCCCAACCTGAAGGATTCACCAAAGACTGATAAATACAATAAACAGTCCTCACTACACACACTTGTGGTAAGGGTTTGCCTCAACAGCTCCCAGCACTTTTAACAATTTTAATTTTAAATCCTTAAAGCACTTGCAGTGCCTGTCTAAATGCACAAGCCAAACCAGCAAGCATTAGTGATGTTGGTAACATTCACAGTGAATTAGAATATGCACAAGGTTTCCTGAGCATATCCATCAGATTTTGCTCTTCTAAAAAACCCACAGGTGCTAAAATATGCTCAACATTCCATCCTCCCAGTAGTGTTTTTTTGGTTTTTTTTTTTGGATAGCAGCAATGTAATTTCTTCTCCAGGTGCACTGAAATTTAAGATGCTCTTCTTTATATGCATACAGCACACAGCTCAGCCCTGGGAACAGAGTTCTGCAGATGGCTGCTACTGCATCCAGCCTCTGCCCTTCCCTTTCACTGCAGCCACCCCTGAGAACCTCTACCCCAGGTCTCATAAAACAAAAAGGGTTTAACAAGGATGCCCCTCAGTCACCATCCCTAATATCCACTGCAGGGAGCATGTAATTTCAACATGTATGTAACACTGATAACAAAATACAAATTCCCATCAGTGTGGATTTCTTCCCTTTGGCATTTTAACAAATTTATGTTTTATTTTTTCTTAGGAAGTACAACTCGGGCACATCCATACAGAGTTATCTTTGAGAACACTAAAACTACACAATAAAATACTGTGAATTTGGTTGTGTTTTTTTCCTATCTTATTTTTTCAAACACATAAATTCCAATATATTGCTATTAGTTTTGTGTTCCTCATGGAACACTGTACTCTTTTGCTGGATCCAGAATGACTTGTGCAGTTAAATGCCCTTTCAGAAGCTATTCCTATTGCAGAACAAGAACATGAGAAAGCTCACGCTTTCTGTGTCAGGTCAGACACAGGAGTTACAGGACACAGCCAGGAGAAGAGCAGATGTACAATACCAGCCTTTTTCAGCCTTTTACAACCATGCCTGTGCCTTTTCAAAAACACATAAAGCCTCTACTATTTTTAAAGGCTTGGCCATATTACTGTTCCCTTTACAACTGCATTATATACAGCACATAACAGATTTGCTACCATACTTTCTGTGGGCTAGGCACAGTGTATCAAAACTAAAACAATTCTTTCATGGACAGCAACCCATATATTCCAGAGAAGTCTGAAGGAGATGACAAACTAAAGTTAAGTATCTTAAAAGTGCAGTTTTGAAAAGTGAAATTCACAGACCTCATCAGGAGCTGCAGGGCTTCAGTTCACTAGGAAAATGGATCTAAAAACGTGGGAATATTTCAGATGGCTTGTGGGTCTATAAATATGATCACACCATTAGGAAAAAAAAAAAAAGGGAAGAATTTTTACTCACAAGAATGATGTATGATGGTGACCAGGAAAGCAGAGTAGGGGAGGCTCCTGCTACCTCTTTATGACAGTCCTTTCACTTTGCTAAAGCTGCTGCTCAGAGGAAATAGGAGTAGCTTTGGTACTCCTGTGATCCCTGTGGATGGCTGACATAGTTTGGGACTGGCAGGACATTGATTTTCTGTCAAAACTTTAGTAGGTCACACATGCAAAACAGATACACCAATTGATTGTTCATCTAAAGCAAAACTCATTTCACACAATGCCACTGCAGACAATGTGATCTGGAGAGCAACTAAGAAAACCTCAGTAGTGGACATGTGCTACTGCAGAGCACCTTACAAATTAGCCAAACTGGCAGGTTTTATTTACACCTCTGATGGAATGAGTTTAAGGCCACATGTTTAATCATTTATTGAATATTACATATCTCATAAAGATTTGCTTTTTGCCCACAACTCTTTTTCTTTTTTTTTTTTCTGGTCAGACTACCATCAGTTTGTCACTTCCAATAATTTGAATATATACTTTCTAATTTCCAGTCACAGCTTTCCAGATTTTGGTCACCTTTTGGCACAGGACTCTTCAGAAATGCAGCATCTCAGATCACCAGCTGCAGCAGAACATCAGTGCACCACAGTTTAATTCCCTGGCCATTTCAGCTTAGAACCAGCCACAACTTAGACAAGTCTGAGAGCAGCTAAGCTGTTTCCCTCTCCCTATTAAATGTATTAATATACATATGTAGCTTGATTTGGGATTTCTTTTTGTGCAGTCTGGAGATTATTTCCCATTTTACAGTGACAAGAGCACAGCCTAGAAATAGCTGTGTTTAACTCACTTTTCTCTAATGTCAGGGTAAGGCCTGGTGCCCTCATCCAATAAGTCATGCAATAACCAGCTGCTATTGTCAAACTCTTTTGTACTTCCCTAGCACTATGTAAAACCCTGAAAGAGATGACGAAAAGCACGGGTGTACATAAACCCTGACAAGAATACCTGTCCCTAAGAAATGGTTCCTCTCTACCTCACTGTATTTTGAAAACAAACCCAAAAAGGTTAGAAGTATATTAAAGAAAAGTTTGCTCTCTAAACACAATGAAAGAAACCCTCTGGTGTACAAAAAAAAAAGGAAATACTTTATGTTTATTATAATTTAGGAATATGAGGAGAAGGAAGGCATTTTATAAGAGCTTAAAATCCATGGCAATCTCTCCTGTCTTTGTGTCAAAATTTATAGTATATGTGACAGCAGTAGGGTCTGACAGGATTTCTGATTCAATAACAGAGCTGAAGAAATAAACAGCTTGCTTGCAGTGGGGATTCCATTCACAGTTTCCCTACAGGAGAGAGTTAAAAGTGAAAGCAGTCAAAATCTACAATATTATTATTATTATTATACAGTAACAATGCAGTAAGAGTGTTCCCAGCTGAGCACACAATGATCAAGTTATCATTTACACTGCCATCCACTCCACTATGGAACACATAGCTTGAAATACCATCTGCTACACCACACACTGAAGTCACAGACTTAGAAATTAATTTGGTCAAAGAATACTGAAGATAGAATACTAAAAATACTTACTCCTTCTCCTCCAAATTTCTGCTTTTGTAAAACTGAGGTTATTTGTATGAAAAAACTCTGCTTTGACCTAGCATCTCATTTAAATTCTGAATTTGATTCCAATCTAGGGAGATTCCAATCTAGGACAGAAATCAGACTCTCCCATTTTAAGGTACATCTCCTGCTCCCTGCCAAAACATGAACAGATATTTTAATAATTCTGATGACACAGTGTTCAAACAGTGTGAGAAGGGGTACTACACAACCCAAGCATGGCCAGCAGAGACCCTCTGCAATCCTACAGACTCGGATATGATGAATTAAAATGAAGATCTACCTTTTCATTGGACAGTTGCATCAGTCCTGTACTAACAGAGATATCAGCAGCAAGATGATATTCCATCCACAGAACTGCTCCGTGGCTCTTTCCTTTCCTGGGGAGAGATGCAGGATAAAACCTGTCACTTGACACACAATCCTGGCAGATTAAACCCAGCACTAGTGTTTAAGTGAGAGCTGCAAAAGCATGAACAACTTCCTTCCTTGAAAGAAAGCTGAACAGCTGACTGAGTTGGTAATTGGGGGCACAAACTTTAAAGTATTTGCAGATATGAAATCCAAAAAAAGGCAAGGAAGAGAACATGTCATAACTACATCTGCTCAGCAGCACAGCCACTTAGCCAGCACTGAATAACATGGCATGAATTACACAGCATACGCTGAGAACTTCCTTTAGAGACCCCAGTTTCTGCTGACTCTGAATTGACAGGAAATATTTACCACACACACTGTGTCACTTCAAGTGCCTGCTCCACAAGAAGCAGAGGTCATACCACTGTGCTGCCTGCAAACACAACTGCTGCAAAGGCACAGAGACCCCACACAGATGACTCAGCAGTCTTTGAAAGCTTGAGTTTTGTTTAATGAGAAACACAGCAGTGTTTGAGCTATGTAAGCTCTAGATAGTTAAAAAAATAAAACTTTCAAATTTTTAAATTCTTAACAGCATTTCAAGTTTGAACAGAATTAAGTACAATCCACAGTTATAGTGCAAAGTATCTCAGAAGATGTGGCAAAATATAAAGACTGCCAGGACTACAGTTAGAAGGAAGAATAGCATATACAGTAAAAGCTATTAACATATATACAACAATTATATGCTAATAACATATATTTTAATGCTATTACACATAATAAGTTATTAATTATTAAACACAATTTGATAAGCTAAGTAGAAGTTTCTTCTGCAAGAACTCAACAGTAGGCAACAAACAGAAACACTAAAAACATCCAGGTAATATTTTATTTTCTCTAAACTATAAATTAATATATTTAAATCTTAAATCATGGTGAAAGCTATTAAAATGTTATTTTTTAAACAGAGGCATATTATCTAATCTAATAATATCAAACATTATTGTATTATTGTTATAGCCTACTGTGAGTATCCACAGGAAGCTTGTGTCAGAGCAACCTCCACAATCTTAAGTCACATTATTAAAAACCACCAAGTACATTTGCACCAGTAAAGTGTAATACACTTAAAGGAGCTCTAAACTCAACTCCTCCAAAGAGCTTGACTAGGAGGTAAAGAAATGGATGATGACCAAGAGTATTGATTGCAGTGAGAAAACTGACCGTAAGAGCTTTACAGAGCCCTCTGTGCTGAGGCAGTGCTGTGGCACCGTCTCTGTGAAGTCAAATGTCAAAACTTCCTGGGGCTCTGAGAGTGACTTGCAGGGATATTCCCACAGTGGGTGAGGTTCTGCTTCCTTAGATTCCCTAAAATTCAGAGAATCCTGAAAAAAGGAATAAATTTGACTGAAAATAACAGAAACGAAAACTCAGAGAATTCAAGCAATAAAGCTGCAAGAGGGCAGGACTGCACTTCTTAGGCACAAGGGAGAAAATATCCTACATGCATGAAACCAAATGCTGTGACTGGAGCCCTCAGCCCTGAAACAGAAATGGGCATTCTCAAAACACAATGCATTGAAATTTTCTTTTCCCTCAACATGAATTCCATTCTACAACTGCCTGTACTCCTCCCTATTAATCTAGAGCAAAGCTCTAGAACCTGATACAAATGAATCTCAAACCATAGTGTTCTGCCTCATACACAAGTTTTTCAACAGTCACTAAATGCATTATTAAGCCAAACTGAATTTTTATTTTGCTAAGACTTGTGGTGAATTTTCTTACTTTAATCATATCATCCATAGTCCGGACATCAAAACCTTCACAGGTGCCACATGGACTCCGGATTCTCCATAAGTCCTGTAAGAAACAACAGGATTTTGTTTGGCTTTATCACAGGAAATGGGAAATCTTGAAATAATTTTAGCTGTAGCTTAGCCATTCAATAGCAAGCCACATACATATTGCTAAACTATTACAATTACTGCAAGAATCGGAAGATAATTCTAGGAAAAGGTTTTTTGAAGTTGGGTAATTCTTTAATCACTGTTTTCAGCTCCTCTAAAGAACAATTCTCACAATTTCTGTGTGTTGTTTACTTTAGAGCAGCTATGGATTTGCCAATATCTAACCCTTGAAGCCCCTCCACTTTCACTATCAGCACAGTAAGTGCTCCCAGTAGTATCAAACATCTCACAGCCTACCAGAGACCCACACTTCCCTTTAACCCCACAAAGTGGAGCAAGATCATTTTAGCCACTTCATACCACGCCTGTCATTGATTTTAGCAACCCACTGGACAGACTGACTCAGTTCAACATTTACCTTTTCTTAGGTCTCTTAATAGAACACAAACATTCATTAGCTGTGGATATATACAATTTTTTACCTGTTCATTGTTGCACTTAATCTCAAATGTTCCTGCTTTACAAGCTGGCAGTAGGACCACTCTACATTTAAACAAATACTGTTATAATTTCTGCCTGACTACAGCATGATCTAGAGGGATTTATCAAAGAGTGCTACACCCAGCAGAACTACCAAAACAGAAAGGCAGCACCCTTCTCACTAAATGCAGTTATGGATTAAATAAGTTTCTTAACTTCATGACTGAAGTAATTCCATTAATTTTTTCCTCCTGGATCCAGGTTTTGCTAATTGCTTAGCCACAATGACATATCCATTCTGAGAGGACAGAACAGCCTACAGAACAGGTTCTGCAGCAGACCTTGCAACACTGTTGTCTGCTCCCTCTGTCTAAACAAGAACTGGCAAATGCAGAGGTTATTTTTAAAATCCCACAGATTCCAGTCTTTGAGTCTAGATTCACCACTGAAAGAAGATAACGTAAAATTAAAGCAATGGCTTTGGGGTAGACTACTGCAACAAAATAAAAGTTAAATGTTCTACCAAAAATTTTATGTGGAATCATCTCTGATAAGCTAAATAGACAAACCCTGCACATGAAAGTGTAAAACTGAGGCTCAGGGGACACGAATGTTACTGCACATTTTGCTGATTGCTGAATGATCTTCAGTCATCATTCTACATGCTTTGGTTTCCTCATCCAGAACATGAAAAGAATAATGCTTAATTCCTTACAAAATGCTGAGTTAATTTGCTGACAAGAGATGGCTGAAATAGCAAAATTCACCCTTCAAGATATCAAATATTCTTTTCTCAGGTGCTAAGTACAGAACATACTGGACAGTATTAAGATGCAGTAAGTTGTAGAGTACTCAGTTTTAAGTGGATTCATGTAAATATCTGAACAATCTCACCTGGAACTCCACAACCATCATGTGCAAAGAAGCAGACTGAGGTAGGACAGTGACACTGCTGGCAAGGTGAGTGCTCACAGCTGTCCTGGCATACCAGAAATACAGATTATGCCATGGCAACAGACTTGTCGTAAAAAACGGCTCTCCCAAAAGGACAGAAATCTTGGCAAAGGAGGGAAGAGATAAAAAGCATTGTAATAAAGAAAAACAACTCACAACACAGGCTGTTTAGATCTTCCAATAGCTGCCAGTGCAATACATTAAGTGAAATCATCTGGATTGCTCCATAGGGATTTAATTACTGTACACTGCATGTACAGCACTTTGGACATTGTTCTGTGGGTTCAGCTACCACATTTTAAACTGAATTTTCCTGCAACAAAGTTTGTGAGAAAATACTGTAATTTGAGTTTGGAAGGCTTTGTAATAAGTCAGAGAATTCTGAAGTTCTGAAGTATGTTATTACTTCCAAATAGATTGCAGTCTTCTTGAGTGGCCTGTGAAAGAGTTACAGCCTTGCAGAACCAGTTAAACTGCCTTAACTACTGGGGCAATTATGCAGCAGGGGAAGTCAGACCCTTCAAAAACAAAGCAATAACCCTTCCACAGTCTTTAGTCTCCTTTAGTTTCAGTGGTAAATGGTGTGAACCATTTACTCATTACATTTTAGATTAATTGGGATGTAACAGAATTCATTGTGGTTACAATTCAATTTTACCTTCTGTTCCCTAACAACCCCTGAAATTCAGTGTAATGGACTACTGTAACATACCTTTTTATCTTCCAAATGAGAAGGCTTCAGCAACTCAGGACGAGCTTCTATTATTTTAATTTTATCTTCAAGATGATTTGCTTTAAAAAACTAAGATAAAAAAATAACACACTGTTTTTATGTAAAGCCACAGTTGAGATCAAAATAACAATTTTATTGAAATTAGAAAAAAAAAAACGCAGAAGCCAGAAGAAATTTTAATGAAACTGCCTGCCATACCTCATGAGGATGATACAAGTCTATTCTTGAAGGCTGCATGCACCTACAGCCAACATGTCATATCTAGGGAACTAAAGCACATGCCCTCAGTATTCTTTAAATTATCCATATAAAAAGGCAGATAACACAAAAGGTGTCTCACCTTCATTAAGCTGTACTTTGAACCATATGAGAAGAGTAATCAAGAAAGGTGAGAATCACTTCACCTATGAATATTTGCCTTTATTTAATATTTCACACTGCATATTTGTTTTTTCTTCGAGACCAGGTTCCAGTCCTCCCTTGCCCACCACTCCTGGTTTTGCACTTCTGAACCTCAGGCTGAGCCAGATCAAATAAACTGTGTCAACTAAAGGAGTCACAGCCAAGTGACAGCTCCAGGAAGCTGCTTCCAGCCACTTCTTAGGCACCAGCTGCCTCTCCTGAACATCCTCCATTCCCCTGGCACAGCTTTTGTGCCCTTCCCAAGGCAGAACAAACAACAGAGCAGGCATTCCCAACCTGTCCCAGCTGGAAGACAGAACTGCTGGATGCTGCTTGCCAGGTAAGACTGGTGCAAGCTTTGGGATGCTCTCAGTAATCCCCACAAACAGCCTGGCTTTTATCACCAAGGCAATGGCAGCAGCAGAGCAGCAGCTCAAGCAGACAAGCCAAGAGGCATCTGCAAAGGAGAGATCCTGCTTTAGCAGAAAATGGAATACTCACTTTTTCCATGACAGAACAGGAGACACCAGAGTTTTCTAATGTAAACACCTAATGAAAATACACAGTTAGTCAAACTAGCTTTATAGTTTTTAATTAAAAGCATATGTAACTGAAGAATGAGACAACATTTTGATGCCCTAGTGAGCACAGTTCATAAGAACCATGCACATATTCCAGGGTCCACTATAATGAACTTTTTTAACAACAAAACACCCCTCAAAACTACGGGCTAAATACTTCTGTTTTCACAGCTATACAAGAAAAAAACCTCAACAGAATGCAAATACTTATTTTTCATTTATAAGTTGCACACAGCATATTAATATTTGTCCTAAGCACATATTTACTCATGAACAAATGAAAGCATATCACCAGTGTGCCAAATTGTGAATAATGCTTAACATCACCTGATTATCTGCTCAGAAGCCTTTTGCAGTAAGAAAAAAAAATGTTTCTATCCAAAATTGATGAATTGTTAGGCAATATGCAACATTCCTCAGGATTATATTAAATTACACATTCCCAGATATTCAGTTCAACTCTACCAGATTTTAGTTTAATGAGCCCCCCATCAAGCAGGGCATGTGTATGTGTGAACAGCCAGGCAGCTCTCAGTTACACACAGACCCAGAATTCTTACTGCTTCCTACTTGGCTCTTACAGGTCTTCCACTCCAGACTAGGTAATAAATGTAATTATGGAATTGCAAACATAGAAGAAAAATACCCTCCCGGACATTTAGGTCCATAGAGTTTAAAAAAAAAAAACAAAACAAGATAAAGATGGCAAACAGGAAGCAGTGGGGAATGAGGAACAGCACTGTCCGTTAAAACTACACATTGGTAAATGTCAAATGTAATTATTATCTTCTGACTTCAGCTTGACCAGAGATTAATATAACATCCCCTTCAACACAATGTGAGACTATTCCTCACTTGTCCCTGAAGAGGCACAGCAAATAGTTAAAATAATGAGCTGGAAATTAACTACATGAGAGAAAAATACCAAGCTAAAATGCAAAGATCTGAAAAACAGGAAAAGTACTGTACCTGCTTTGCCCCAAGAAAATGAGCCAGCACAGGCAGCAGACTGCCATCACTGATACAAAGGCAAACACTATCTGTTTTCAGAACCTACAGGAAACAAATAGTCATTATTATTCTTATTCCAGAGGAAAAGTTTTCCACACTTTATACACTTTCATATTGAGTAACTGTAAAAAAATTCTCACGTAATGCCCTTGGCTTAGGTCTGAAAAAGTTTGCTCAAAAATGCAACGGATGTCTTTATTCAACGACCAATGTCATGTCTAACAAACACCCAGAGCTACTACAAATTCTATACAAAAATGGCTGCTTACCATTAAAAAATTTAATACTAAAGTTTTCAAGACAAAACTAGAATTTCCATCTGCTGATGGAAGAAAAATACACTTTGTGAGCAAAGTCCTTTGCAGAGGACAAACAAATTCCACAAATACATAAATAACCACTATGAGCATCCATCAGAGAAGCCAACAAAACCTGCATGCAGCAAGCACTCACTTTCCTCAAGGACTTGATGTACTGGCGTGTTCGGTTCTGGTCGTTCAGCTCCCCAAAGCGGGGCCTGTTCCACAGCAGATGGGCACGACACCTACAGACAGGACTCTCCACACCAGCACCTGCTTTATGCTCCTCTTCATCTGCCCCATTCTGCCCTTCTCTGTGAAAAATGTCAATGTAGCATCAACTACAGCATCAGGAAGATGTTTTTGCTAACAGGGCCGTTTATGCATTTTGGCTGATATGCACAGTAATGAATACCAACTCTGCTGTCACTTTTTTGAAGTTACTGGTTCTCCAGAGACATTTCTGTAACTTTGCATTTCCAAATGAAGAGAGGTCAAAAAGAATTTTCACCTTCTTTAAAAGACAAAACCAAGAACCATCCCCCATTTTACCACCAACTGTGATGGTTAGGTACTTTAGGCTTTGCCCTTTCAGCAAACAGTTACTTGTTTGGATTTTGGATTCCTAAGTAAAAAAGGTGCAGCAGATTCAGACATTTTAAAGCTAGCATTGGTTTTAAAAATGTTTGCTGCTATTGTCATTACAACCAACATGATTAAGATCTTTTTAATCTGAGCAAAAGGCAGTAATCTCAAAAAGACAGTGCTGACTAGGAAAATAGAAAATGGAAACAGAACGGCAATTATTTGACTTCTTTACCTGCATGCCACTTCAGCTGTGCTGTATTTTAGGATTTCCAGGAACCAACCTGGAAATCAACCTGGATTATTTTATGCTTCTTTTTCAAGAGAATGCAACCAAGTACAAGGCAGAAGCTTGCAGTCCAACAGAGTTTTTATGCATAATGTGTATTTTCCACCTGTGCATTGTGCATGAAGCAGCCTTTTTTTTTCTACCCTTTCTATCCTTTCTTATCTTGCTCTTCTACAAAAGGAGATACTCTAAGAGCAGCAAATATTCCAGCCTTTTTCCAGTAAGAGAGCAGCCTTTTCCCCCACAGATTGTTACCTGGCTTTCTGCAGGTTGTACCACACAGAGTACTCATCACGACAGGCAGTCAGGTACAACTTCTCACCCTGCAGAACTGGCTCCTCACGTGGAAGAAAATAAACACACTGCATCCAGTGATCCCTCCACTGAAAAGGGTTGATAGACAAACCTCAGGAACTCACTCATTAATAGCAAATGGAAAGTAAGCAAATAGCAGGAAATCAATTAGGAAGAGTAGGCACAACTTTGAAAATGCATGATTAATTTAAAGAATCTTGTTCAAGTTAGCAAGGCTGAATAAAGGCCAATATCACATATTGAATAATATTGATTTCTTGCAACAGAATAAACCTTAGACCACTGGCTTGCTCACTGGCCAAGATTCTATAGCAATCAAATGAAAAACAACCCAAAACTGCTTTGCATTTATTAATGCTGTTTACCCTCCACAGTCCTCTTGTGTTAGAAACCTGTATTAAACTGTTGACAGCCTCATGCACCTAGAATTATGTCTCTTAGTGTCACTCTGATCACAGCACAAGTGCTTTGTGTTTCAAAGAGTTGGTTTTTGCACTGCAAATATCCTATGCTGATCAGTCATTCTAAGCTGACTGAACACCTCCAAATTGATAATTTCGAATTTTGTTCTCAAACATGCTAAGTGTAGACAATCATTTTATAACTTCTTTTTGACTAAGTTCATTCTACTGATAAATACATTCACATAAAACCACAGGAATTTGACTTAATAGTGATAGTATTTCTGTAATCATCCATATCAATCCAGCACTTTCCTACACCAGCCTCTTTTTTTTTTATGAGAGTATAAATATACTACCATAAACATAACACTTACTTATGTTAAATATAAGCATAACACTTAGTTATGGAAATTTAATAGAAGAACTACAAGGAAGCAAACCACAGGCTAATATTTTAACCAGGGACAGAGACTATTTAAATAAAAAGATATTGAAATCTTTATTTCTTGAACATAAAAGAAATAATAATATCTGGAAGACAGCTTCAGTCTTTAAGATTTACATAAAAGATTACTCTTAATACTTAATATTTAAAAAAAACTAAAATGGGCACATACCATAGCTAAAATTTCTACAGTTTGCTTATTTAGCATCTTCTAATACATTAAATATTAGCAAAGTTCCTAAGAAATTTAAGGCAGAGCTGCTTAAACCCCCCAATAGAGTTGCTCAGTCATCTCACAATGGTATGTGAAGGCTCAATGTTTTACCTGCAAAGCAGAAGTGGGTTTTACCCAGTAGGGAGCCATTGAGCAATTTATCATCCCAGAGGGGTCCATGTCTATATCCCACCAGGAAAGTACAATTTGTGCCTTGCCAGATTTCACAGGCTCCAGCTGCACTCTGTAGTAGGTAGAAGCACTCTGTACTGGCTTACTGAAATCAACACTGCAGGGAAGCAGGAAAATTGTAAAAAGGAATATTAGAAAGGAAATTGTAAAAAGAATTCTTTATAAATTCTCACCACTTTCTTAAGCTCAGTACACAGTTTATATCAAAGGCATAACAGGATAACTTTGTTTACAACAAAACAATGTATCCCTTACCTGAACATTTTCACCACATCACTAAGGGTACTGAAGTCACCTGAAGGCATCTGGTTCAGCTGGATATCACAAACAGAAGGAAGACCTGGACAGTTCTCCATTTCTGGAGGTGGAACAAGTATTTTTTCACCATCCTCTGCTTCAACATGAACAGGAAACAGTTTCTTCCAGGACCACATTCTTCTGGATTCCACTAACTGGACATACACTGTTGCCCTGTGAGGCACTGCCTCACATCCTTCCTGAGTGTTCAAAACAAAGGGTAAACACATTCAACAAGTTTGACTTATTAACATGAGTGAGAACTACATCAATTGAAATGCAAACCCATTTAAAGAAAAGTTGGACTGGGAGCTTTGAAATCTAAAATACAAGTTATTTTAAAGACTTTTGTAACATCAGAGCAATTTGTCTTTCTGTGAAACAGAATACACATATCTATCCTGTTCAGTGTGGTTCAGCAAGGCCAGCTTACTTCATTAACCATGCAACATTATCAGTTTACTAGCCTCAATTAACTTGCATTTCCATTCTTGTTCTGAAATAAGAGATCTAGCCTGAGCTTCTCAGGGCAGAAAACTACTAAGCTATCAATAATACAAGAGAGCTGCTGACTGCAATATGGAAATAAGTAAAATAATGGCTCAAATATTTATGCAAGGACAACTTTGTATCCATGTTTAAGGAGTGGAAAACATCCAAGTTGTCCTAAAAATCCCACTATAAAATGAAAGCCAACCATGAAGTCCAAAAACAATGCTTTTGTAGCAAAGACTAATAGCAATTTAGAGTTCTAGATGGAGAGCAGTACAAAGTTATTGAGTATGGAGTTATCTGTATATGGTGTCTTTTAAACTGGTGAATGGAAATTTGGAAACCTAAATAAAGTTCCTCCATCCACATTTTAATGAAGGGAAAATACTAGAAAATGTAAAAGAGAAAGTCCCAAAATTATACCCATATATTATAAGTCCAAAAAAAAGGACATGATTTAAATACAGTGCTTAAAATATTTTCACATGCAAAATGCATATGGAGTAGTAAGAGCACAAGAGAAAAAAACAAAACAAAACAAAAACAACCAGAAATGAACCAATGCCTGGGAGGTGAAGTTCATAATATTTAGGAGACAAAGTTGTTATTAAGGAGAGCTTCAAATCAGAACTGGATGCCTTTCTGAAAGACATTTGTTAACCAGCAAGTTATTGGTTTCAACACAAAGGAACTAGATGTAATTTCAGAGCCTGTGACTTCCAATATGTAGTAAATTATTGACTGAATAAGAAACCAGCAGAGCTGATGGTATATTTACCAAAGGATACAGAAGATAGTATAATCTGAAAACCATGAAGGAATAGGAATAGCCTACTTTAAAAATAGGCAGAAGAATTTCTCTACTGATAGAAGTGACACACTTCCTATTTTCTTACCTGTACAAGATATTTGTGTGCATGCTCATAGGTTGGTAAAGCTCCTTCTCCAATCAGTTCTGTATCAAATAATTCTGTTACCAGGATGTTTGCCCGACACTGCATATCTCCATCTAAAAGACACAAATTAATATTGTAATGTTAAATCTTTATGTAAGTCTTTCAAGAAGATGCTATCCTGAATACACAAAAAATTAAAAAACTTATTCCTCTTACAGAGTCTGCTGAAGACTGGAAATGATTTTCCATTTGAAATACAAATGACTACTGAGGTATTACCAGAACACTTTCTTCCAAAGTAGATTTCCAGTGTTACTTTCTAGAATGTAAAGTATCACAAAATCCTTAAGGCTGGAGAAGATCAAGTCCAACCACTAAGCCAGCACCATCACCATGTTCACTACTACCCCATGTCCTTATGTGCCATATCCACACGTTTTTGAACACTTCCAGGGATGGTGACTCTACCCTCTCCCTAGGCAGCCTTTTCAATGCTTTACAATCCTTCCTGTGAAAAAAAGTTTCCTAATCTCCTGTCTAAACCTTCCCTGGCACAACTAGAGGCCAATTCCTGTCATCCTGTCACCTAAGAGAAGAGGCCAACCCTCACCTGGCTACAACCTCCTTTCAGGCAGTTGTAGAGATGAGGAATCCCCTGAGCCTCCTCTTCTCCAAGTTGAACCCATTCCAGCTCCCTCAGTGTACTCAATGCACTTGTTTTAATCAGAAAATGTATAAGAAATAAGAGTAAGACCTATTCCTTCATGGTTTTCAGGTACTTGCCTATTTTTTTTAAGCCTAGCCTATTCTTCTCACCTGGGCCAACTGTTACTTCAGTGGAATGCTTGTTGATCACTTTGATCTTGTCAGAAAAACCATTTTTCTCCACTATCTTCACAGCAGCATTAGCCATGGGCTTGAACACCTGTGAACAGCAAGAGTGTAACAAAATGGTACCACTCAAGTCAGCTTTCAAAAATGGAAGGGCACCAATACAAAGTGCAATATATTTAGTTCTGAAAAAAATTAACATCTTCTTATCTTTTCCTTATCTTTGAAGTTCACTACCATGAAACAAGGAAACAAGCCTCACTTGAGAAATTCAGAGCTTCACTATTATAGTTATCAGCTGCCTCCAATTTAACTTTTGAAACACAAGAATACATACTATTATTGTAGCATTTACATTAAACAAACTAATTTCTTTGTAAAAATAAAGATATAGATACATGTATCAACAGAAGCTCTCAAAGACTTACATGTGCTCAAGACACTAAGTCAATGAAACCAAAACACCCAGCACTGAAATACTCACTGAAGTATGCCAAAAACCTGCTTGTATTAACAGTGTAATTGTGAAGAGCATTTCTGTTTCATTCAGAACAAAAATAACAGAGACAGTACATAGCCTGAAAATAAGAGCATCACAAAGAAAATGCTGAATATGTGCAACCCCTAACCAATGCTCACCTCAATGGCATAGCAGAAATCTGCCCCAGCTGAAGCTGCCATCATGGACAGGAGTCCTGTGCCAGTCCCTATGTCCAGCACAATTGCTTTCTCACCTCTCTCTTTTACTCTGCTCACTGCAGCACGAATACCTTGGTAGTATTTCACATTCTGTGGAAAAGAAAAAAAAATCAGCAACCTTTTATCCATTTATGTTTTTAATTTTTGTGCAGATATCTTGCACTCTTTGACTGCAAGTTTATAATCAGAACAAGTCCTACAGACAGTCCTCATGCCAAACAGTCACACCAAAGCCATCTTCAGCAGTAACAACTCTATCTGGCAGAATCAGCCCATTTAAAGTACATCAATATTCATCACAATGTTCATATTACCATTGGTCAATCAGCTATTCATAATATATGTATGATTTCCAAATGTGATATATTTTCCTCAGCAAATAATAATCAGATCCCTGGCAGACACTACAGGTTTTCTGATTAATTTTCCCCTGCAGGACCACTCAAATAGTCATATTCTCCCTATGGCAGTACAAGAGCTGAAGTGTCTTGGTTTAGATTCCTCTCTTTATCTACTCAAAAAGGTTCATACATGAGAATTAACCAGTGGAAATCCTCGTTTTTAGTTACAGGCCATTAAATGGAGCTATAAACACACCACCACCAACAACAGGAAAAAAATAAATGTTGTCAGCCACAAGATACAGACTGATATATATGCTTTTATTTTCTTTATAACAACCTACTGTAAGACATTCCTTTCCAAATTATTTATTAGGCCTTTCCAAGGAATACACAACCTTTAAACATTATACATTTGGAAAGTCTGTTGGACTCCTTTCTGAATAATTCTAGTCAACAACATTGATACATATAACTCCAGTAGTTGTTTTAATCACTCAGACACAACCTGCTGCCTCTACACAGTTTATTAAATGACTGATCCTACCGACATGTTTTAATTCAATAAAAATTCAAGATTCATTGTGGAGACACCACAAAAATCTTTCAAAATGTTATTGATGGAAGGCTGACTTAATGGCTAGAGAAAAATGAACATTTGAACTATTTACTCCAGACTTCATCATGCCTGTACATATGATAGAAATACCACAGAAAAGCAGACTTTACTTACACTTCTATAAAAACTAAGAAGCCCAGCTTCACTTTTACAGCCTTTGAAATTTCATCTAATAAACTCTCTGTCAAAAACGTCAAACACAGAACAGCAAAACTGGCTACTGAAATATAAAAATGTTCTGCAGTAAACAACAGAACACTAAAGTCAGATATAAGAAGGTATCTGTTGATCTAAGAGAGAGTACAAAAATGTGATCATTTTATCTTACAGAGAAATCCATATAATAACACAGTGGCAGCTATTCAAGAGAAATGCAATGGCTCTTTTCCCACCATTCAAAAGGGTTTTGCTTCTGTACTTACCCTGTCCTTATCATGAAGCATATCTGCATAGCGTGACCTGCAGTAAAAGATATTCCAGTTAAAATACTCCATCATTCTGCAAAGCAACTGGGCCCTGTGCCCCACAAATGCACAAACAACTGACACGCTCCTTGAGGACCTAAAGTGTTTCCCAAATCAAAGGGATAATGTAATTTCAGTGGTATGGCCACCAGCATATAAATCAACTTATGAACCACTGGCACAAATCCTCTGCACAGCAATGGACCCTACGGACAAACAGCTGTGAAGTAGCACCTGAGACACACAGAGAGCAACTACTAATGTCCTAATTTTTACCAAGACTTAAACTTCTTTGGTTCCCATTTCTTCATGGGTTGCATTACTCAGAAATAACCCAAAATATATCTTCCCACCTTCTCTGGCTATTACACTAAGTTCTTAAAAAGCTAGGACAGGAACAGACAACTGGCAGTTACAATGTTGCACTGGCATTTAAAAGCAATTTAGTCAATGCATTTTGTCTCAACTCAGTCACTGTCAGTATCAGGATCAACCCCACAGAAAATATTTTTAAAAAGTTAGAAGAAAACCACTTGGAGAATGGTTTACAACATTCTACACTGACAGCTCTGCCCTGTATACCACTGGGCACATTTACTGACAATCAGACTATTGTACAGTTTGTTCACCTCACCCCCTTCGGACTTCTACAAACACAGACCCCCAAACTGCCCTTAAAAAAATGTTGGATTTGCTCATTTTTAGGTGTCCTTTAACAGAACAAGCTACTTTTCTAAGCATACCTTGCAATCTCCTGGTGGTAGTCATAGTCCTCACCCTCTTCTAGCCACTCCATCGAACCAGTGGTTGGATTGGCTCTTCCACAAAAGGTCTTCATGATCAATCTCAAGTATGGTGTTATTTATGTATTGCGTGCAGCTTTGCTTTTGTTTCAATGTAATACACCAAATACCGTCTGTGAAAAAAAAAAAAAAAACCAAACAAACCATCATAACACTTAGCAAACAAAACAAGTATCAGTTTAACTGTTGTACATTTCCCCCCACCCCCAATTTCCACCTGCCTTGGCCAAAAGTACTGGTGACCACTTTATGTTTTTTTCATAAGGACATTTTAAGCTAAAATCTGTCACCTAGTCCTACACTGAAAGGGGACCCTGAAGATCATCCTGATGTAACCCCTGAGAGCACAGCGCAGAAAAGAAACCAAGGGAGAGCAGGAAATCCTCAGGGAAGAGCATCCCGTAAGTGAGCACATCGGGCCGGCGGCTCTCCCGGAGCCCGCAGAGCCTGCCCGGGACCGCCGCAGGCCCGAACCTTCCCCGCCTCAGGAACGAGCTGCGCTGGGGCACGGCCAGAACGATCTCCAACATCCCCAGCGCAGGGCCCGAGAGGCGGCGGGCTCGTCCCTCCTCAGAGCCCCAGAGCAGCGGCTCCGCAAGCCTGTGTACCTGCCCGGCCGCCGCGTGTGCCCACCCCGGGCACCGCGTGTGCCCCCCC
>QUSF01000023.1:6396819-6538347 GCA_003676055.1 Chloebia gouldiae | reverse complement strand
ACCCCGAACACCGCGTGTGCCCACCTTGAACACCGCGTGTGCCCCCCCGAGCACCGCGTGTGCCCCCCGGCCGCCGCCGGTCCCTCCCCGGCCGCCGCGCTCGCTCCGGCCGCGCGGGCGCCCCGCCCCTTCCCGCGGGCGCCATGGCGGGCGCGGCCGTGCTGCGCGTGCGGCGGAAGCGCGGCGGCCCCGAGCCGGCCGAGGCGCTGCTCCTGGCCTGCAAGCGGCGCCGGGCCGAGCCCGTGGAGACCAACCTCTTCAAGCTGGTGGCGACCGTGTCCTCCAAGGTACCGGGGCGAAGTGGGCCGGGCGGTGCTGCTGGAGGGGTTTGGAGAGCAGCGGCTCTCTCTGGCTGCTCCTCGCGGGTCTTTCTGGCTCCCCCGTGCATGCGGGGGTCCGGGGAGTAGCCCGGCGCCGGGCAGCGCCGTCCTGTGCCGGTAACGAGGGCAGGGCAGGAGCAGGCGCGATCTCCGCGACACGCTGTGCGCAGCGCTCGCCTTTCTGCCCTTTAGGGACTGTTCCTCACTCGGAAACCGCAGAACAGGCAGTAAGTGAAGCTTGAATTTCTGCTGTGTGAGATGCTTGAAGCTCAGCCCTACAAGGGTAACAGCCACCATCCGCCATCCAGGCTTTTGTATTGAATAAGACTGGTCCGTCTTGGGAAATGGTCTTCTTACTATAAAGTAAAGGATATCATCCCTAAATTTAGGTCTGTTGCAGTCTTCCAAAGGCATGTGTTTTTGTTTGGAGAGTATTGTGTACCACGAAGTTCTTTAAAAATCAAATTCTGTTCTATACCTTGTGCTTTTCTCCCCTCATAACAAGAGAATATTATCATTGTTATGTTGCTTAAAGTAATACTGGAAGTTACTTGAACGTTGTTAGGATTATTGGTACTACTACTTCATCCCTTCTGGGAAGGAGTATGACTTGCTATGTTGATGTTATCATTATATTCCCCCTCCTTTTGTTCCTTTCCGCCAGCACGAACCAGTTCAGAAGTACGTTAAAGATGCCATCACGCGAGACAAGGCAGCCCAAAGCCTGCGCCCCTCTGTGGGAAGCACCCAGCGAATCCTTCGGGAGCTGCGTTGTGCCAAGCAGGCGGACAGGAAGGAGAAGCGGTACCGGGTGATATCCAGCCACCGGCCCGAGTGCCCCGACACTGCTGCTCCTGCCGCGCACGGCCGGGCTGCGCCCCACGGGCACGGCGCGGAGCCCGAAGCACCGCAGGATGCTTCCCCGGAGGAGAGTGGCGCTGTCCCTAACAGTTCAGACTGCTGTGGGGAATTCCAGCTCTTTGACATTGTACAAGAAGAGGAGATGGTGGGAGATTCCAGTGTAACCACTGCAAACCCACAGGTCAGCTATGGATTTGGTGTACTTGAAGTACTTGGGTGTGGCTGTTGAGTGGTACATGGGGGCAGACTGCTGTGGGAGTCTTCTTGCACTGTAAGTATTCCACTATTTAATAGGAGCTTTAACCAGATTGCAAGCGAAGGATCCTAAGTGCGCTAATGTTGAAACAGACAGTGTGTGGAGCTGCTGTGTAAGGAAGGGCTTGTACCACCCTGTTTTTTCTTTGTCCTGGTCTGATGTATAAGTTCTCTGAAAACTGTTGGCTGTAAATAAGACTTTGCATTACTTTAGTTGAAATACTAATTTTTTATTTTTTCTCAGGAGAAGACTGATCCAGATGCAATTCTCTGCAATGCAGTAGAAATGATCCGTGAGCGTTTAAATGTTTCTGAAGATGGTAAAAAAGAACATGGTCACAAAGAAGATGAGTATGTTTATGACATCTACTATAAGGAAACATCAGCCCCTGATTGGATTGAAAATATCCTTTCTGTACAGCCCTATAGAGAAGAATATGAATGGGTAAGGGTGTGGAAAACCTAATCTTTCTCAACTAGAAAGATCACAAATAAAAGATGTTTAAAGTCCTGCTCTTAAAAGCTGCCATGCCAAGAAAGGTGCTTTAAGATAGACACTACATGTATGCTCAGTGACTTCTGTGTTAGGCCTTTTCTAACTGCCAGTCCCAAATTCCTGCAGGTTACTGTTGATCCCAGGATATCGTGTGACAAAATGGAAGGGATGGTGCTCATGTAATGAGAAGAATCTGTCTGGTTTCAAACTGACAAATTTAGCAACATGAAACTTGAGTACTTTATGTCTTGCTTGCAATTAGGAGGCAGCCATGAAAATGTCATTGTAAATATGACTGAATGAAACGAAGAGCAAGGGGGAACACACACAACTTTTACAGTATTTGAGGACTTGACTTTAGTGTCAGATAGGACTTGACTTTAGTGTCAGATATTTTTTCATAATAAATTGTTCTTCAGTGACTGTGGAGTTAGGAAGTTTAATGTAAGGTTTAGTCTTGTGTTGCATAGTTCCTGTGATCAACAGACTTGTATATTGGGAGCCTGAAACTACTTTCTCTCTTCCTTCATCTACTACACTACTACTGAAATGAGTCGGATTAAACTAGACAGTAACATTGAAATGCTGGAATGGAACATATATATGTGTGACTTCACTGATTTTTCACCTAAAGCATATTTGAAGTGTTATGGTAAATGTCGTGACAACTCAAATTCTTCTGTAGTGTGCCCTGTGTCACTTCAGAATTACTTCTGCCTGCCATCAGTAAGCATTTCCTAGCTCTTTCTCTTCTGTACAGTATTGCACAGGTGGATGAAAACCCACTTAACATTCACTATAAACACAGACACTCAGCATTATGTTTTGTGTTGACATGCAGGTAAATGATGATCCTGGCCCAGAGGAAGTATATGAAGATGAAGATGATGAAAATGATGAAAATAACTGGCGTAATGATTATCCTGAAGAAGATGAATTTTTACCCGAGGAAGATGGAGATAAAGGTACATCTGTACTAAATACTTTTTGCTTTCCTGCTGTGCATGTATACATCCTCTCTTTTTATATGCCATCCCTAAAAAAAGCAACTTAACTGAGCACTGCTGGGGTAGCATTTTGTTCTTAGAGTGGTGAAATGTGCGTAGAGGAGGATTATCTTCCTTGGAACTAGAAGAGAATTTGAAAATACAAAATTGAGAAGTCAAATTGAGGCTGCTGGAATTGCAAAGGTTTGCTTGCTTAGAGAAGGGATCCATGACTTGGGTCCACATACTTGTGAAATACTACCTCTGCCTCCTGAAGACCCTACCCCAGAGTACTTCAAGCGCAATTCAAACCTCAGCTCACACAGAAGTTGTTCAGACTTTGTTAGTTTCTCAAGAAGCTTAAACTAGTCTGATTCACTTAATTTTTTAAGTAAAAATAAGGGATAATCTAGAAGTGTTGATGCTTTCTCTACAGACTCTGAAGACAGCTTCAGTGATGAGGACCAATGTTACAGGAGAAGAACATGGAACAAATATCGACAGGAAGTTTTGCAGGAATTTGGATACGATGAGAATGAAGATTTGGGTTCTGACTAACAGCCTGGTTTTGGAGATGAAATGCATACTGAAGGTGAACATTTGCTGCTGTAGGAGAATGTACTATCTGAGCAGCCAGCTTTAGCTGGTGGCTATTAAACAGATGGGTGTGACTATGGCCACTTAGCACAGATTTTTTTCCAAGCATAAGATGCTTTATGCTTTAAAATAGAATTTTCCACCCATTGCATGTATTGAAGGGACCTTTTATTTATTTGTGTTTTCCCAAAGCTGCATGCACCAAGAGTTTGTACCTGTAGCAAATGTACAGACATGGAGGAATTGTTGGCAGCAGCCCTTCTGGTCATGACTAATATGTCAGGTTTCACAAAAAGATTGATGTGTCTGCCCTGATGGCAAGTGGAAGTTCTGGAAGGCACCCTGTCCTACTGCTTTTCTACTTCATCTGTTCCTAAGTGTCAAGTGACTTTCTTCACAAGTGTTTGAGCAAATTAAATGCCTTGACCTGTCCATTGCTCTCCCCAGTAGTTTTACTGTTGGAGTAGAACAATGTGCATTTAAATTGTAAATAAATGTTTTTTGATCAAGTTTTCTTTACTCATTTAAAGATCATAGAAGCTGGTACAGCTGAACCCAGCTCACCATTTTAATCTGCATTTGTACATCTTTAAACAATTCCACCGTACTTGTTTGGACACAAAGTATTTCAGCACTCTCCTACTTGAGTCTGTAAAAATAGCTGATAGAATTAGCTCTTAGCTGGTCAATGTCATTCATGATCTGGAGGCTACAGCAGTACTTAGGCCAATCAGTCTTTGTAATGGCAAAGTAGTGGAGGCAAGGTAGTTTTGTTTGCTTCAGAGGAAGGTTAACATGGAAGTGCAAAAATACAAATATCCCCACTATTATTCAGGTCACTGATGCAACTGTGGTGCACCCTTTGAAGTGTGTATTGCTTCAGCCATAATCTTGTAATTACAAGATTTAGTTCAGCTTAAATGCACAAAACCAAACGTGGCCAAGCTTAGGTCAACTGAGACAGACATTCTGAACTAAGGCAAAAATCTCAGGTACGTTTTTGAAGTACATCTCACTTTGCCAGACAAGCAGGCTGGCTTCTTGTTGCCTTTTGCTGCACCAAAATTGAGTATCAAAATTGTCCTGATTTTAGGCTTACAGCTTTGGAATTACATAGACTATGAATTAGCATGTCTGTACTGCAGAAGCACATTTTACTTCTGGTTTTATTTCCAGTTTTTCCCCCTGCTACTTAGCTGTCAAAATCTAGTATCTGCCACAGAAAGTCTTCTATAGAAGGAAAAAAAATGTGGTTTCTGGGAGGTTTTAGATGGTCACTTTATAGTGAACAGCACTGAAATTTATAAAGGAATTTTCTGACTGCTGAGGTAACTCAGTTACTGTGTCTTCACTGAAAAAGTTCACAAACAAATGTTTACAGGCTTCAAACTGAACATTTTAATTTTGGAAGTTTCATAAAACCTAGCAGAAATTCAGAAAGTACTAACAAGTTAACAAGAAAAAAAAATCAACAACCATTAATCAATTCTTCAGTGGCAAGGTGCTTAGCTGATTAAATCCTTGCCACAGTCAGATACATTTCCATGTAGCATACGGAATAAAATCTTTAAGGGAAAAAGGTTGGTTCAGTCTATAAATAATGGAGCAGAATTTAATTTATCATTAGGGGCAGAAAAACAAATGAAGTAGTTTGTTGTGACCAGTTTTCTTCTGGGAAAAGAACCAAGTACAGCAAATCATTTCATGCAAACATCCATCAGAATTAAGCTGGAAATGACTTAGTCTTTGGAGTCAAAGTGGGTTTTAGTGTAATGTAATAATGCATTACTTCACCACCTGGTTCTGCAGAAATCTAATTTGATCCATTAGCTCTTACCATTTTCATACCAATTCTGAAGAAGAAACAGCATTGACACACAGACTGTGTGAATAGATAATCATTATCCAATGAAAACCTGCCCTGAAAACATGCCCCAGTTTAGGAGGATGACACAAGGGCATGATTCCAATGTTGGAATCCATCTGCAAGTAAGAACATTTTCAGCATTTCTGAAAGACCACCGAAAACAGGTTTTTTGTGTCTTCCAGTTCCAGCTCTTTCCTTTCATTTGTGTAATTGCTCCCTCCTGCTTCTTGTATTGGCTTTAAACTTTATTTTGATTTGATTTCTGGTTTCTTTTCTTCATTTGGGTCCATGTCTGTTAAAACACAGTAACAGAGCATCTGCATGTTTCGTGTAACTGCACCTGCAGAGAAATTGGAGATAGATTAGAACAACAGCCACCTATCTCAACTCTAATTACAAAACACGTCTGACTAATGAAGGCTGTCAGGAATGCTGTCTCACTTCTCTTTAGGGAAACAAACAATAAAAGCTAGTACAATAACTGTGTCCCACTCATTTTTAGCAGAATCTTACACTATTCTATTGATATCCTAGGGTGTTCTGCTTCTTACGCACCCTGCCAAGTAGCTGAAGTAAAATCTTTTTTCTCTATAATGAAGAGCGTAAAATTGTTGGAATAAAGAAAGTAAAACTAACAGCACACAGGAAAAGCTACAAGATTACTGAGTATTTACATAAGTTCTGCTACTGCAGCACCACATCCTGCTTTCAGGGTAAGGTTATGCTATAAACCTTCCTTACCACATCATGGCTGTCTTACATAGTAACAATAACAAAAGTGCACCAATGAAGAAAAACTGAAATTCGTGTAATTTAACTGCTGTAATTCATCAGAAGGCAAAATTCCATTCTTTACTGACATAAAATCTATTTTCAAATACCTGATTCAGTAAAGCTGGACAGTTCGTGCTACCAAGAATGTTCACACTTTTTACAGTCATCAGTCTTTTTTCTGATGTTTTGGCTAATGCTGAACAGTGTTTGCACAGTATCTCTTCTTTCCTCTTACTCAGCTCTTTGTGCAGCCAGCAGCATGGGAGAGGGTAGGAAGTCTGGCAGGAAGATGGCCAGAACAGCTCACCCAAACTGTGCAAAGGGCTATTTCATGCTATCTGGTGTCATGCTCAGCAATAGAAACAGGTTGAGCAAGAAGTGTTTGCCTGTGGGAATGTTTTCCCATACAACTGCTGCTTGGAGACTGGCTGCACACTGGGCAGCCTGTGAGATGTGTGACTGACTGCTCTTGCAGCAGCAGGGTTTGTCCCCCTCTTCACTTACTAAACTTTTTTTGACTTGACCAGCAGGTCTTCCCACCTTTGTTCTTCCTGTTCTGTCCCTCGTGCTGCTGGGGGTGCTGGTGAGCCAGCCCTGGGTACTCAGCTGAGTCAGCCCACCACAGCCCTTCCCATCAACAGACCGAGAGTCACCTACTTACTTTTCCTATTTCCTAACAACATCTCCAGCTAACAAAGAAACTTACCCATAATCTTGTTAATAAATTGAGGTCTCCTTGATGCAGGTAAATAGACTCCCAAGAAAAAGAATGGAATTCCAGATAAAGCAATGGCAATTCCAATCACTGAATTTATAAAGTCACTGTAGAGTGGCACTACCACCAGAAATACTGTGCATATACAGAATATTATTGGGAAAGCCAGACTCAGCTGCAGACAGAAAAAAGAAAATACAATGTTAATGAAATATTCACTGTCTATTGTTGCAAACATTATGATACAGACTTTTCTCTCTGAAACAGCCTTTGTGAAATTCTCTGTTCTTCCTCTCATATATCTGGCTATTTAGGACCATAAATAAATTGCAAAATTATTCTTAATGGAACTGTTGCTAAAAATTTTAAAAGTAATCAAGTATGGTAACTGCTGCGCTGAAAGAAAGTGCACAGTGGCATGAAGTGTTTTTAGACAAAATCAGTAAAATTTGGGAAACAAGAATTACTAACTTTTTTCAGTAGAGTGTCAAAGTATGAGGTTATTAGAGGATCAGATACCATCAGAGCTAGAGGTGATTCACAGAGTTACTTGAGCATTTCCAATCAGAGATTGCTGCTGCTAGATAAAAGGCTAAATACTATGTGAGGCTATTGAGACATTCTCCAGTGGGCAGACAGAAGAGGTACTTATTGAACCACCATATAATAAAGCATACTGACACAACAATCTCTTGTTACCTAGCAGACAAGCTAACTTTCATGGTACAACATCAAATGGAAACCATGTTTTATGTCCTGATCAGTCTGTAACCCTTAGACTTAACATCTATGGTCCAGATTTTAGATTCTATATTATATAGAAGGCAGGGATTTTAAATAATTGTGTAATAAGTATTACCTTAAGAGGTCTTGGCCGATCTGGTTCTTTCCAACGTAGATATAACTGCCCAGCAATAGACAGACCAACAAAAAACCAGTAACTGAAGCTGAAGTAATTTATCAGCTTGAAGACATCTTCCACAGCCAGGTAAATAAGGGTCATAAAACACTGTGAGAAAAGAACAAGAGTAAGAATCTAAACCCAAAGGTTTGAAACTTACTGTTTAGCCTGGTTTTTGCCTTTAAATAATACCTTATACTCCTTAGTGTCTGGTGTAATTTTATGCCTCAAAAAATTACTTTCCCAGCAATCACCTTGATGATAAGCATATTTTATCTCTTGTCAATTTTTTTTAAATTTCCTTTCAATAATTCATATTCTTGTTCTGAAAAAGTTGTCTTAATTCATTGACTGGACCATAATAAATTACATTCTGCTTCAGGGGACTGGGTTTCTCAGAGCTGCATTTAGATGCAATAAGGATCTGAGAGAAGCACTTTGGGTTCTAGGAATTACTTAGTCTTGAGCAGCAGAAATCTTTTCTATACAATAGGTCAGTTATTAGTTGCAGTTTCAATTGACTGAAAATGCAATTGTCCATTGTAATCCATGGTATACAGAACACATTTCTAATGGCATGGCCTTCTGCTAAACTGATGTTCTGATTTCAGCATGGAATAGAATATGTACATGGACTAGTTCTTTTATACTTTTTTCATGGTTTTTATACATATATATTTGTGTACAATTTTCTAGCCCTGTGTTGAAGCTCCATTTTGAGGGAAGCTGTGCTGTGTGTCCCATCTAATTAGTTGAAAAAAAAAGCAATAACTTGCATTGAAGAGCAGTGCTGGCACAGGTGTGAACCTCCTTATGTGGATCATAGACAACAGATCAGGAAGGTGACCTTCCCGAGATCCTACAAAAAACAGCCTGAAAAAAGCAGTAAAACACATATTGAGACCACAGACAAGGGAGAATATATTACAGACAATCAAAGAACAACACCAGTCAAAATAAATATTTACAACACTGAATTTCTGTTCTTTAAACTGGGACCTTCGTATAAAGATGTACCGTACAACAACCATTGAAAGGCAGGTAAGCTTTCAGAAACATGCTGTTAACAACCATTTTAAAAAAAAAATCATCCTACAGGTAAAATAGGCAATATCTACAGTAACTGAAACAAATTTCTATTATTTCACAAAATTCTTAAAGCTAGCACTGAAAACATTCCAGCTTATGGTAGAATAGTTTTCAATGCCAATCAGAAGAGATCGCCAAGTCTCTAAAATGATGTCACTCAACCACATGCTCAAAAAACAAACACACACAATTTTATTACCAACTGTTCTATACTGACTACTTCACCAAATTATCATATTGCTTCTCAATAGAGGCATTGCAAATTCAGTGGATAGGAAGAATATTAAAATGCCTGAATAAATCTATTTCAAACTTTTGCTAGTTACATCCACAATCAGTGCTCAAAGAAAAGGTTCTACACGGTATCTATCCTAAGCTTTCTGATTGCAGCTTCAGAGCAGTAGCAAGATTTTTAGGGTTTTTCTAAGTACAAAGTTTTAAAATACTGATTTTAAAAGGTCAGTAAGTTTTACATAAATACATTTGAAAATGAAAACTTGCTAGAATTATTCTATCAAGTAAAATGGAAAGTAATGCAAACAATCAGAAGGCCTTAGGACACACCACACAGACAAAATTCATCTGATAATACAGTTTTGCTCTGCATACTCTCAAGAATGCTTTGGGGAAACAAAGCAGTGTTAAGGGTGCACATACAGACACCCACACAGAGGTTTAGTTAGATCTGTGGTTTTATTGTGGTTATTCATTATAGGTTTAGTTAAAAAAGTATTGTTGCCTCTCTCATAATAGATCAGCATAACAGTAACATGTAAAAAGACATAAACATTTGTCAAACTGAAGGAGATATTCTCTACCTTGATGATGCTAGAATTGAAGCATTAAGTCCACCAAAACAAGAAAAGGCCACAGCAATGGGAATTGTCCAGCTGAAGATGCCAAATATCCTGTCAGCAAATGTCTGATGAAAGGGAAAAGAAAAGGAAACATGAGAACATCTGCAAAAAAAGAATATGTAAAACAATGACATCACAGCTTTTGTAATACACTTGTATGGAAACACAGTAACATAGTAAGGACAGTTCATAATGCAGCACAAAGAATTACACAGCTGTCTTATTTATTTATGGATTCTACATAAGCACAAACTTCTTTAGCCAAGCATCTGAAGTCGCATTTTCTGCTCACAAAGTAAAAGAAAATGTTTTGAGAATATTCTTCCCATTTCTAATATATTTTATTATGTAACTGACCTACAGAACACAAGTGAACATTCTTTGGATTACAAAAAATATTACCTAACCAAACAGGGAAGTGCCATATTGCAGTGAATAACCACTGCCAACATCACAGCTACTCTATATAGATTCTATTCAAGGAATCTACTTTAATTTCCTTGTTTTGCAGTTCCTAAGCAGTATCTTTTCATTCAGCTCCACTGGCAGGGCCTGTGGACTCTACTCTCACAACTTGGCAAGTAACAGAGCAAGTGATCTTATTGCTTGCTCAATACTTGATGTTGCTAGACAATACTGCAAGAAGCTGTGGTGACTGTCCATGGTAGAGCTCTGAAACCAAGAAGTCAGGAGCATCAAAGTTTCACAGCAAGTGGTAAGAGCCAGTGATTGCCAGCAATCTTGGATCTAAAACAAAAAAGGTAATAATTTGCAATATACTGTCCTGGTCTATTCTGTTCAACCTCCTGAATGAAGGAAAAAAGGGAGACTTAAAAAGTATCAGACAACACATTTGAAACATGAAGAAATTTAATTCATGCAGACTGACAGGTATTCCACCTCCCATCTTGGTCTGAGCATTGTACATATCTGGACATTAGCATGAAGTTAGGCAGAAATGCCCTCACACTGTGTTCAGAGGACATGGGCAGAAGCCTTCCTACCCATCCCAAGTCTACCTACACATAACTAAATCACTTCCATGATTTCTTTTACAGAAGCAAACTACAGTCATAACAGCAAAAGAATCATATCCACATTAGACAGCATGAAGTCACTATTTAAGGAAACAGAGGTACATAATCATGTAAGTAGCATTCAAACAATGATTTGAATATTTCTTAGCAAGTAGCAGTAATATAAACCTTTTATGAACCTTTCTCTAAATCACTTTCTTATCTCTCTCTTGCTTTCTAAATTTCAAGACCTTCAGACATAAAAAGCATAGATAGTAATTCAGCTTTCTGCAGGTCTATCTATTATAAAAAATTTTCTTCAGTTTTTAGTATTTTAACATTTTCAAACACCTTGCCATTGACCTCCCCTTCAATGCACTGGTCTTCATCACAATATTTATGAGCTAAGGAGCTCAATCAAAAGTGATAAACACTCAGAACTGGCCTTTATCTGTACCATATGAAGTTATCTCAACTTAACAGTGGTCAAATTTTGAAAAAGCAGGATATATTCCATCCTTTTGTGCAATTTAGTTGAGCCTCAAAGGCAGACAGGATTTCCTGCTGCTAAAGTACAATGTAAAAGCACATAATCACTTCAAGGGAACTTTGCCTAAAGGCTCAGAGCCAATGCATCAACTGTGTCACCCGGGTTCTCAGAAAGGCACCTCTCTTCCTGAGCTATTTTAGTCTATACATCTTAGCACAGCTTCCCTCAAAATGGAACTTCAACATGGGTGGAAAAATGCATGCAGAGTCCTACAGATATTATAAAAAATAACATAAGAAAAGTATAAAAGAACTAGTCCATGTACATATTCTATTTCATGCTGAAATCAGAACATCAACTTAGCAGAAGACCATGCCATTAGAAATGTGTTCTGTATACCATGGATTACATTTTCAGCCAACTGAAACTGCAACTAATAATTTACATTATTGTATAGAAAAGATTTCTGCTGCACAAGACTAAATAATTCCTAGAACCCAAAGTGCTTCTCTCAGATCTTTATTGCATCTAAATGCAGCTCTGAGAAACCCAGTCCCCTGAAGCAGAATGTTATTTATTATGATCCAGTCAATGAATTCAGACAACTCCTCCAGAACAAGAATAAGGACAAGATGAAAATTCTAATAAGCAATTGTAATATTTTAAAGGAATATTTAAACCTGAACTGCTGATTTCTGAAGCTAAGAAAAGTGAAATTACCAGACACAAAACTCCTGGAGGATTTTTTGTTTTAATATATAAAGTTAAGATACAGAACAAGATGTTAGAGAATTAAGATGTTTAGTAAAATTGCCTAAAGGATAAGCATTTAGATAAGTAATATTAACATCTAAAGCTAAAGAAGAGAGAAAAAAACCTATTAATGTAATTTTATGCTGAAGAATGCAAATTAGCTAATATATCATTTGGAGAAATTTCCCCCCCCCCCCAAAGATGTTCTTTGCAAACATTTTCTATTTCCTTTTGAAACATCTGGTAATGTGCCAGTGTGAATGACAGGTGCAGGACTAATTCAAAGGCTATTTCCATCCTGTAATGCAAATCCAGTTGTTCTAGGAGATGCTAATACTGTTCCACACATCTTGGAAAATAACAATCATTCATATGAACAAATTATATACAGACCCACAAATTATATACAGACCAAAATGCTACAGGTTCAATGTATTCTGGATGCAGGCTATGTTCTATATCAACATCAACTGCTGATCCAGCTCAAAGCCTAAATAAGTGATTTCCCTAGAGCTGTACAAGTCAGACTCTTCAAGAAAGAGAGTAATGGAGTGATAGCCTCTACCAAACACTGTCATTTCCAATGTACTTTCTAATGCTGTAGTTGGGATTCCTGACAGAGCAAAGGGTGGAGAAACTTCAAGAGCTAAACTTGAGGTGAGGCAATACAAAAGACAATTTTAATTGCGAATCGTCTAAAAAAAGTTCAGCTTGGTTTGCCAAGTAGACCTATCTGCCTGCAAAATGATCTTTCAGCAAAACAAAGTTGAAAGGTACCTGAAGTTTGCCTAATCTAGCTATTGATATTAACCAGCTTAACATGAACATAAAGACCCACCTGCTTTTAGGCAGGTGTTTTGTGACAGTGTTTCACCTTCATTTATAACAAAAATCAGCCAAGTTCATTATTACTACTCAGACACTTGGGTACAAATTTATAAATTTTTCAATACCCTCCTTTCTACAGATGTCAAGAAATGCCTTCTTTAAAGCTCAGCTACAGTCTCTTGTGAACGAAGACTAACCCAAAGACCTCCACAGTGTTTCTTGCTAAAAGAGTTACTGAAATCTAAGTAAAAGCAGCCGCAAGAAACATTCACTGCATGCATATCAGAGGATTATTTTGCATGAGAAGACAGGGTAGAGAAAAGTACAAGACAAAATCAAGTTCTCAAGCACGCACTCTGAGTGCACTGCACCAAGAAGGGAAAGGGGGAGGGAAAAGTAGAAGAGTTAGTGGTTGCTTTCTGCTAAAACCACAATTGTACAATCATGGATCCTCCACAAATGAGCCAGACCTGGGCTTTGAGCTGAGCTCCTCACTAATTCTACTTGAACTACCACTACTTCTGGGAGCTGTGAAGTGCATTTATAAAAACAAATGAGCTGACAATGGAGGAGAGAATAGAGCATTCACAAAGATATGTGGAGGATGACAGAGGAGCCTACCTGGAGGCAGCTATAAGCAGAAACATTTAGTCCACCATAACAGGAGAAAGCCACCACTATGGGAATGGATATCATCTCAGGATTCTTCTGAGAAAGTCTAAAGAGCAAGAAGGAGTAAGAAATTAAATTGTCATCTCTGCTACAGTCTGACAAATCCTTTAGTCCAGACTTGAATTATAATTGCCTCTAACAGGTTGGAGACAGAGAATCAGAGAAGTGCTGATGTAACACTTGCAATTACAGATACAGTTCTTTTATGCCCTCCCATCCATTGAATGTGTAAGGTATACATAGTTACACGCACACTGTAGGACATGCAGATGGAATTGTTCCCTGTAGTTTTGATTTAATTCAAACCATCGTCAGGGAATAATGATGAAGAAATAAGATTTCCAGCCATGCATTTGTCAGCCGAACTGCACTTATTTAATCATAACTAAAATGTCACCTTACTCCCAGAAGGATGGCCAAAAACTGAATTATAGCTTTGTTTCAATGCATGAATGACTGAATAAACTACATTTTATTTTTGTCTTGGGTTAGTTTAATCTCATGATCACCATCTGGTAAGTTGTGAAAGGTTTGCAAGAACACTTTTTTGTCCTTTTGAAAGTCCAAACAACAGTTCTATACAAACAGGAAGAACTAAAAGCAGCAGAAATTCCAGCATCAAGAGCTACCACAACAAAATGCACAGGATACTGCCTCACACGCAGTAATTCAGGCACACAGATGAGTAACAAGACCCACATTCATATTACAAATCACAAGATGAGAAATGTTTCACCACACTTAGCTGCACATTGGACATGTACTTAGAGGCACACAAGAAACATCAGACTACACTGAGAGCATATGGAGCCACGAGCACATGTGAGGCTGGCAAAGCACCACACAGTATTGATTGGAGGGACAAATGGAGAAATACAAAGCGAATGTGGCCTAACATGAAAAAGCAATGTATACCAAAAAATACCCAAGGATTATGAGGTGTTTCTATTAGGAAAGTTTAAAAGGTATCTACAGAGCCCCTTCACATAAGTAATTACAAGATCCTATTGCCCAGGAGCTTTTCTAGACCAAGTTCTTTTAACATTCTTACATAAAAATCATACAAAGCACTAAGGGGATATATATATATATATATGTATATATATATATATATGTATAATCTGACTGGTATATTTTGGAAACACAATTAAATCTGCTTTAACATGTCTCCTGAGGTGAAGTATAAATACATTCACACATTTCAGGAAGATCTGGCAGTCAGAACTACAGCATATTTTCTTAATTTTGAGCTTCTGAGGACTCTAAGGTGCTACTGTCTAACAGAAACAAACTCTTGATTTATGGCAATCAGGAAGCTTCACATGCTAAAAAACAAGCACCAGAGCAGAAGTAGTTTTCTCCCACTACCATAAATTACATTGTCAGGATACTGTATGACGTCTCTTCCCATTGACCAAATTAGATTTAATGCCACATATATTAAAAGAAAGGAAAGAGTGCCCATCAACCAAACCCAGAAAATTGTAAAGGTGCAAAAGAAAACAATTTAAATGTGTCTCTTGTAATTCTCATTTCAATTACCATGATGTTGATTAATTCTACTCAAACAGACTTTATTCCCTTGTTGTATTATTGGCAACACCTTTACAGGGAGAAAAAGGTACCAGTGCAGTAAGAAGTCCAGCATAAAATTCCCACTTCATTTTTAGGTCACCAAATACAATTCTATGGCAAGAGAACCAGCACTACTCTGCTGCATTAATACACTGCATTCCTACTTGCATGTAAGATGTCTCTTCTGTACAGCCCACATTAAAATTTCCCATGTCAGCTCCAACAGTGAAACAGATCCATTTATATTTTCATGGAGGTGCTGAAGATATTTGATCTAAACCTTCTTAGGTGTTTATCCTCTTCTTAGCATCTCTCATAGCTGTGAGAACAAGGGTAGCTGTAGAACAAGGGTTCAGTGTTTCCCAAGTCTCTTACCTATCTCATACTGAAAATATAATATAGCACTCATGTTTAACTCAGCTTTTCAGCTTGGACTCCAAAGCCAGAGAACTTCCATGTAGCTGCCATTGGGAGTGTTGCACTGGCAGTGAATTACAACTAGCTCCAAGAAAGAAGGCAAATAACTTACTGAACAACTCTCCCTCTAAAAGCAACTGCCTGCCCCCAATGAAGAGTTCTTCAGTTTTAAGGTATGGAATGTACTCTTCATCCCAAGAAACCTTACTGGGAAGTGCCTGTGCAAGCAAAGAAGATGAACATGACACTGATGGCTAAGGACAAGCAGATTTTCTCAGAAAAGAAGCTAGTGAAGCCAATGAAGAAAGAGAATTAATACCAAAAGTCTAAGAAGAACTTAAACATTTCTGTCTGAATTCAGTTAGAAAAAAAGATTCTCAACATCTATTAAGCTACACCAAATAAAAATAAAACAGCTAAAACATACAGCCTCCCACATTCCAGTTCATTGAGGAAGCATGGCAAAGCAAAGCAAGCCTGCTCTAGAATACAAGAGCACCAGAGTGAACTGCTGGATCTACACTGGACTCACAGGATGATATTCAAAGATGCAACTAAGTCATCCTCTTTATCCCCAGTTTGCTGACAAAGTTGTACAGCTCCAAGAAAGATGACAGCTGGCTATGAAGGAAAACCAACTGTTTGCTTCAACTAGTTTTAGCTCTTCCAAGTAAAAGAAGTAAGCTGCCACGTATCACCTATTGTAGGAACTCAATCAAGACCCACAGACATGACCAAACACGGGAAGCAGGTACCAAGCTGTGCACTGTTATGTTTCCTGTCAGGAAACAAAACAGCCCAGAAAGTGCTTGTGGGGCCAGCTGCCACTCTCACAATAGTAGTATCAAACAACACAAAAAAAGGTTACTTAGTAACAGTTAAAAGATGAGATAAAATGTCTGCTCTTCTTTATTTGTGTTTGTGCTACAGAGTAATTTTCATTTGCATAAAACTTAATAGCAAAGGTTGTGATGGTTTCCATAAGGAGGTAAAACAGCAGTCAGCTGTGAAACTCTGACAGGAATCATTGAAAAAGTGAGTTTGACATGATCAGCGACCATCTGAAGAGCATTTGCAGAACTTTTAAGCTGGTTGTTGCTGTATCACTTAAATTTCTTCACCAAAAAAGCTTTAGCTTTAAAGTTTTTCAACAAAAAATCAGTTTCTTAGCCCCAACACTAGGACTACATGACATGAAGACAATTGTGTCGTAAAAGGAGGACATTTTATCACTTCTCTTCCCATATAATCCCTTGGTATGCTTTCTTTTGCCTCACAGCCACCAAGAGAAACAGCCCACAATGTGATCTGGAAAGATACATTCGTACTTCTTTTACTCTGAATTTTTTGTCCTTCCGAAACTGGAATGAGCTTCACCCCTTTCAAAGCCTCTTCACTGAAAAGGAGAAAACCACTTCTTCCCAAAATAGCAACAAGGAGGCTGAAATGCAAATGCTGCTTGATTACACCAAAGATGCTAAAATGCAGCAATATTACAACCACGTTTCTTTAAAAATTCATCTATGTAATTTTCAGCCTACATCAACTTTCAACAACTGCATAAAGGGCAATAAGCAATCTCTATCTTCTATCACATGCAGAATATCCGAGCAGATGGAAGTGCCTCATTTTCATCAGATTTTTTTGAATAGCTTAATTCTCACCTCCTTTCTTCATTCATCCACTAAATACAATGCTCTAAGTCTTCTTAAAGATTCCACTGAGGATAAAACTCTCTTCCATCACCCAGAGAATCTGGTTTTTGCTCATACCCTTACCAATGATTTTTTAAGCAAACTCAGACACTCGTTTGTAACACTTGGTCAACTTACCACTGCCACAGCATCACTAGAGAGAACAGCATCAGCATCCAGCACTGTATAATAAGCTATATTGGTCATAATATAGATAATAGTCACAATTGGCATAGACACTGCAATAGCCAGGGGCAAGTTCCTGTAAGACAAAAAAAAATACCAAAACTCCAAAACCCACAACTGCAGAAAAAGAAAAATTACATTAGTAACAGATTAAAGTTTTTTTAATTTGTATCATTTACAATACACAGAAAAGTAATGAAGCCAGCATAAAGATTTCCCGAAAGTTATCTCTGGAATCAGAGTTTATTTTCTTTTATAACTAGAAATTCTAATATAGAAGACTGGAAAAAATATTATTTTTATAGTAACTTAAAACCTAAATTATGTGTAAAAAGGGATTCTCTGAATGAACCAGAATGATTGCTCTTCAAACACACTAACTTCAAGGTTTCCAGATCTGTAGTAACAGCCTTCAAACTTACATGCTTTAAATTATTTCCTAATGTCCATGTTAATTACCACATTTAGAACCCAAAGAGGCAGAGCTCTGAGGTACTCCCTGGGGAATGGGGCTGTCCTTTCAGCACTTACTTCTGGAACTGATGCAGGGAGATTTATTAAACCAAACTTCTGTTCTTCCCATCTGCACTAATCACTGCAGAGAACAAACCAAGTGGGCTGCACAACAGAGATGCAGATCTAAAATTGCTGAACAGCCACGAGCCCCAGCACGTGGTGCATCTTACTAGCAAACACAGGACCAGAAGGCTTCACAAAAATAAGAGGAACAGAAAACTGCTAACCATAGATGTGAGCAGGTAAGAGCTAACTGTGAGATAAACTCACAGCCCTGAGTGTACAGCTCCACAGAAACAAACTACAGAGCAGAAATAGATTTTTAATGTCAGGCTTTGGCTTTTCTCACTCTTATTCATTCCTCAAACCTCAGAGGAATATTCAAATGTTTCAAAAGGGGAAGCAGAATTGAGAGTGTTACTCTCACATTTGCCCAGTTTGAATACAAACACAGCAGGGTGACATTGATGTGCATTTGCCATGAACATTGTTTTCAATAATAACAGCAAAAAAACTGCAAAAACAAAACCCCAAAGCATAAAAATTATCACTCTGACTGAAACTTTCCTCAGAAACTTCCTGAGGCCCAGAAGTCCAGCTGTTTTTGTCTGCTGCCATGGAAGCAGAAAAACAAACATACTCCACAATCCTCCATATAAATCAGTAAATTAGTAACTGGGAGTTCTGACTCCTCTTTCAGGTTGCACACTCATAGTAATAAACCCGTGAAACCCAGCACAGAGAAGAAAAAGAAGCAGAAAACAGTGAATTTAATTCAGAAATATTACACAATGTAACAAAAATCTGAAATAGCATTTTAAAGACTTTGCATCATCCAAGATTAAAGCCAAGGGATGACGTCAAACATAATTTGTGGATTGCAACTTTTGGGTGGACAAGCATGAAGGCACTGTCAATCAAGTGATCACAAAAAATATGTAGTTCTTGTAGTAATTTTGTAGAAGTCTGGAATACCTCATTATTCCCAAGAACTGTCAATGCAGAAAGCTGAAATTTGAAGTTCACTTTACCAGCTAGCATTCTACCAAGAATGTATTAGGCACTGATGCCTATCTAGAGCAAATGACTATGAAGAAACTTTCATCAGCTAAATATCCTTTGAGATAAGCAGTTTTTCAAAACAATGCATTTAATAGAAGAGCTATCAAACTGATAAAAAAGAACACTAATTTTAAAAAGAAAAGGCACTGCAACAATACTCAAAAAAGAAGCTTTTCAGCAGAAAAAAACCGCAATTTGAAAAATCAAATTACTCATGAAAATACAAAATGTGTGCCTTCTGAATATGTATATCAAATCTTTGCAAGAGGATATAAAGAAACAAACTGTCAATCTGGAATTCAATCTAACTAAAAATAGCTAGGTTTTTTTAAAAGTACTTATCCACTATTTTAATAGATAGCTTTCCTGGTTAGATAAATGCCCAGCATAATATTCAACACCCAACACAGAAGGGAATAAACTGCAAAAGTCAAAATCAGTCTGGAGAACTAAAAAAAAAAAAAAAAAATCTCATTCTTCTTTATTATTCAGTTACAGCAATCTAAGCTGTTACTTTTAACAGGATGCAAAAATTATCAAAGGGGATTCTATTCTAACATAAAAGTGTCTGCTTTTATGTTAGAATAGAATAACAATTGGGCAATTAGCCAGTCACACTTTTAGAGCATAAATTAATGGAAAATATTAATATTCTTAAATATGAAATCAGAATGATTGCACAGGTAAACACAGACAACATTTAGGTACTGCTGCAACAATGACACCTATTATAATAAATTGTAACAACATCTTGAAGTGAAAGCTTATCTAGCACTGAATACAGCATCCTGCAATCATCTACACTTAATTGTTCTTATGTTTTAATTTATTTTTAACTTTTAATAGAGTTCAGTAAATCTTTGCTAGTGGCCATCCACAGCCTCACCAGTAGAGCAGTTCTACTCATTTCTGTGTAAGCTCAGAATTTATTAGTGAATAACAGCCACAAACCCAGCAACTTGGGAACCATCCACATCTAGAAAGCTCAAATCATTTACCTTTCTGGGTTTTTGATTTCTTCTGTTACATAATTGAGTGTATCCCAGCCAGAGTAAGAAAACAAGGCAGAATATAAGGCAAGGGAGATTTCGCCAATATCAAAAGAGGATCCCTCAAAAGAGTTCTTAAAGTGTCCTGTGTGTCCTGTGTGGAAAAGATGCAACGAAGGACAGGATAATAAAATACAGTAATATTTTTCCATGTGCCACACAATTACAAATACACCTCAGAAACCCCAATTCCTTCAAATCTGCTTATTAAGACATTTTTTTCCAAACTACTTCATGTTTTATCCATGAGAATAAGCATGGCATTTAAAACTACTAAAAATTATTCTCTGTGTCTGATATTGTTCTACAGTTAAACACCTGGTTTGTCCACAGTAGCACAAGAAGTTCAGGAACATTAAGTTCAGACTAAGCTATAAACAGTTGGCAATGACAGTACTCACCTTAAATGTGGGGGTTTATGACATATATTTATATTTAGAAAATAACCCACTCTATTCTTCTATATCCTATTAAATTTTCAAACATTTGCCTATGCAGAAAACAAAGATTACAAGTGACTTAGATAACTATGACAAGAGAACTCCACACACTTACAAGGATGTTTAAGGCTTTGCTACTAATAACAGAAAACTGAGAAAAATTAAAAAAGAATAAATAAAGAATATTCCTGTTAAGATAAAATTTTCCCAAGCTAAAAGTGTGTGTTTTTTTGGACCAGTATTTGTGAAAACTTGTGCAATCTTTTGACTGTAAGCAAGTCAAGACAAGTTCATCAATCACAGTTTAATATTCAGATTCTATATACATAAACACACACAAAACCACCAAAAACAGAAAAGCAAGTTATTGTGTAACTCCAAAACGTGTCCTATACTATGCATCCTGAAGTGTTTAGACTCCATTAAAATTGTAATATTTGAAGCCTCTAAAATAGCTTATTTCTCTTTTCTACTTTTTATCCCAATCAGACATTGCTACTCCTTTGGCACAGGTGAAGTAACTGCTGAGTTAGGAACAGAAAATTGAGTCAATGTCAAGGAAATTAGACGTGAACAAGCTTGGTATCTACGAAACAAGTGACAGGCAGATTTGCTAAGGACTAAACCTGGTGCTCACATATGCATATTCTTGATTGGTTCACAGTAATTAGCTTGCTCATGAACTTTCAACAATAACCAGTTAGAGCAAAAAACATAAATTGTCAGATTGCCAGGGAAAGACAGCCCTTCGTGGCAGCTTTGAAGGGATAATTTTCTTAAGATAAAAGACCAACAAATTCTTTCCAAAGGAAGGGCTAAGAACAAAACTAAGTTCAGAATTTCTCTTAACTTGAATACACAGTGCCCAACACACACACTTCTAATTCTCAACAGCTATAACAGAACTCAGGCTTTGAGCAAAACCAGAGCTGTTTTATATACCTACATGTTCTTAGCACATTTGTGCCTTAAGTTCAGACACTTTCAGGCCACAGATTCCTTTTGTAAAATAAATTCAATTGATCTCACTGTAGAGATGTTCCTTAGAGAAATTTGTAACTTTCACCACTCCCACTGTATTTTGCTGTCTCTGTGTATTGCTGTTTTCACTTCCTTTTTAATTCTGTACTGCGGGCTGTAAATAACACAACATTGCTGAACAGTCAATTACCTTCTTTTACCAAGTTCAAAGTCAACTGAGATAAGATGGATATCTCATGACACAGTATCATGATAATGCCTACCATTAGTATTACTGGTATTTTCAAGGTGGCTGTATTATACTTTTTTCACTGAGGCATTCCATAAAACATATAGAGGTAGTTTATAGTCCTTAGATCAGTCACTCAATTTAATTGATAAGCACAAACCTTTGCTTCAATTTTACAAGCTTACCCTGGCATATTTCAACAAGTCCAGCGATGATGATAGCAATAAGAGCAGCAACTTTAGCATAAGTAAATACATCCTGCACACGTGTGCCCCACTTAACGTAGGCACAATTTATAAATGTTAAAAGACCTAGAAAAGGAAGAAAAAAAGAAAAAATAAAAGACTATTTGAACAGTGCTCAGTTTAACTCACTTTTCAAAGCTTTTAATTGTCATCTAAATATGCACTTACTTGTTATACTAATACTTAGGCTAAACTAAGCCAAATACACAGGTACTGAAAACACACTGGTTGCAACACACCAGCAGGAAACAGATGCTTTAAAACACTGTTTCAACAGACAGAAGGAAATACTTTCCTGCTCTCTAACTACATGCCATTTTCCTAATGTCACCCCTCATCAACTGCACTCTGCAACTACCTTGAAACTAAAAGAAACTGCTACATGAAAAGGTTTCTTTATGCTTCGTTTTTAGGTTGAGGATGAGTTCAACATCCATGGAGTAGCTGCAATGCCAAATATGGTTACAGGTACAGCACAATGCTATTTTCCAGTTCTACTGAACTGTATTATGAAGAGATAACATATTGATTTCACAAGGGCATGTAGTGAGAGGACAAGGGGTAACGGGTTTAACCAGAAAGAAGGTAGATTACATTGGATTAGATTAGGTGTTATCAAGAAATTCTTCCATGTGAGGGTCATGAAGTGCTGGCATGGGCTGTCCAGAGAAGCTGGGGGTGCCCCATTCCTGGAAGTGTTCAAGACCAGGTTAGCTGGGGCTTGGAGCAACCTGTGATAGTGGAAGGTGTCCCTGCCCATGGCAGGGAGTTGGCATGAGATGATCCTCATACCAACTAAACCATTGGTTTTAATGAGCATGTGCCTTACTAATACAACAGTACTACAACAAATACAACAGTAGTCTGGATTTTTACAAACTGGTAGGAAGCAATGAGTATTCTGAATGTCTTTAGTCGTCTATCCCAAAATAAATTAGTCAGACCTATTTCACAAGATTGCGATGAAACTTGAGACTTCCAGACCTCACAAATATTTTGTAGTTGCTGACCAAACTTACTCACATGATCAAGTTCCCCAAGCCAGTTCTCATGACTCCCAACATTTTGCTTTTGCATTCATTACCTTTCTCTGAAGTGGAGAGCCAGACAACCTTTGCCAGAACTCAAGGGCTGTATACTAAATAGGATTCAGTATCTTCATTATTCTTTATTTAACAAAATCCTAATTTGGTACATATTTTTCTTAGCCAAATTATCACTATACAATTGAAATTTCTGTATTGGAAGCAGTATTTCCCCCAAATCTCAGTTTTCTCTCTAGCTAGATAAAAAATGTTTATTTACTATTGTACTTTTTATCTCCATAAAGTTTTCTTGCACTACATCTTTTAAACATGCATATAAGTAAAAAGTAAACTTGACTGTTTCAGAAGGTAGCAGTAAATAAAAATTAAATAAAAAGATGTGATAGATTATTTCCTTTACCATAATCCATGAATACCATTGTACTATTGAAATAAAAATTATCTTAGCACAGCTACCAAATTGAAAACAATAACTTTTAAAATATAACAAAAGAAAGGTAATGATCAGATAAGTATAGCACTGGTATGTTATACAGTCTGGACAAGCTGGATGAGGTTCAACTGAGTGTGGCAAGAAGAGAGGGGAAAAAAAATCCAGTCGTATCAAATTTCAAAAGTCAGGACTGCTGCAGCTCCCAAAGAGCCTTCAGGAAAGAAAACAACTCTGCTCTTCAGTATTAGTGACTGGAGTATTTGCTCTCTGGGTTTATTTCAGCCATATTTTTAAAAGTAACTTCCACTGGGATTAATTATTATTAGTGAGTTAGGGCTTGATCTCTACTTGATATGAAATGATACTCTGATATCTTATAAGGAAAAAGAAAAAAGAAAGATTATCATTATTCTGAATAAGCCACATCTCTTTCTTTTGCTAAAAATACTCTTTTCTTCAACTTAATTATTGTTTAGCCACTTAAAGTTTTTGACAACTGTCAAGTTTAGCTCTTTAGCACCAGATGACACCCCACTGCCAAAATGACTGTCAAAGTAATGCTGTATAACACAAAGACTGTTCTCACACTAGCTTTATTATTGCTATTACTAAAATTAAAAAAACCCAAGAAACAAAACTAAAAGTAAACCCTACAACAAACCCACCCAGTCTCACATGCAATCTGTACCTAACCAATGTGCAGACTTCCACTCCCAGCAGCTTCATTATTAAGGGATTAATCATATCCAGAGCTAGGGATGTGACAAACAACATCAGCCGTGCCAAGACAGGGAGAAGTCTAAGCTTTAACAGCTAAATTAAGCTGTAGAGCAGGGATGAGTCCTAGCACTGACACTCAGAGCAGGGCAGAACAAGCATTTAAACCATAAAACAGACTGGTAAAGTAAATTGTTCCACCTGCCTGAGAGCAATCCTGCTGTCATGTGTCTCCACTAAAAAAAGAGGTGCTAAATCCTCTTCATTATCAGCATATGTAGAGGACATCACAGTGTTTTTCTACACCTACTATATAATTTTAATTTAATCACTTTGTCTTAATTTCTTGCTTTTTAACAAACTCCTTTTTATAAGGGCTAACTGTCCTCAGAGTGAGGGTACACTTAAATGGAAGAGCAGATTCTCCCAAATTCCTTAATCTGTGCCAAGATACCTTGGGACAATACCTGTTTAAGGAATGTGAACATGACACTACAGGCCCTTCACTCATTTGGAAGAAGGAGGGAACAGAACTGATTAAACTGACAGATCTCCTGGAAGAAGTCTGTGATTATTTTTCCCCTGATCTGGTCCTCAACCAGGATGTTAATGCTTCCTTAACAGTTAAAAAATGACAAGAATGGAAGAGGAAGCTGCAATCACCATCACCAGTTACAGAGGTCAATTATCCGAAGTACCTGCTACTGCTCTGTCATTTCCCTTTTCTTATCCTTTATAGACAACTCCAATAAGGACATTAGAGTTCTTCCAACAGATGCCTCAAAAAGGAACCAGCTAGAAGCAGCACATATCCTTGCAGCATATTGTTGGCAGTAAAATAGTCCAAGTTCTGTGTTAGCCCTTTGATACAAAATCGTGTCAATACAGGTGACAGGCTCCAGAGCACACAGCTATAGATCAGTACATCACAAAGCACTGTCCTACAGACTTGCTGAAATACAGTTTTCACTGTTTACTGGAAATGTAAAATATGTCTATAAACACTTTTAATAGGAAACACCTAAAATTAAATAAGACACACACAATTCAATCATACAGTTTCATTCTCTTGATGTCCTAGTTTGAAGTGTGTGGGCAGCCGTTCCTCTATATTGACTAACAGAGCTGGCTATATAAATACAAATGTTTCAATATTTTATGTGCATGCAAAATTTCCACTTTTCAAAACAGCTTTACCACACATACTGCTGTACTGATCTTACAGTTAATCCCAAGTATAAAGAATAATCTTGAATGAATAATTTTTTGAAACCAGAGTAGTAACTGAAGCACGTAATCATTGAGAAACTATTGCAAACCAAATTATATTAGAATTTATAGCATAAGAGCCATTCTGCAATAGGTCTTAAGACCACATCAAGAGTATCCCGAGGTCTGATTTAAAATATCTCTCTCTCGAGGGAAAACAATTTTTACCCCCATTTTTGCCAGGTTAAGTAAGGTTGGAAGAGTTCAATACCTGGTTCTGCTTCCAAATGAGAAAATGGTCATTCACTGACTGAACACCTTCAAGTTTCTCATGTGCTAGAATTGTTCTTTCCCCCACTGTAAATCAAACCATTGCAGATCCAGTACACACCAACTCTGAGTGTGGGTAAGATATTTAATAAAACGTACCCTGGATAAAAACTTACCATAGTAAATGTCAAGAAATACTTACATTCACAAGTTGCTGCTATGAGACGACAAGCCACATACGGAGGGTCACAAGAAGGGAAGAAAGGCTGAATTATGTAGTTAGCAAAGGTGATGGCAATGATTGCCTGACTAGTTGGTTCAACAATCAGAAGCGATGTCCACAGACGAATAAAAGCAATGAAGCTCCCAAAAGACTCCAAGATATATGCATAGCTGGCTCCTGATTTTGTAATAGTGGTTCCAAGTTCAGCATAGCAGAGAGCTCCAAAGACTGAAAATATCCCTCCAACTGCCCAAATTATTAAAGACAATCCGTAAGATCTGCTGTAGATGAGAACTCCTTTGGGTGAGACAAAGATACCTGAACCAATCATGTTGCCTACTATAAGGCTTATCCCATTTAGTAAAGATATTTCTTTCTTCAGTTGCATTGTATTTCGGTCTCCATCCTGTGTTCCACGTTTATCTGTCCTTTTTGATTTATTGACGGGGCTGTATTCAGCCAGTGAAATTTGTGAATTTGTATAATCTGTCCTTTCTGCCATTGTGGAAAGACTGTGAATTCTCCACGACTCCAAATCACAATCTAAAACAAAATATAGACAGTTGAAATAATTTTTTTTTTAATCCCAGGACTTTCCTGCAAAATCTTCTTTCCACCTTTTTACCCTATGATTTACAAATATAAATTAAGATATTTCCTTTTGTTGTTTCAAGTTTGGTTCTTTTTACACAGTCAAATTCATGCACAGTTAAACAGCAGAACCAACCCAGAGACAAATTCCTATATAACTTTGAATGAAAGAGGAACTGCTACCATCAGGAAAAGAAACAAAACTGTAGGAAGGACAGAATTAAAGGACTCCTATCCTGAGAAGACCAGAAAGAAGGTCAGAGATAAGGTAGCACCACGAGAGCAAGATGGAAGTTCTAAGCATAAACATAGATGTGCTGCAACACTAAAAATCCCAATCCAATTACTGTGCTTACACAGGTAATTTATGAGTGATCTAGTACCATGTTATCTAGTAATAAACCCTCATGTTATAAATGCACTGAGGGGCTCTTGCTGAGGGCACAGGCAGAGGTACTCACCACACTGCCCTTGATCCAGTCCTTGAATTCTGACACCACAGCTCTTTGCTCCCTCCACAGAACTCTTTACCCCGATCTCACTGCCTCTGTCCTCAGTTTTCTAAAAGTACAGCCTGTACATAAAAACCCACAGTAGTTTCAATCCACATTCCTCCATTAGCAGTTGGATTTAACAGTATCTAAGGACACAGAAATTAATTTTTTCCTCTACTTCAGAACTGACTGACTGGAAAAGAGCCACCTTTTTCTGAAGTCTCTAGAAAATGCTCCCGTGCCTTCCAAAAGCAAGTTACTGCTAATAAAATCTCTCAGCTCAAGAAGACTTTGATAATTCTAAATAAGACCCATTAGGCCTATTTTACAAGAGTTTAAGATCACTAGCTTATTAGTTGCATAAAAAAAACAGGCTCTACATATCTACCAGAATTATTTTGTAACTATTCATTTGCCCTGCCCCTGATTAAACCTTTAGTGTACACTTCAGCTATTTAATATAGATTATAAAAAAACAATTAAAATCTGGGTCCATTAGAATAAAACAGTTAATCTAGTGTGGGGTGGATTTTGTTCTTTTTTTGGGGTAACAATAAACATGTCAACTGAGACAACAAAAAACCTAAATATGGGAATATTGAAAGGTCAACATGGAGTCACCCAAACTACATGTGCATCTAGTAACATATGAACATACAAGTTCCTGTAGGCACACCTTTCTGGAGAGAATATTCCTCCTCTATCATAAAGCCAACACCTTGTATACTAAAGCACAGAGAATCTGACCTGCCATCCCTGAACTAGACTGAAGATGTGAAAATTACAAAGATTATTTTCAATCAATTAAAGAAGTAACTTCTACTGAAATGGAGTACAAATTTTTTATTGAAAAATACTACATCATTCATCTTCAATTCATGAATCTTTAGAGACTGTGTTCTTTTAAATAATGCTAAGATACACTTTCAATCTGTTTAGCTGGATGTCTTCTGGTTTATTGTCCCCCTCAATACTCCAAATAAACACTTTAAAGATGCTTAATTACTAAATATACATTTTATCATTTATACAAGTTAGCATCTAGTATCACAGATACATCAGAAGACATCAAATGTCACACTTATAATGAAACAAAAAGTTTTAAACTTCCAGAAACTAATCACTGCCATTTCAGAACTAAAAAGCTTGAGTATTATAATGAGGCACCTCCAACAAAATTAACTACAAGAGAAACATCCCCACAGTTTCAACAGATGAGTACAGCAAAACTGCAAAGCAAAACCAAAGTAAATTTATCGTGCCAATTGTATTTCTCTTGTTATTTATTCTTCCATCTATCTTGTGCCAAATTCATTTGCAACCAATTAGCACCTGACTTTCCGTTAGTGGTGTAGTAAAGTTTTCAAAAATACACGTGCTGTATAAATTCACAAGATTATTTGTTTGCTTTGCAAGAGGAAGTTATCTGTAAATGCATATAATCATTAATCAATTATAGATATGATGCAATAATCAGAAAGCTATGCAAAATAGCAGAAAAAATAATCAAAGCAGATGTTCTCATTACTAATTTGGCTGTAAGAAGTGGATTTAAAAGAACACTTGTGACCCATAAAAATATAATTCAACTCCAAACTGGGTCTTTTCCATGAAAAAACTTGGGATAGGACACTAGTTGCAAATTCACCCTGAACAAATGTCAGCAGAAAAAAACAAGAATACTACAGCTATTATTATGACATCTAACTACCATTGGAAAGTGTGCCATGTTCATTTTCAGCCCTTACAGCCAAAGGACAAAACTACATAAATATGTTACGAACTGATCACGAATATAAAACACCATTTTGATGGTAACTACACAGCTTTAGGATTTCTTAATTACATATCCTAATCATTATTCCCATTTCTTCCTGAACACCTTCCAAAGCACACACATGTATCAGAAGCTTACACATTACTTGGAATACTCAGGCATTTTGATGATTTATGTCAATTGAATAATTCAAATCACATCAAACCTGGTGTCTTAACGCAGAGCCAGTTTTGAACAAAGAGTAACCATGATTTATTTACCTCATGATCTGGAGTTCAGAGGTGCATTTAATTACCCGCAACTACAAACTTTGTCACCTCAATGAGCAGCATGTGACTGCAGTTCTATACAGTTTTGTTGCCTATGACCTTGACTGCTTTTTGCCCTACTATCTCCACCCAAGAAAGAACAATCACACTATCTCTCAACCTAGACTCTTTTGTCCCCCAATTCTTCTTCCCCTCCGAGCTGGCTTTTGTTATTCCCAGCTTTGGGAATCTGCCAACAACTAGGATTTGCTTGAAGGTGTGTACAACAGATCAATGAAGATTTGATACTTCAGTCTGTTCCCTAGTCTTGTTTGTTTTATATGCCTTTTAAAGCCGTCAGGGCAGGAATTGCTTATTTGCCCGAGTGACAAGAGATGTGATGTGTTATACCACCTCTGACAAAATCAAAACTGTTGGCAGGTTTTTTCTCTCAAGTACTCCACTTAAGATTAAGTGGAATCAGAATCTGCAGCTTTGACCAACTGGAAAAACTTATCAAGAATAGGGAAAGCAGAGACTAAAGAAAACTGAAGCTATGTCAGAGAAAAAAACACATAGATTAAAATTCAGGATTCTGTCACAAGATCATTATTTCAGTGGAAACAGAAAAGAGGCTTGAAGGAGGAGAACCAGAGACAAATAGTATGCATTTTCTAACATACAATAATCCTAATATACTGCAGCTAAAAATACTTTCAGAACAATCTCTAACGCTGCCAAAGCCTGACCACAGGAGTGCTACGGCTAATGCAGGGTTCTGCCTCCACACAAGCTAACCAACACGTGGATTTCCTCATCGCTCACCCTTGTGCAACACAGCGTCTTCAACTTTTTTTTTTTTTTTTTTGCTGATCACTGCAGCTGTGAGGAATCTTTTTGCTGATATATGTAGATTTTTTTTTTAACTGAAATGATTCTGCTGCTGGTATAGAAAGCTATGATATGAAAGCAGGACCGAGTGACCTGAAACTAGGATCACTTCACTGTTTCAGCAAAAATGTATCTTCTGGTAAGGCCTATCACACTGCAGCCAGGTACCAGAGGAGCTGATGAAGGTTAACATGCAATTAGCAATGTACTAACACTGCATTACAGGGTGGCCCTCCTTAACGGGAGGGAAAAAGGAACCATCTGCCAAGATCCCCTTTCTCCCACTGAGTCAGTTGTTCGACCTGGGATGAACCTGCAAGTTAATGACCAAGGTGAAGTACCAAACTGCTAAAAGCTGTGTTTGCTGTGCTTTTATACAATACTTGCTCATTAGCAAAGGTTTCTGATGCTCTTGCTTCTGTCTTCCTTAGCTCTTGATTGCATAAAACAACTCTCATTGTAACAGCACAGCTTTACATACACACTTTGGCTGTTCACAAACACCAGATGTGTGTGTGAACTCTGATTTCTGAAGACAATGACTGGCCCTATGAGCAATATTCAAGATTGCTCTATACAAGCAAACAGCATCACTTCAGGGAGTTAAGCACCAACAGGGCAAAGGCTGTATGTCCAGAAATGCTTATTCATTGCAATGTATATATTTAGGCACCTCACAGTTTGAACATTTACATGGGAAAGGCTTAGAGTTTGTCTACGATATGTTTTTCTGGTGAAAGAAGAATCATTGCCCTACCATATATACACTTAACAGACAGGAAGCCCGTGCAAAAAAAAAAAAAAAAAACAACCAAAATACCAACATTTCCCACTGTAAAGATCTAATCTGCTCAACCAAGTCTTTTGTGCTTGCATATAAAAATACACCATCTTTAGCACAATAAAAAATAAATCCTACCAACAAAATTTTGATCAGATAGAATTGGTTATAACATTTGTTAAAAAAAAAAAAGGACAAGGTATATTTATCATGTAAAAAAAGTATGAAAGAGAAGTTACTATGACTGTTTCTTCACTTGACAGTTTATCAGTATGGTCATACGTAATAGTTTCATATTTTTTTGTATTTTTAGTTGTTTTCATATTTCCAAGGAAAAAAACAGAAGCTCACAACAGGGAATTTGATCAGTCTTGATTTAGGCTGGGAGTGCACAAAGTTGCTGCAGTGAGAGGAACATCTGGTGAAATGTATACAGGTAAAGACAGAAGCAACAATCATAAAGTTTGTCACCTTATTTTTCATGCTGAGGAAGAAAAGCAGAAACCTCTTCAAAGGAGGAAAAATAATGTCAAAAAGGCACACGCTACACCCATGTGTACTCTTTAGGTGGCACTTACAGGTGCACCTGATCACATCGTAGATAATACGCTTCATTTAAAAACACATAAAACAATCAAAATCACTACTAAACCAGACCAGCGAGAAAGGTGCGCTAGCCTGAGGGTCTCGCTAAGCGCCCTTCAGTGCCCTGCCACAGCTCGCTGACGGAGCAGCAAGAATTATCCGCACCCACCACCCAAAGGTAGGAGAGGAACACGTGGCAAAGCCACCCTCGAGTCGCCATGAGCGTGACCCGGGGGGCATTTCAGAGGTGTCACTTCTGCTCCCGGAGGCCGCCGCGCTCCCCGCAAGCGGCGGTGACCCTCTTTCTCCTTAGAAAATCAGCGAGGCTCACACAGCCCCGCCAAGGAAGCGGCTGCGGGCAGCCGCCTCAGGCGGGGGCTGTCAGAGTCGGGGCGCCCTTCAGAGACCATACAGAAAAGCACACGGCGCTAATCCCGCCACCACCGCACACTCGCGGCAGCGCGGGTCGCCAAAGCCGCCGCCCCAGATGCTCCGCAGGGCGAGGCGCTGCCGCCGCAGCCTCTGCGCCGAGGCCGCTCCCTGCCCGCCTTCCCTCAAGCGGAAAGGAGCGGCAGGAAAGCGGGGAAGGAAGCCGAACCCCAGCCGGGCAGCGCCGGCCGTACCGCGTTACCTCCGCTCCCGCGGAGCCGCCCGGGGATGCTGCCCGCCCGTTGCCAGCCGATGCGCGATGGCGGCGCCTCAACCACGCCCCCCCGCGCCGGCATCGCCGTCGCCGCCTCCCCGCCGCGCCGGCCCGGCGTCACCGCCTCCCTCGCCTCCTCGCCCTTCGGCGGCAGAAATCCGCTACCTTCCGCGTGGTCTCCCCGAGGGGGAAGCCGCGAGAGGCCCGCCGGCTCCGCAGGGGTTGCGCGGGACCCTCCGGCACCCGCTGGTGCGCAGGGAAGTGTTCGCAGGGCCGGAGCTGCCCCCCGCCCCGCGGGGTGCGCGGCAGCCCCTCCGTTACCGGCGGCTGGGGAGAGCCGCGGTCGCCGCCCCCGGCGCAGCCGGAGCGGGGGACCAGCCCCCCGGCTCCGCGGCGGGGCACGATGGAGAAGCGGCGCGGCGCTGACGGTACGGCACGGCGCCTCTCAGCCCGGCCTGGGGGCCTCGCCCCGCGTTCCCTCAGGGCTCGGGGAGCCCCGGCGGACGCTGCGCGAGGTTAATTCCACATGAGCTACACCCGCGTCAGTTACACCTCCTGAAAGACCCTCACGCTTGAGGCTGAGGGGGCTGAGAGGGTGGGAACCCTAAAATCCGGTGATATTTTGGGTTTCTACTGTATAGGTCCTATGCGCCAGTCATAGTGGATATGGAAATGAAAATAAAACGGTACCATCGGCGTGTTCCAGCCTCCAAGAGGGACGTAGCTACACCTAAAATTTGGCTTTGTTGAAATAGTAATGGACTTCCCAGGATGATGATTAAAAGTGACCCTTGGTGCCTGATTATAATAGCAAGGAACTGGCTATTCAGCAGATTTATCTGGGGTGTAATTAAAGCTTTCTTGTCTTCCAACTAGCAGATTAATAGTTTTACCCTGTCCTAAGGCAGTGAACCCCAGGCCATAGCTCCCTCTTAATGTCCTTTTGTTGCCTTTTTGCTGTTCCGTGCAAGGCAAAGGGATGGTCAGTGCCTGGAAAGACAACAGGGCTCAGGAGACAGGGTAGTCTCACTAAATAATTTAATTACTCCTCCCTTCCCTGATCCACAGTTGTTATCTACCATCTGACACATATAAGTAAGACGTGACGTTTTTCAAGAGAGTAAAAATCTTGGCAAATAAAAATTATAAGGCTGTAAAAGAAGAGGGAAAGGAAAACTGTGCACTGTTAATATGCATAAATGTGCTAGTAAATGCAATAGTGGAGTCCAATTTTATTGCCACAAGGCTTACATTTCTGATTTCCATTCTGCTTCTTCTCTCAAAAGTTTGTGTGTTTCATCAAGGAGTTGTTTTCCTTTGTTGTCACAGAGACAATCAGGCTACCAAGCAACTGCTGCACTCATCTATATCTCCAGATATTCATTACACTGTGTTTGGATAAAAATGAATTAAGGGGGGGGGATTTATTAAAAGTTGTTTTTTTAAGTGCACACAAAGAAGATAATAACATTAGACTTTATTTCTAAACCATAAAGCACCATAGCAAAACAAACTCCCATTTGCAGGAGCCTGGTCATCTCAGCTCTTTAATTATGTTTGTCTCAACTCTGTTTGGCTTTTATCAAATACAAACTATTCTAAATCTATTATCTGCTAAAGCTGCTGACAGTGTTGCAAAGCAGCAAACAAAACCAGTCTGCTGCCTTCTGGGATCTTAACAGCTCTGATAGGCTACTTCTTTGTTTTTAAGCCACTTATACAGCATTGACAGAAGATAAAAACATAGATGACATCTCCAGAATATAATCAAATCCTTACAATATAAAACCAATTGTTGTTACAAAGATAATATGAACCAGAAAGTAGTCATTTGATGGTAATAGTGCTTAGTGATTCTACAAATGTGCTAGTGCCCTGTGCTCTGTAGTGCAGGATTTTTGGGTAGATGGGTATTTGCAACAGTCGTCTCACACGTTAATCAAAAGGTGGATTTAGTGTGAATGTAAAAGATGCAGCTGATTTCAGTTGTTGCTAGACTGCATTTTAAGCTCTCCCATGATTGCATCTACTGTAAGACAGCATTCACTCCTCAAAAAAATGGACTCATAAAATGTGAGCTAAATATAAAATTGCCTTTAGAAATGAGAAATAGATGAGAACTGACAAGGCATAGGAAACAAATTATTAGGCATATACTGGAAGTATAGAGAATGACATTTTACTTTAGAACTTTGAAAAATATTTAATTGAAAAAGTGCCCATTTGAGGGTTTCAAAAATAGTTCACCAATTATGAGAACTTAAAACTCAGTAGAGGTTGATATGAGAGATCCAAGTTAGGACAGCATCATAAGGCTAGACAATGCTTCTGAAATGTTTGCATGTGAGCAGAAGCAAACCTCACAATAATCATCCAGATAGATATTTTTGTTCATTTTGGTAAGGTTCTCATTTTATAAATTACTTTACCAATTTTACTGTGGAAGCAAAATATAAGTCTGGACTCCATTATTTCTTCTCTTGTTACAGATTACATAAATTGTGTGCCTCATCCCTGATGCTCCATAAATGGCCACTGGTAAGTTATGTTTATACAGGAGTGTGTATTCTCTAAGTGCTAGCAGACAAAAAAACAGCTAAAAAACATTTGGTTTCTAGGGTTTTATCTGATACTAATTTAATCAAGTTAACATCTTATCTCCTTCAGCTAATGAGAACAAAGTCAGACTGAGTTTTGGTTAAGTTTTGCCCTATCTGCTTTTTTGTGTCTGACTAATATTGTCACTAGATGCCTCTTAGAAAATGTAATTCAACTCAAAAAGCTTGAAGAATAAACCAATTAAATACCAATGAACAAACCAAATTGAAATAGCATCAGATTATGGGAAACCAAATCTACACAATATTCGTTAAATGGTTTTAGAACATGAAACAAAACCAAGTTAAAAATTGCTATTAAATCTGAGTGCATTTGGAACCTTATACATCAGCATTGTGCTTGTTCACAAGTTCATTCTGGTGAGTTTAAGCATAGCCTTACAGCATAAGTCCTCCAAGAATGTGTTGCTCATGCACTTAATTAATGGAAGAATGAGCATGTCCTGAGCTCCTTAAGGGTCAGCACTGAAGGGGTGCTGTGTAAAATGTAAGTAGTACTCCTTGGAGCTTGGAGCTTATGGTGGGAATATTGCTTCCAGCCATGTGTTTGATGGTTTATGCTGGCTCCTTTTGTAATTCTACCATACGGAGTGAGTCCTGGGACTGCTCTGATGTTGAAATGTACATTCTGTGGACACAGAGTTATTCACAAGGGCCATGAAATTATTCAGGACAGTAAATCTGGGAGTTTAGCCATATCCCAGCAAATGACAATTTTTATAAGTACTTAAGAGCTGGCATTATTTTTTGTTAGTTTTTCCACCTTAATAATTTCAGAATCAAACACAATATCAACCATGTATTTCAGGAAACAGAATCAGTTAAAAAATAAATGTAAGGGCACCTGTTTCTTTTCTTTGGTTAAAGCTGAGTGACTTTGTTTACAAAAACAAATTCACTGATCCTTTACCCTTTCTTTCTACCTTCATCTTTCTATCACACAAATTTCTGCAGTAGCTGGTTTAAACAGGGTAAGTGTGACTTACAGATGAGAGTGACTGTAAACACCAAAGTGCTGTGCAACTAAAGGAAAAGGTCTAAATTTAGGCTTCTGTATTTACCTTCCCCTGCTCCTAGCTGCATGTCTCCTCCTACTCCAGTGGCCTTCAGCATTTGACTGGTGCTGGCACTTGCTCAGCCCTCTCTGTAAGCTCACTAAGCTGGCAGAAAACAATACTTTTATGAAGGTAGGTTTTTTACTATCAAAATTACAGAAGTACAAACATGGAGTAACCTAGAGGCAGAGGAGGAGGTGGTAGAAAATATCCCTTTAAGGAACAGAAACTGTGGGATGTCTCTGTCTTGTCCAACTGCAGTTATTTAATACTCTGAAGATTAACATTAGTCCTTCTTTTATGGAAAACATAGCTTCTCTATACTGAAGTTTTTTAAAACAGACTGTAAAATAAGCTTTGACATCCCATCTTTTAATTTTATTTGTGCTATCTGGGTCTGTTCCCTTTCAGGTACCTTTTTCTTTTCACTGCCTTATTTTTCTCATCAAAATTTATTAATTGCTTGCACATATCTTTGTTGCACATTTTTGCAAGCTGGTTTTGTTCAGTGCAAAGCAGAAGTGGAAACAGGTATCTTCTAAAACATGGACCAGTTTTCAAATGTTAACTTTGCTAGGAGGGCAAAAAAAAAAAAAACACCAGCAAAAATATCTCCATCTTCAAGTAAACTTTAAAGGTCTCTAGGACTTTTTTATCACTATTTTGATTAATGTAACAAACTTTGTGTTTTAATTTTACATTTCTCTTGCTCATGTAATCTCTATTAAAAGGAGAATGTGCAATATGTAAAGTCTTTCCCAGTCAATTTTGGGAGTTTATTTGGAAAAAATAGTCCCTTGTACATATACTTGTTTTAAAACAGATGGTTTGACTTAATGTTTTAGACAGTTAAATCATTCAGCTTTGAGACTCTACCCTTTGATTATACAAATTGTCTTATCTTTGTTGAATTAACTTCATGAGCATCTGGCTATTTATTAATAAGAGTGAATGAATCACAGTCTTTGTTTTCCTGGAAAACAACATGGGAGTTAGAATCATTGTTTCACAAGTCTTATAACACTGCAGGGATTTTTAAACATAATACTCTTTGTCCATGTCTAATTTGAAGGCTATTAAAAGTGATTATGTATAAAAACAAAGGAGGATTTGTAGCTGTAAAAAATAGCAACTTAAGGATAAGTATTTTTTTTCTTTCTTGTTTCAGGTCCCAAATTAGCATGTGGGTACTATGATTGAAGAATATGAAGTCCTTAGTTATAATGTTTGTAACAGAGTTCAACAGCATTTAAATAAATTTCTTCTGGATGAGACAGTTTTAAAGACATCTGTTGGGTTGGGTTGTTCTTAAGTAACTCTGGCCTTCTAATACAACTGCTCAGACTTTCTTCAAAACAGTAAAGTTCCTCTCTGTTACAGATTCCCCTATATTATTGTCAGTCCTTTGTTGATATACTTGTGGTACCTGTCTCTCTCTCTCTGATTAAAAGCAGGAGTCTTCTGAGTTCCTGATCATACTCAGCAGTAGCTACATTGACACTGTGTTTGCAAGCAGCAGGTTACTAGAGGCTGAAGCCAATGTCATCATTTTGTTTGTATTATCATGCTGTGTCCAAACTTTGCCATTTAAATACAGACAGATGTTCCTTAGCAGAGCCACTTAGAATGCAGCATATTACAGTACTAACCCATCAGTGCTGATCCCACTCTTCCATCTTTGCTTTTAGTGCACTCCTGATACTTTTCTCTTAATTACTGAATTACTCTGAAATGTTTGTACAATACAAATAAACTTGGACCTTTAATTAAAGTTCTCTGCTATTTTATTTAGAGAACTTAAAATAATGCAATACTTTACAGTGTAGGAACAGTTGGATGAACAGAAGTAAGGACAGCCTTTATTCCCTAAACTTTCAGACTTCTGGGGAATTCTGTAGTTGTATTTGATCCAAATTTAGGTTGCCTTTAAAAGTAAAGGTTTCCAAAAAATAATCTCAAAGACCTTTCTACATAGATTCTACACAGTGTGTGCTAATCAAATATGCCAATGCATGCTGATCTTATTCATTTTGCCTCTAAGGGGAACAGACTAGTGTACATGTGGCAAGAGTGACAAATAAGATCTAATTAGCATGCCTTGTAAAAGAAAGAAAACCACGTTGTTTCACAAATATAACATTAGAACACCTTGGAAGTTTTCACTCAAGTTCTTGCCCAAGACTCCATGTTCCATGAACAAGATTTTCAGAATGTCTCACTATTTAAAAGTGCACCCTAAGAACTGAGATGTAAAATATCTTAATGCTAAAATAATCTTTAAGAGTAGGGATTTATTACCAGTCCATTTGGCTTTGCAGTAAATAGGATAGCCCTATTAATGGGTTTATTAGTCTTTTGTCTGCCAACATAGTTGTTCCAATTTCAAATCCATTCTTTGCTATTATTAGAAGGCATCCAGCCCTGAAATAAAAATTATGGTTGACTTTACTGGCTTTTCAGAAATGATTTCTCAGCAGGCTATTTGTGAGTGTTTTGCACTTTGCTCCTTTGTTCCCCACTTGCCTCTTGATTACTTGGTGTGTACAGTGTCCCACAGAGCAAATCGTAGTGGATTAATTAAGAGCTACCAAGAGTTTCTCAAGTTATGCAAGATCCCCAGAACTATGAAAAGCCTTTTCAGATTTCCAGTCACATACTGTGAAGTGCCATAAATCAAACTTTTGAAAACACTGAAAGCTGTGGTTCAGTGACTTACAGGTATACTTTAGTTCCAGAAGAAAGTATTTACTTTTGTTAAAATTTACTGCTATGTTTTTTAGTACTGTTTTTTCTCAGTTGAAATACCACAGGCTATGAACATTCCAAATACCAGTAACATTGATTTAATGACACATGATCACTAATTGGTGACATTGTTATCTCTACTTTTACATGGTCTGGAAGACTGAAGTGAGAGCAAACACTTGGGCTTTACTGTTACAGCTTAGGTAGGAGGATAAAGGAAACTTAACCTGGTGTGTCACATTACACTCTGGAGGTCAGGGAGTTATTTTTACCTCACTGTCACTAGTATGGGAAAATGTGGGAAGATATAGGAGATGGCAAGTTATTTGTTAAGATGTGTCATCAGTGTCAGCTCGTGCAACAAACCTTATGGCTGGAGTCCTGCAAGTGTCCTCACCCTGCACATCGGTCATGTAGGTTGCTCAGTGTCACACTACACGAACAACTCCGTGTTTGTCCTTACTACAAAGGACAAATTTTATTACTGAAGTGTTGTATCATTAGGGAAAGTATTATTTTGGATTATTCTATGCTAGAATGACATACTGTAGATAACCATGAGATTGTGTCATTAAAACAAAACGCAAAGCTTTAGATTAAGTGGTTGTACTGAAACAATTGGGAGGCAGCTACATTGCATGGTGTTGGAGTTAAATCCAGTGTCTAGCATACAGTAAAATTACAGCTGTGAAATCCTGAAAATTGCCTTTTATTTTGTTTCTTAATAAGGCTTCCTTTGTCCAAGAAGAACATCTGTGACTAAATAGCCAGCTGTAAAAACAAACAAGGAAAATCCTGTCTACGTGCCCAAGCATATCTTGAAGTCTCAAATGCAGAGTGCACCTTTCTCTCTGCAGCACAGTGACTGGTGCAGCTCATTTGCACTGTTACAAGCAGGAGAGGCCTGGCCACAGGCCAGGTGCTCCTTCTCTTGCTGCTGAGGATGGACATAACACTGAACAAGAAATGACAGCTTTCACTAATGGGGTCTAATTTGGGTGAAGAAGCTGACAGTTACCATAAGATTTAAACCAAAATAAATAGTCTCAGACCACCTAAAAATGAAAAATGCAGTGGACTTGGCAGTGTTAAGTTTACAGTTAGACTCAATGATCTTAAGGTCTTTTCAATCTAAATGCTTCTCTGATTTTAAGAATTAATTAAATTGCTATATTGATATGCTAGTAAATGGAATAGAGGAAAACATTCTTACTAAGCACATCAAAATGCAACAGCTGAGGAGTTAAAATGCTATTATATATCTTACAGAAAATTAAATGTAATTTGAGTTTTGAAAGGCATAATATAAAACAGAATCCAAATCTCTCCTCTCTTGTTCATTTCATGAATTCTCATTGTGAGTCTTCTGTAAACAAATAAATCTGCAGGTTTGAATACCAGTACATGATCGATTGCAGTGGAGAGAAAAGGTTTTAGCCAGAGTTGCCAGACTGCATTTGAACCAGCTCTGCAGGAGTCAGAGCAGAAGGGAGGAGAGCAGAGCAATGCCTTGTTTTGCAGAAAGCCAGAAAGTTGAACTATTCTTTGGCTGTACATCTTTTAGTCTCATACAGTGTTTAATAAAACCTGTCCAAGACAGGCAATCTATCAGAAAAACAATTGAATTTCTGTGTGAGGTCATACCTGTTCAGCAAAAAGTAACAACCTAATTTTTTTTTCCTGTTACTTTGTTTGCATTTTAACATAGTATGTAATAAGGGTTTTTTTTTTTTTTTGTTCCTGTGGCTTCATGTGAAAAGAGGGACGAAAATACATGAATGTGAAGTAGCTCTCTCAGCAAATATTTAATGGACTGGACAGAAATCTTGCTGGATAAAGATTGCATTTTAATAAGTATGGAAACATTTTCATTGTATTTGAGAGATGACCAACCATGATCTGCTGAGAAGAAAAAATACAGGAGAGCCTTCTTTTCTTTTAAGAATTTATAGCAACACTGTAAAGGGTGGAAATAATTTCCAGGGCTCTTTAATTCATGTTATCTCTATTCCATTGTCCCAACAGCTGACTTGATAACAGACCCATGCGTTCACAGGTGGGTGTTAGTGGAATAAATAGTGATTGAGTTACAGAGCAGCTATAAATATCCATGTTATTTAGCTCCAAGCAAAACCACGTTATTTTTTCCCTTAAATCACTTCAGCTTTTATAGCTTGCATAAATAAATTGAACAGGCTGAAGGAAAAGGTTTAGTAAATCACTGTTGTGTGCATGAATTTTGTCAACTAAAGAACTCTCAATCAGGTAAAAGAAAGTTCCATGAATATTGCTCATTTCTCTGGGTATGGGGAAGGAGCCTGTCTTCATGATGGCCTTTAAAACTTTTTTAAGCCCCTGCTTGAAAGCCAGTTCAGAAGGACAAAGCACAAGAACACACCAGGTACTCTGTTTCCTCACAGCATGTTCAGTGCCTCCACTCCAGACTCTTTTGTGTGCCCTTCATCTCCTGTTTGCTAGACCAAACACACACAATTTTATCAGCTTGTCCCTAACCTGAGGTTTCCTCACTGCTGATCAAGCTTTCCTCTCTTCTGGATTCTCCTAAGTCTGTGCTCAGAGCTGAGCATTGTTTTCTGACAGCCACAGCACTGCCTGCAGGGAATGGCAAACAAGGGCTCCTTTGGCACCTGGCACACACAGGTGAGCACACCGTGCTCTCCTTCCACTCCCCTGCTCTTCTGTGACACGAGCCTATCACAGCACATGGAAGCAGCATAAAAACAACTTTCTTGGGAACATATTTTGCAGCTGTTACAAGGTCAAAATTCTCATACAATTGGGGTTTTTTTTTTATATTTTCCAGGTGTATTCCTTAGTAATTTTTCTCATTCCCCCCCCCCCCCAAAAAATGTTTTAATGAACTGGAAAAAAAAAAAACCCTTTGAGCCCTTTTTGGCCAAAGGACAATAAATTTAATGTTAATAGTCATTTTGTTAACTAATATGGCACTTTTTTCTTGGTGTCTAAAGAAAGAACTAACTGTACATAACTTTCTAAAGTACAGCCAGGCTACTTCTGAAAGGGTAAAATTCAGGCACGCTTTCTGCTTGTATGCATATTGCTTTTGCTTTGTACAGCAGTTGGAAATAGGTGTTGAGACACTTTGGCATGTTATCACATTTTAAGGGGTAAGTTCTTGTTCTAAATTACTGCCATTTAATTCATCCAGGTTGAATAAATCCAGAAATTCTTTAACTGATGTATATCTTCTCTGAAAGAAGAAAGGTCATTCTTAAAGCCCAGGGAAAATGGCAGTTTGAGGCTACAGAATTCTGTAGTATTACTTGACATGTATTCTTGGCAAAGAGAAATAAAGGCAGGAAATAAAATACTGATCACAAATCACATCAGCACAAGAGCTAGAAATAGTTAAGTCTAAGCTTCTGATCTACCATTTTTGTGGGGTTAAGCAAAATTCTTACAACTAACATGTTCTTCTAGCTGTGCTGAATTTAATGTAACCCAGTTAAATCATTAAATATGTTCTTTTCAGCCTTGTCAGGTAGTTTAATTTATGGTGGATTTACCTTCAAAATCTAGGAGTTTTGTTTAACTCAGCTGACATACCATCTGTCAAGTCAACCATGTTCTCAGTTAAGGGAATGTACTTCCAGGCAGGCAATGAAGGAATTGCTTCTCTAGGAAAGGAACAAAATCCAACTGTGCTAGGGTCTTTTGATCACCAGTAAAGTATTTTTTAATGTGGGGGAGGGCTGAGCACTGCTGTGTGGAGGAAAAGAATGAAAGGGAATATAGTGCAAGGCAAGATTCCTGAGGCATAAAAGACCCCAGCAATCCTGGAGACAATATGTATTACTGGAGGAGAGCATAGTTAATAGCTGTATAGCTCTGAAATCAGCAAATAGCAATAAAGAAATCTAAAATTTCTGTGCATGTCTTGATGATGTTTGGGTCCTTCCCTAACATACCAGGCCCACAAGTATTTATTTATGCACTTAACCTTCCATAAAAATCTTCACATGTGATGCTCAAATGACTAAGCCTGGGCAAGCATGAGAATTATACAAGGTTATGTAGGATTCAGACTTGAAACAATAAAATAAGAACCCTTGAGGTTTAGTATGTTTTCATTAGTGCTTTATACTTTGTGCATTTTAGACCACTTATGTGGTGTAAAATTCATCTGTATATGTTAGCAGTCCACTAATGCATTTTTTGAAATTTTGTAGATTAGTATTTTATGAATATGCACTTGTTATCTTCGTCTGATGTTCTCTGGAACTGTTTTTAACAGGCACTGGTAACAACATTTGAGTGGTATTTACAGCTTTGTTTGCCTTGCTTTCTACTGAAAGGACTAATCTCTTAAACATTTAATTCCAGTGCCTCAGATTAATTTTCCACAAATCAAACAAAGTCTAGTGCAGACATTCTTACACTGCAGAAACCATCCCATCTCAGATAAAAGTGTGGTATAGTTAGGACAAAGGGCAAGGGACAACTGTCCCTTTGCAAATATTTTTGCAAATCAGCAAAAGACAGCTGCAACTAATTGCAATCAAGAATAAAATTACATTTCAATACATCAGAAAGATAAACATCTGCCTACTCTACACACCATTCCTTTAATAAATTTAAATAGCTTCATAAAATTTGTATAGATTGTCATTTTTAATGTCTATTAATTCTTTTCTGAGTAACTGCAACAGAGTTTTACTAATCAGTTTCTATGATCAGTCCTGAAGTGACTTAGTTTTATTAGTCTCCTTGCTATTTTCTAGAGATACCCAGGTTTCATATTTCCTTCCTGCAACTCCAGTTGTTCTTCACATTCAAGTCTTGTTTCTTCCCATAGATATTACAGAACAGTTTGATTCTTCTATCTTTACTCCTGCTCAGTGCTATTTATACTACATTGTTTTGTAATATCAAGATAACTGCAAAAAACAGAGGTGAGTACCATAGAAACCTTACCTAACAAACAAGCTTGGGCAGGAGCAGAATACCATAAGCTTTCAACAGTTTGATATTTCATACCAGTGATCAACATGAGACATTTTTAACAGTTCACACTATAGGCCTTTAGAGAGTATGTATTTTTGGTGAGAAAAAATGCTGCTAGTTCTAGGTCTAGTTTGTGTTTTAGTTTGGTAGCAAAACTTTTTATATCATCAACAGTTTCATTTCAACGAATGTGTTCCATCTCTTCAAAAATACCACGCTGGAAAAGCAGACAGCTTGTGCTCCCACTGTTTTGATGCCAGTTCTTCTATTAACAGCTAAGACTGGGCTTAGGTTTGGCATCAGATTATATTTTCTAGAAGAAGCTGCCTACTTGAGAAGAGCCAAAACTGTTCCTGTGTCAAAACCACAATGACAAAAATTCAGCATAGCCTGCCAGCCAGCACATCTCTCACAGGAGTATAAAGCGTCCAGCAGAACAACTAATGGAATGATTTTGAAATCTGCTATTAGGTTTCAACAGTATTGCTAATTTATCTTTTAAATGTCTGTAACTATTTCCAGCAGGCAAATGTTTATCTGTTTTACTGATTATCTTGCACTTCTAAAGAGGCAAAATGCCATGGCAGCAGTTTTCCTCACAAGCACTTTCCTCACAAGCAAGACTGTTGAAATTTCCTATTTAAAGTGAATAAAATATTCAACTGTGAAATAGATATTTAGCTCCTTTAATTAAAAAAAAAACTGTTGTCAACATATTCTGATAAACATTACTTTTAATTAAAACAATATTTTAATTCAAGGCAGTCTCAAAGGTCAATGAAGTTATGTTAAAAAAAAACAAGTTTATGGTTCCAGCAGTATTGTTGCTGGAAATTTTGATGTAACACATTTCTTATTTCTTAACTGTGCCTAGACAACGCATCATTACTGCATTTGCAATCAGCTAAACAACTGAATTCAATGAGAACTTTGAAACTGCAGAGAGAACAAAAGCAACATAGTGAAACAAATAACATGGTTTTGCATTTGAAATGCCTGTAGATGGTATAACAAGTTCTCATGTTAATCTGATGCTATGAAGCTTGAAGAAACCTCACTGGGCCTTTAAAAATCCAGCACTTTATATCATTCTTTTCATTTTGAAGAAAGTAATCTTATTATTTCTCTTTCAGATCATGCTGGTTTTTGCTGGGGTAGAGTTTACTTTATCCATAGGAGCGAGTATGGGGCTGTATTTTGAATTTGTATTGAAAACAGCATTGACAATTCAGGGATGTTTTGTTATTGCTGGCCAGAGCTCACACAGAGCCAAGGCCTTTCTGCCCCTCAGAACACCAAGGAGGAGGCTGGGGGTGCACAAGGAGCTGGGGGAGGACGAGCTGGCACAACTGACCACAGCTGGCCAAAGGGATACTCCAGACCATGTGGCATCAAGCTCAGCTAGAGAAGGAGAAAGGGGAGGACGTTAAGGGGAAGATGGCTGGACACCTGCCTGCCCTTGGCAAGTGGTGAATTATTTCCACATTTTCCTTTGCTTGTGTGCAGCTTTTGCTTTACCTGTTAAATTGTCTGGCTCTCAACCAACACATTTTCTCACTTTACTGTTGTGGATCATAGTTGTCTGCTAGGACAAATGTTCTTTTTATCATCCAGTGTGAGGCTTGAAGGGTTCAAGGTAACAACAGATTTTACTGGAATGTGCTGGATCACATTTGTAGCTGCTGTTGATCTGTTGACAGACTCCTGTGCTTGCCATGGGACTTGTTTGCCTTCTGTACACAATTGTCTGGTGCTTGTTAGTGGCCGGGTTCTTTTCACTGCCTGTTGTACCACTCATCTTCCTCCACTGTGCCTGGGAACATTCTGATAACAGCAGTGTTTCTGTGCTGCTGTACTGGACAGACTGGAACTCCATGTGAACTCAAGTCAAAGGGTCCATGACCCTTTGGATGAGTTCAAGCAGCAGCAGGAATCTGTGACTGTGGGTGAGTCCAGGCCAGAGCAAGAAAACCTCCCAGTATTCCCAGGCTGTCTCCCATTAGAGTACAACCATGACAACAGTTCAGCAAAACCACCACTTGAAAACTATCAGCTTGGCACTTCTTCTGCCTGGTTTCGTTTTACATTTGAGCTGCAGACATGTTTAGAGGGATACAGGGATGTAAAGTATTAATGTTTCTCCATTTAATGAGTACTCAAAGTCCCACATCTCCAAAGTACTGGTGTATTTTCATATGACCATTTGTGAGGAAAATGAAGTAATTTATATGCATAATATAAAACTTCCAAGTCTTACTTAAGGCCTTACTGAAGAAATAGTTCTTGATTCTCTGAAGCCTTTCACTGTAACAGCTTGCTCAGATATGAGTGCAGTGAAAGGCAGTAAATTTTTTCTCCTCATCCAGTATTCTGTTCTTCACTATCCTTATTTGGAAGTATTTATAAATAGCCATTCTTCCATACTGTGACCTCCAAAAAGCCATGATTCATTTTCCTCCCTTCTAAAAAACTTAAAAAAAAAAAATCAAGGAAATAAGGTGTCATCTCACTTGAGCTGTATTTGCTCTGGCACATATTGCACTTTTCCCATCTCTGAGGTGCAAATCAGGATTTGTTATAGCAGTCTTGGCAAATTCTGTTGGCAGCAGTTGTCTTGATCTTTTAATCCAGTTAGCTTTTCTCACTACAGTACTCAAATAATGGGCTGTAGGAAGAACTGCCTTTGATCAATGGGTTGTGAGCCACCAACATGAATCTTTGCCATCACAAATTACTACAGTTCAGATGCATAAACGGCCTGAAGAAAAATCAGTACGAACATCCCGTTTACCTTGGAAGGACAGTGTGGGCGTGAGTGATTTGTCCCAGAGGACTGCATTTGCTCACTGACAGTGCAGTCACTACAGCTTGTGCTGCCCTCTCCCCGAGGCAGAGGCAAGTGTCCAGCAGCGCCCGAGCGCGGCCGGTCACCGTGGGGCGGGAGGTGATGCTTTCGTAATCCACGCGGGACAGCGCCTGCTGCGAGCGGAGCGCGTCCAGGATGCGGTTCAGGCGTCCCTCTGTCATGCAGCTCAGTATGCTCTGCCTCTGGCAGGCAAGGATTTGACAGCAGTTTCCTTTGCTGCGAGGACCTTGAGTGAAAAGGAAAACAAAACGAGATAAACTAAGCGCTTTGTTCATCCAGAAATTGTTAGCAAGTGATAGCATCAACACCAGAAATATAAACGCAGTAGAGGAAGGAAGGAGGAGGAGGAGTTAGTTTGTTTGCATTCTATGTTTGAAACTAGTCCAAAAGTATTTTCATCTCATGTTTGAAACCCACAAAGACCAGACTACAGCAAATAGGTGTTTCTAAACCTCTGGGTGCTCAGATTGTGTGAGGGGAGAAGATTTTCAGGTCTTGCCCTATTCATCCAGCATCTGTATTTGACTTTATGCAAAGCACCTTGGCTGGACACAGATGAGAAAACTTTCTCCTGTTAAGGTGGAAGGAAAGCTAACAGGTACTTCAGGGTAGCAGGAGAGTTTGAAACATGTAGCATGAAACTGGGAAAATGAATATAGGTCAAAGCCAAACTAATACCAAAAGTGATATTGTTGATAAACTGGTTGAGAGCTTTGGGCTCTGTCTCTCTTCATGAGGTGATTAGAATACCTAGTGCTGACATTAGGGTTTTTAGTGTACAGTAAATATCACACACAAAGAGAAAATTAATAACCAAAAGTCATGTTGCTTTGGAGAGCATGCTTCTGTCATTCTGATTTCTGAGTGTTGCCAGGAGAGTTCTGGGAGGAACTTTTCCTGCATGGTCTGGTCTGTTGATTTATCCAGAAATTATGTCATCACTCAGGTAAATTGCCATGGAGAAGGACAGCCAGCTAGGTTGAGAATTGCTATAGGCCAGTTTGCAAAAAGTTAGCATAAAAACCTCACAATGCTTCACCCACAAATCAAAAGCTGACCCTTTCTGCCTCTGTTCTCTGAGGGGATGAAGATGTGAGGGGATGAAGGGTCCCCTGTCACCTGTTTCTGTAGTCAATAGCTACTTTTGCAGACATAGGCAATCCACAGTTTATGACTGCAAAAGAATATTCCAGACCTAAGCAACTAATGTATTTCATATTCAATTTGTGCTATGTTTTTTGTATTTTATTAGGGTATTTTCAGAACTGTTCTCAGCCTCACTGTGGCCCTGAAAGAAAAGAACAAGCCAATGTTCTCAGTGGTCAGTGCCTGAACTTCTGAGAACAGAGGAGCAGCTATACACAAATAGAGATACATTTGTATCAAGTTAGAATCAGTTATTACTCTGAATACCTGAAAATGTGCACAAAATTTAGAAATATCTGTTTCCTCCAAGTTTTAAACAACTGAATCACTAAAATCTGGCCAAGATAAGTACTGCCAGCTCAAAGTGGCAATGGTGCCTTACCTGTCACTGCTTGTCCAAGGTGCATTGGTTGTGGTCTGTGCTGAAGAGTCAGTGGTGGGGAGTTATGCTGACTGCTCTCTTTGCCTGCAGTTGAAACAGATGAAGGATTTGTGCAAAAGGAACTTGATTTTCTTCTCTCAGAGCCTGGGTGATCTAGAAGAAGTTTAAGCAAAATTAGACCTTTGAATTGAACAACAAGAAAACATTACACATATGTCAGCCACCACAGGACACAGGAACTGAAGACTGACTTGAGATTACTTTGGCTCCTGTTAATACATCATTATTCCTAGGAAACCTCTGGCATATATTACTACACAAATCTGGCTTTTCCAAGCTGTCTGTAGGAATTTGTTATTGAAGTTATGGAACATTTTATTCTGTCCATAAGTCTGATTGATATTGATCAGAAGTGAAGTGCTTGGAAATGCAGATGTTGCTACAGGTAAATTGACTTCTGATGTCTCAGTTTTTGTACCTGAGGACATGAGAAATACAGGCTCTCTCTTTGTGACACAAATTTAAACACTTAGGAAAAATCTACATTGGAAAGGTAAAGAAAGTTATCTATATAGGAACAGAGATTATCAGGAATTAATCATATGTTCCTGGCAACTCTGCCTTTTTAAAATATATCTCCGTTTCTTAGTAGATTACAAAAAAAAAAAAAAAAAAAAAAAAAAGGCAGTTATTCCTGGTGGCACAAAGCAGCGCCATTCCCAGAAGGGACTTGTTCTCTCAAAAGCAACAAAGCAACAGGCAATGTGTGAGAGAAAGGCAGCTCTACATTTACAGCTCAGTATTCTAAAAAAAAAAAATAATTTTTTTTTATCTAGACATCTAAGTGGAAAGCTTTGTGGTTTCCTGCAGTGAACTCATGCTTCAGATGATACCAGTAGAGAGCACAGCTTTACTCTGAGAAGGGACAATTTTACATTCAAAAGTACATTTCTGTATAGAACAACTATTAATATTTGTCCCTTTCTTGTAAAATCTGGAGCTGAGTATAATTCAAGATAGTGACCTTTGGTTGTTGCATTCTGTGGGGTAGTACTTGCCACACCCATCTCAATATTATCTCTTCCTGCTGTATTTACACTGCTATCAAGTAGAACAGTGGACAAACTTGGCACTAGAAGAGGAATTTTCTTGCTGATTAAATGGTTGTCTTTTTGTGGACAGATAATCTGAAAGAGATCAAAACAGAAGAGTTATCTTCTTGGAAACTTTTGTTCCAAAACCTTTTCGAAACAGGAGAGGTTCAAAACAAACCCTAAGAGGACGTTGCACGAGCAACGTCAGAGTGAGTTGATAAAAGATAAAACAGTGGGGTTTGCTGGATGGAGTTATCCTGGCTAGGAACATTTTGCACAAATGTTTGCATTACACAGTGTAAGGGCTGTCAGGAGGAATAAGCAGCTGATGAAGTACTCTGGAGACTCCTGTGCCACGAACTCACCTCTGCATTGCACGTGCCTCTCTGCAGTGTGAAGGTCTCCGAGCCTTTGCATGCATTAAGCGCTCTCTCCTGGAAGAAGAAAGCCACGGTAATTGCAGTAAGTGTAGCTGTGATTTGTGCCACTCCCAGCTGCCAGGAGCAACAATTTACAGGAATATAATGTCTACTGGTAACATATATTATACTGTAAGGTACACTCAGTGAAAAGCACCGAGTGAACAGGCATAGAATCTGACAAAATTCTATCCTGTTACTCTTTCCAGTGTTTTACATTTATTTAAAAACCCAGTGTTGAATCATGCGGGGGAAGGTGAAAATAAGCTTTAATTGAGAGAGACTGGGCTAGCTAGAACATGTTTGCCTTTAAGTAGCCAAACAGCATGGCCATCCTGTGTTCAGTGTGCCAAACTGTCTGCAGTAAGGACAAATCCACAGCAGATTTGTCAAACTATTTTTTTAGATTTTATACTTCAACAGTTGTGAATCAATTTCCCAGAAACTTCAGTTTCATTTTCAGAGTAATTTTTTACTTCTCAGTGTTTGAACAATAAATAATGCTCATTAATAAAATAAACCTTCACAATCTAACAAATTAAAAAATAAAACCTTGCTCAAGGGAGATTGAAGTTTTAAATTATGGAATATTTGGCAGTACAATCTTAAATAAACTTCAATAGCAGTAAAAATTACTTTGACTCTAACTATAAAAACATTGATCAAGGCTGTTTTATGAGCACAGAATGTGATTGCAACATATAGAAATAGTCCCACATGCATCAACATACACAACACACACTAATGAAACCAACAACACAGCATGGGTTGTGTAACTCCAGCTAGAATCAGAGTCCTTGTCCAAGAGCCAAAACCTGTGTCACTGTTTTCCCTCAGTGCCAACGTTAACCAGCAAGGATGCAGCTCTGGTTGTGGTGTCACATTTGTGCCAGAGTTCCCATGGCAGTGTAAGCAGACATGTACTCCATACCTGCTCCATCCCCTCCTGTGGTATTAGAGAGCCCTGAGACCCTGGCATGAGCAGTGTCTTGACCTGAAAGTCTGGTAATTTAGAAGCAGTGAAGGGTACAGAGCAGTGCTCTTACTGGTATTGCTACCACAGGTACCAACACTGCTCAGGTTTTGAACTAAATGGTTTCTACCCAGTAATACAAAAAAAAAAAACTGTCCTTGGTTCTAGTTGTAATCTGCAGTACTTGAGCTGATTTTTGTTCTCACTCATGTGGGTTTGCCAGTCTGACTCCAGGTGGTGATTAGAAAGAAGCTGTATTTTTAAAATAGCAGGTAGCAATTGACTAATGTTCTAGAGAACCTCACAATATATATTCTGCAATTTCTGAATGAACTTGAAATGCCAAAGTGCACTCTCCAGCTCTCTGGCATGTCCAGTAAAATAATCAAGACAAAACCTTCACTGTTGGGTCAGAAAGATTGCAATTGAATTAATCAAATAATGCTATAGGAGGACAAGACATTTTGCACTGACCTTTGCATCCATCAAATTGTAGATTGCTGCAGAAATTACTTCCTTATTTATACCACTCAAAACTCCATTTAGAAGATGCACACATTCTGCAGGAGTAATAAAGCATTTTAAGTACTACATTGTGTATGAAAGCATGTATACATTTAGGCATCATCACATTTCCACTAACTTTATTATATTAAGAAAAAAGAAGAAATAGAGGAAGTAAGTTTAATACAACTTCCACCTCATACTTTACTTTATAGTAAACAAAATTATGGAGACAAGTAAGTAAATTTCTGGTAGGAAGTTTCATTTGGAGGAAACATCAAAAGTAGTCTAGTGATATAAAGACTATTTCCACTTTAGTTGTTCAGAGTGCTAAAGCAATGTTCCTATAAAGATTGTCTCCATTACAGATCTTGCACAGAAAGAAATCCTGAATGTTACCTGCAGTATGTGGTCTGTAATCTGGTTCTTGATGCCAGCACAGAGCAATAAGGTTCAACAGTCTATTCCTCTCAGGCAAATTGCTTGGTATGAACTTTTCTGAAATGCCTGGCCGCAAACTGCTGCAGATTCCTCTCAAAACATCAAGCAGGGGTGTTTGACCTACAATTTAAAGGAAAATATCACTGCCAAAAAATATTTGAGACCTCTTAAAATGACATCAAATGTAAGTCCTATTGTGTATCTTAAAACAAAGACTGCTTTTTTAAAAGGAAAAATATATTTGTGCTCTTGTAAGTAGACATACTAGCCTTTTAACAGTAGCTATAGCTGCCTAGTGCAACATGACATTTCAGGATAAAGAACTCTGTCCAAAACTGAGTCACAAATGGTTATGTAAACTTGTACTGTAAACTACATGCACAGATCCCTCAGGAATACATGCTATTATTTTAAGCAGAATTTTATATAAAACTTTACACTTGCATTAGGAGAACAGAGCAAAAGAATTGTAAAAAAAAATAAATCTACTTTGAGCAGCCTCAAGATGGCAGCCATAAGCTGTATGAGCATTTAGATATTATTCCATGTAGTATTTTTTGGAGGTCCTCAGTCTGTGAAATACAGGAGTCCTTCAGTCAGTTTTGCCATGCAGAATGAAGCCCATAGCAAAGAAGCCCTTACTGATCTCCACTTCCATAAAACAGGGATTGTTCCTAGACAGTGACCATTATTATATAATGCTTTGCAAACTAAGTTCTCTAAAACTGCTCACACTATCATCTAAGAAAGCAAGATTCCCTGATTCCTTGGTATAATTCATCATGAACTGACATTTCTGGATTGGTATTTGAAACTCACAGCAACTGTAAATGTAAGTATTCTGCTCATTCAATTGGCTACTTGTCACTGATTTTAAAATTCCAGCTGACAAATATAAAGTGATATTTCTTCTCACTGATGGTCCATGGAAAACCCAACTCAGTGGCAGTGCTTCAGCAAGCACAGATTGATGATACCAGTGGGGAAAGAAGCTCTGCCTTTTCCCTCAGAAAGAGCAGCTTCTTTGGAAACATTTAGGATTTGGTGAGGAATTGTATTTACATCCTCTAATGTAGAGCTTTGTGCTGTAACAGTAAGACAAGGTAAAGGGACATCTGAAAAGACTGTTTGTATCATAATTTCACTACAAAAAGGGAATTTGTGGACAAGATGTGGACAGCACAAAGTCTGACATGAAAAATAAATACCTTCGAAAGGTTTCCGTCTGCTGAGGCTCTCCCAACACAGGATTCCAAAACTGAAAAAAAACCCAAAAACCAGCAAAACAGTGAAAGACCATCATTAGTTTGCAATCTGTATCTATGTTCTCAGTTTTAAATGTAAGTTTATTGCTTTAAGAGAAAGGAGTCTTTCAAGATGAAGTCTATCCAAGACTTTTCCAATTTGATGAGACCTTTTTTCAGTTTTCAATTGAGTTGCTCTTATAAAATCATCAAATTCAGAGTTGCTCTTATAAAAATCATCAAGTTCGGTTCTCCTTTCTCTATCATTACTGGTTTGTTTACAGGTAATTTCAGTATCAACTGGAGTTTTCAGCAGGCACCAACAAGCACATCAGTTAATGTACAGAAACTTGGTTCTGATGCACTATGTTTCTATTTCCTTCAGCAAATTTTGATGGGGCTCCAAATACCTTTTCCAACATCCTAGGAATAATTGCAGTGGAATAATAGATCTCTATATATAACCCACAACTCAGATGCTATAAAATACAGTGCTATAAAAAGATCAATAATCAGAGGCAGAAAAGAGGAGGCTGCTGGATGAGAAAAAACAGTCTACAGATAAGAAGCAAAGCAATCAAAAGAGGAAGAGGCAGTTCTAGGATAAACATATCTGCTTTTTTATATATCTTGCTGTAGTGATTACAGCTTACAGTGGTTAAAAGAGCCTCCTCTTCTGCCTTACTTTCACATGAGAATCTGGAAAGTATTAATGTAATGTGGACATATATGTAACTTAAATGTACTTTGTATTTCATGTATGACACAAATTTTTCCTTTGTTGCATCACTGTTTAGATGCACATGTATCTCATGCATCTGAGTCAAATCTCAGCATATTACTATATAATGTATTATATAATAAAGGTATACATTAAATCATATATATGAATGAAATTTTGGAAAATTATTTATGGTGTCTGAAAGCAAGGCTTCACTCTTCCTGTGCAAAACTTGCATTTGTGAGCAAAATGAGGTTAGTCATTTATAGATCTCCTCAAGTATATGCATTATTTGACTCATCTTAAAACCAGCCTCTATGACAATAAAGCAGGATTTTAAATTTATAGGTTTCACACAAGCTCAGAAATCAGAAGAGTGGTCTCCTTAGAAGTTATCTAAAATATTAATCCACAGCTCTGAGTGCTGGCCATGACAGTGTGTGTCCATCCAGACCAGTGGCACCTTGAGGTCCTCTCATTTATTGAGGCAGCCACAATGCATGTCACAGACCCAAAAGGGACATGTGGCAGTGAGTAATCTCCCTCCTTGGTAAAAATCACTTTGTTAAAAAGTACAGATTCTTCAGTATCTCAGCAACCTATCCCAGCAGTGATTCCACAGGATCTTAATGGAACACTATTGAGGGAAGTCTTATTTTTACCTGGCCTGATCTAGGCATAAACAATTCTTTCTGAAACTAAAGCTGACAACAGCTCACACTTATAAACTATGTGAAGCAGTTATGAGGCTTCTAAATATAGCTGAAAGTTTTGGCAGCTGTTACACTTTTAAAACATTTAGGTCCATTATATAAACATTTTTATGACTTACTTTGAGAACAGTTCTTAATCTTGGTATCTGATTCACCAAATATGGGAATTTACAATCTTATTCACTGCTGTAGTTGGCCTCATGCCATACTATCCTACTGCATTATGTATGTCTGGCATTTTTACTGTAATGTTTTTGAAGATAAGTGTTTTGGCAGCATTGTAGAGTGCAGCATGGACCAGGTATGACGTGCCCTTAGAAACTCCATTCACCTGTAAATATCACCTTTCTGGGAAGGGAGGCCTCCTTCAAGTATTTCAGGGGGAAGATACACTAAATCCTGGCAGTTTCTCTGCTGGCAATTCTGCAGGTCTGACCTCAGTTGCTCTTTCCTCCAGTTGATTAGGCCATAATCTGATATCTACGGAAATGCAAGCAAAAGTAATTTTAGTAACAATAAAACAAGTCTTGGTATCAAATGTTGTCTATTAAGCTCAACATATGCAACAATAGGACAATCACTAGATTCTATGTTAATGGACTAAAAGTAGAAGCTCCTACCTTGGCTCTGTACTGCACATCCAAAAGCACATTGGAAGGTTTCAGGCTGCAGTGGCAGAGAGCAGCTTTGAGGCTGTGAAGATGATGCAGCCCTTCAGCCACATCCGACAGGATCCTCATGAGTAAGGGAAAGGGAAGCTCTGGGTACAGTTGATGCTAAGTAACACAAAATACAGGTTTTGGTACTAAGAAGTTGTTGCTATTCCCATTTTCATTTGATGACAAACAGAACCACAATACAGAAGCACAATGCAGAAGCTGAAGAACAGATTGGAAACTGCTATGGAACAGATATGGACTACTATCCATAATTTACATGCTGATTGTTCTTTGATCTTGTATTTAATTTTATCATGTCAAAGATGACATCTTTTATCTACCTCATGGATGAGGGAGTGGAGGGATCCATTGTTCATCCATTCAGTCACTATCCCCACAAGTCCATGGCACTGGTAAATCCCAAGGAAAGGCAGGAGATGTTCAGACTTGTAGCATCTGACACTTGCTATGTCCTGAAGTAGCAATTTCCACTCCCTGAAAAAAAAAAAAAAAGTCAAAGGCAGGTTAGACTTAAGGGAAATTCAGCAGGAGATGAGAGTGTAGGTTGGGGAAATGAGAGAGAACCCTATGGCTGAGCACCAGCTAGTATTATTTTAACTATAAATCCAGATTGTTGAGCTTGTTTGTCAGTAAAATTGCCTCCGGGTTGCCTCTTGGCTGGTCAGGATTTCTCCGTTTCAGGAATGGAGAAGTGCTTAGGGATCAGGTGCTCCTGGAGATGCCAGGATTTGTTCTGGTGCCAGCAGTGCAGGTCTGTGCTGCCCACCTGTATGGTGGGTTGGGCAGATAAGACCCATACCTGTCTGTAGTGTCCTGGCTGGTCAGCAGCTTCACAGAGATGGGAGTGTTCCAGGAAATATGAAAGGCTTTGAGTGCAAAGCCTGAGCCTGTCCTGGTCAAGGTAAAGCTTTCCAAATCTTCCTGGCCTACCACAGGTAATGGATTGTCCATTTCTTGATGGCTGGCTTGGGGGAAAAATGTGGCAGAAAAGAAAAAAGTTTTAAGAGGTTTTTTTGTCACAATTACCAAAGTACAGTGAAGTTGCACCACCCCTTACTTCCCAAATAACAAATCCAACAGACTTCCTTTCACCCCTCTGTGTCAGACTTTCCTTACAAAGAGAGGAAAAATGAACTAATTGCAAAGGAGTGTCTGGACCATAATTAGCCATTTGAAGCTCCAAGGTGCTAATTAATTGCTCATCATTATTTCTATCTGATGTCTTCAAAATAGTAGGCCAGTATTTATAATATGAAAAGTGATTTTAACGTGATATGAATTAGGTAGACAATAAACTAGCATCTTACAGTTGCATATCAGGCAAATAATTTCTCCACTTTTCATAAAAAAGGCAATTATTCAATAACCGATGATAGCACATTCTGCATCATTCTTGCATATCATCTTTAATACATCATATGTAAATACAAAAGCAAAGAAAAAGGAACATTTCCTGCTGTTGTGACCTGTCAGAATTCTGTTAAATGGCAACACAAACATGGATTAGAAACAACTTCTGCAAAGCATCACTGTGTTACTTCATGAGTAACCCTTCTAATTACATATGTGAAGCTCCAATAGACTGGAGATAGCCAAAAAGTGAGTGGTAGAGGAGGAAAACAAGCAATGTAAGAAAACAGATGGCATTAACCAGCTGGCACTGGTACGGATTACTGCAGACCACTGGTCAGTGGTCACAACTCCTCAAGCTGGAATATTCCCTCTGGGGTCCAGCAGACCAGGGCTAGAAAGGAATCAATGAGGGAACTGAAGTAACTGTGAAGGACTGTTGAGTGAGAATTGTGTCCTTTGAGGTGTGCTCTACAAAAAGAACTCCTGGGATGCAGAAGGCCTCAAAGCCCAGATAACTTTTTCTCCACAAGCAAAACTGAGACAAGAGCCTGAAGATAAATTGGTTTATGATCTTGCTTCTAGTTAATGAACATTTTATTATTGGTTAATCTCAGTCTTGTCCTGCAGGCACATTCACAATATAAGCTCAGTTTTGCCTCTAACAACAATCAAAGTGCAAAAAATACCAGTTGAGCTTTAACTATATTTGATTCTGGTAGGAAAGCACAGTTGAACTTTTTGCTTTTTTGTTAGATTATTGTAGTTTGACAGCAATATCTGCCTTGGGTATTTCTCTGAAGTTTCCTTAAGAGATGAGGATGACAGGTTAAAAATTTCATAAAATTTGAAATGGTTCCTCTGAAGGAAGGTAATTTTCTAAATGAGTGATTTATTCCTTAAAGTTGCAAAGACAGATCTCACAAATCTACCAATCCTGAATGCAAAGGAGGTAATCAAAATGCTGGCAGAAGCAAAGTTATGTTTTATTTTTATTCTATACAGCAGTAAGTAATAACTTAAATAGCCAAAAAAAATTTACTCAACTCCAACCATAGTGCAAGGAAGACCAAATAATGGTTTTAACACCTAAACCACCTTAAAGTATTTATTTTTATTTAAAATTGAATCAAGTAATAATATACGCATTTTTTTTAACTCTTGCTAACTGGCTACTTAGACAAAAATTAAAGCTAACTATCAGCTCCTAGTTTGGATTTGCAAAATCTAATAAAATTGGAGATTTTAAAAATCAAAACAAAGTACTTCAATCTTTATTGTTACAAATCATGTCATGACATGCTAAGCACCATTCTCCCTGTGTCTGAGTTTCTACATCTTTGTACTGCAAGATACCAAGACATTCTCTCAATAATTCTGCATTTTGAATGCTTTTTCTCCCATATCTATTAAAAATTTTATTATCAACCCCAAAATCAATATTCCAGAGGTGACGAAGGAAGGAAATGGTTTACATTATTTTTTAGTAAGACACTGAAAGTCTCGGATAACTTTGCCACCCTTGCCCAGCTGTGCAGGCAGAGGCATGAAGAAGACTGCTATAAAGCCATTTATTTCAATTTTCTAATTATAAGGTAATTTAAAAAAAGACATTTCCTTACTATGGAAAAAAATACATATGTCTCGGGGAAAGAAACTGGAAATAAAAATCAACTTACCTCTGGAAACAGAAACATGAAACGATGGAATGATGGAGTGAAACTGCCGTGATCCCAAGCGTGAGTCGGCTTCGAGCCGCGTTCAGTCGCAGCTCCAGATTTCCTGCCGGTGAGTCAGCTGGGCTGTTGATCTCTTCTTTATTGGCTGCCTGCAAACACTTAACATTTCCTGGGCAGATACACAAACTGTAACTCTTCAGTGGCTGCAGATAACAGCGATTACAGAAAAAGAGGTTGGACAGCTGCTTCTTCCACATCAAGGAATACCAAGAGGGAAAGAAATACCAATACAGTGTAAAATACCATATTGGATACAGCCCAGGTACCGAATTATATGGAGCTGTGCTCAAACTGCACAGCTGATACTGATCTCTGCAGTGGGTCAAGCTGACAGCACAAGTTAAAAACCCTGTAAAGTTTTTAAGCCAAGTTCATCTTAAAATAGGAAATAAATTCTGGGTTTCTGGTAGGAGGGTGGGCAGGCACAGGGTGATGTGGTGTTACAGAGAAGTCAGGTTCAATGGGCTGTCAAACAGCCCTCCCAAAGAGGATGTAGGGGTTGGGGTGAAAGTCAAGCTGGTCATGAGCCAGGAGTGTTCTCTTATTACAAAAGGAGAAAATTACATGCTGGGCGGCATTAGAAACGCAGTCAGGAAAGTGAGATAGGTCACGGTGCCTCAGTGCCCAGAAATGGTGAGGATGCTGCTGAAATACTGGAATCAGCTTTAGGGCCCTCAGTTCAAAGAAAATGTTGACAAACTGGAGAGGACACAATACACAGATGGGCCCTGGGGCACAAACCTTACAGCAGAGGCTGAGAGGGCCAGCCTTGCCTCGGCAGGTGCAGCAGCCTGGGGAGGTATCACTTAGAATCCTACAGCTATTTGAAAGTCACTTATGAGGACAGAGACAAAATCTTCTCCACAGTGGCAGATAACCACCAGTGCTATAGGCAGGTGTCTCACCTTCAGAGGTTCAAGCCAGATGGTAGGAAAAAAAAAATCACCAGGTGAGTAATGCAGTTCTTTATGAGCTACTCAGGTTTCAGAGGCTCCATCCTTTAAAGGTCCTTTAACTTAGCTAAACAAAGCCATGGCTGAGCTGACTCAGCACTGCCAGCAGCCCTGCCTTTAGCAGGAGGCTGGGCTAGAAAATGACAAAAGCTCTGCATCCCTTTAATTCTGTGAAAACCTCACAACTGTGCTCCTGCTAGGCCCAGAGCATACACATTCCCACTGAAGGTTGATGGTTCTGCTGGATGGAAGGTGGAAACTTGGAGAGAGAGCAGTTGTTTCAGTTGATCAAAATTCATGCAAATTTCTCTATTTATAGAGTCTGACTTAAAACCAGTGTCAGTCAATGAGATTCTGTCCACAGACTTCTGTTGGTTTTGGATCGAATCCTAACCTCTCCCTCTCCCAGGGAGGGAAGGGGCAGAGGGGCAGTGAGCTCATCCTCCTGTGATCACAGGAAAGTCCCTTGATGGCATAAAATCATGTGGCCAGGGCTGTGTGGCCTGAGGGGAAGCAACTGCGAGTGGGAATTCACCGTGTCCTGCTGACAGTGTAACTCTGACCAGCACAGCTGTCTCTGCCCAGCACACCCCTCCTAAAGGGAAATTCACTATGCGGGAGCAGAAGCAGCAGAGGGGAGAAAAGTGGCCTGTGGCAACCCTAGAAAAGGCTGGAATCATGTCAGGTTGTGTTGCTGGCCCCACAGGATCCTCCTTTCCCTTGGCTTTGGTTTATCAACACCACATTAATTTTTGTCCATGTTCTATACTTCTGTGGGAAGTACATTAAAAATGTTTTCCTCTTTATAAGGTGTTGGTCTGTCTGGCTCAGACTGTGCTGCAAGAGAATCACAAACTCTTCAAAATCCATAGAGCTAATTAAAGAAACTTCTTCAGAGGAGCTTTGTAGATAAATTTGAAGAACTCCATTTTACATAAATTCTTTGACACTTAAAGTAGTTTTAGGTACTTCTGTATTTTTAGAATATCATGTGATGGGGAAACAGAGTACTGAAACAATACCACATTTGTTTACTCCTTTTGACTATTGTTTTCAGCTTAAAAGAAACACTTAGTATAAAACCAGAAAGCTTAATTTTAATCCACATGTGAAGAAAGCAGAAATTGACAGGCCAATTTGCAGTGCAGGTCTCACCTAATTAAACATCATTATCAACTGAACATGTTAATAAAAAAAAAATCAGTATTTTACCTAAATATAATTTATCCAGAAAAATTTAAAGCTGCTCACATAATGTGAAAGCTTAAAACAATGGGCAAGGATATCCTTTGTAGGCTCCCACAAGGCAGACATGTCTTGTGCAGAAATCAGTTAAGAAAACAAAGGTTTAGTTTAACTGTCAATTGTGTTTGTTTGGATGTTGGTTTTCCTTGTAATAATGTAAAATACTTGGAATAGGACCTTGACACTCCTGCCAAAACCAGCAGCTGCTGATGCCCAGGGGCTGTGTGCTGCTCTCAAGGACAGGGAGGGACTGAGTTCCACTGCAAACACCACCGAGTGCACTTCCAGCCATATGGAAGGGGAAACAGCAATGAACAGAGTGGTAATCTGAAGAGCAGCACTTAAAATGATCATTATGTGAGTGCTTGCAGTATTCCTTTTAGTGAGTGAATCCAGCTGTTGCAGAGGGTTTGGCAGAGATCTTCTGACTATAACTGCAGGAAGAATTCTGAGCCAGCAGGTTACTTCTTACATGTACATTCATGCTAAATGGCAGCACAAGTCTTTCAGCAGAGTCATGGACCTATAAAACCCCAGAGACCAGTTTTTATTCTGGTCAGAAGACAAACGTAACTGACCCTCAGGTTGTCAAAGAATGAGCAGTTAAAAACCATCATATTTATTTATTTACCTTTCAAAGTATCCAAATAAGGTCTTTTAAAGCCCAACCACAACAATACAAGAACTAGAAGTTTTGCTTTCTTAATGCAAACTTTTTTTTGTGACTCACTCACAAGCTAAGACAGTTCATAGGGAACATAAATGTGTTCTTAACAACACCTTAGCATCCTGAAAGCAGGAATAATAATGATACCTAAAGAATAACAGTTTAAGATACAAGTGGTTTATAAGTCTTCTCCTCATAAAAGTCACAAAGAGTGGACCCTGTTACAGTCAAATTTAGAACAAAATGAGGGTTTTACAAGCAGCAGCATTAAAGGGCCATGGCATAAGACAAAGCACAAATAGAGTGAGTGTGTATAGTGAAATAATGACACAGGCCCAGAAGATTAAAGCATTGAGATGACCCAAATACCAAAGCCTCTCATGCATATTCAGTAAACACTACACTTGGATATTTCAGAAGAGCTCCCAGCATCATTCCTCAATCTGGCTATTCCAGTTGAGCATCTGGGCAGGATAACTTTTGGCAAAGAGGCGGTTCTAAGGTGCTGTTTTCTCTGGCATCTTGTCTATTTCAGGAGGACTTACAAGAAGATAATGTTAAAATATTGTATGTTTTAGAGTTGCAGGATTCAAATGCTATGTAGTTCAGTTTTATAAAGGCTGGGATATAGTGCATGAGTGCAGCCAATGATTTAATCATCTTGCTCTGGAAGACAGAACTCCAAACAGGAACAATATTAACTCACTATAATGGGAAACTTTAAGATACAAAAAATTATGGTGTCCCTTTTCCATTTCATGGATTTGCAGTTGAACTGACCTTTCTTTTTCAATGTTATTTGTTTGCTTTGTTTTGTTAAAAAATTGTTTATTCAAATGTCCCTACTATGGTATTTTGGGAAATATTCACAACTTTCATAATGCCATTAATGAGATGACTAAAATTACCACAGCTTCTGACCTTAGGCAATTTCCATAAAGTGAGTAGCGTCAAGCACCTCTGCTAGTTAAATTCTACCAAAGAAATGTATTGATTCATTACCCAATTATTTATACAGTGAAATCTTAAACAGGTATGACACAATAATTCATGTAAATTGGAACATGAAGAACTCCCAGACTGCAGAGAGCTTAGGGGACCATACTTGTTACAAGTGCCCTAGTCCTCACCCCAAGCAGTTGAGATCTGTTTTGGAACACAATGTCCTAAACAGTATTAAGACAGGGTGGAGGAATGCAAAACCTCCAGGTCTGTCAATTACGTACCTGCAGATAAATAGCTCTAGTAAGCTAATGATGAAATGTCAGAGGCCAGCATTGTGTGACCTTGCTGTGAATGTGTGGCAGAGGTGAGGCTTTAATAAACACCTTTCAAAGCCTTCACACATACCAAGCAAAACCCAAGCTCTTCTAGGCAAAGACTTGGTGAGCAGCCCCTTAGGTTTGCTCCCCTAAGGACACCTGTCCTGGGGTGAGGAATACTGCAGCCATATTCACCAATCCCCAAAAGAAGTCTTTCTTCTAGGACAGCATAACATGAATATATTTTCTAATGCCACGCATTAGAAAATGCGTGGCATTAGAAATGTCTCCTGGATTTTTTCCAGCAGAAAGTGAGCATCATTTTAATTGGCTTGATTCTGAATCTTGCCTTTTCTCTACCTGGCAATTCTGGAGCGTGAAAATATGCATCTGTGCACAAATCGTCAACAACAATTTTTTTTAAAGTCTGACCTCGACCAAATGATGTCTTTCATTCAAGGCTGATTTGGATTCATTTGGAGATTTTTTTGTTTGGTTGTGGTTTTTTTAAAGTTGCAACAACATGTAGATTAAAAGCATCTGAAACATACAGATTGCTACTGATTTCCTGTAAGTGTTGTTATAATCAAGCCTGCTTGGAGGCCACTCAAATGTAGTGCCATGGAAGAAAGACTTCTGAATTGCTGCCGTAAATGTCAGCAGGCTTTCAGTCATCTAGGAAAGCACTCTGCTTATGGTGACATAAATTCTTTGAATTTGGTTATTAGCATACTGAACTGGAATGATGTCCAACACTGCTGGAGATGAGAACTTCCTTCTCTTCTGTGGAAAGCAGCCAACTAACACAGAGGATGTAAAAAGTGGAGAATTTACCTTGGTTTCCCAACAGTTCTACCACCACCAGTTGTATAACCCCAAAGGTTATACAAAAAGCCTTTGTCAACCTTAAAAGTTTTACCTGGGCTAGAATCCAGCATGACTGAGGTGAAGACACAGCACCTAAAAAAGTGAAAGGAGGTATTTTTATGCAAGAAAAAAAAAATCTGCTTATGGAACTTCAATACAAAAATTATTAATGAAGTAGTTTTAAAAGATCTTGGAGTAATCAAAGGGCTAAGTTTCAGCTTTCATTTGGAGGTTGCCAAAACAAAACCATCTGGAATTCTATTCATTGCAGACCCAAAACTTTGGAAGACAATGAAAAGAACACAAGACATTGTTTATTACATATAGTTTACTATATAGTTGACATTTACTGCATATCAGTTTAAATGGCTGAATTTTTGAATGTTTGAGTTGGTAACGTTGCAAACAACCTCCTCAGAGGAGGGTGAACATTTGCAGTTCCTTGACTTCTGCTTGATCCAGTAATTTTTTTTCCATGGCTTAGTCCATGGAGATCACTATCACTTGTCCTGTGAAAGTGATGAGAGAACAGGGACACACACAGCAAGAGAGACACACAGGCAGTCCCAAAGAGGCTAAAGAGCCCCAGAGCTGTGTGCCCCGTGATGCCTGTGTGCTTTCTTTGGAAGTCAGCATTTCATCTGTAGCAAAGACACTGGAGCCAAAATATAGTAATAGTCCTACAGTTTAAGAAAATGTTGCAGTAATGCAGCTTTATCTTTTGGGATTGATATTTTGACTCCTCTAACTTGTCAGTGATCAATCCATTTTAATACAGGCAAACAAACTTCACTGAAAAGTAAACAGTTCTAATAATATCGCTGCACTTTTCCTGACTTTCGTATTTTAAAGCTGAAAATAGCAGTGTGGTATGAGTCAGAATAGCTTCTACGGGGTGGACTTTGTTCTGTTGTGTTCTTTCCAGGAAGTGGCAACAAAGAGAAATGACCTGTTGTAAATTTCCCGATTTTACTGCCAGAGACAAAAAAAAAAAAAAAACAACAAAAAAAACCCCCGAGGCTTATCCATGTCCTCAAGTGACAAATAACTCCCATTTCCTCTCAGCTTCAGTGGCACGTGAAAGCAGGTATCTAAACAGATATCTCTATGGCAAATATTGAAAAGGAAACATTTTTAATTCATGCAAAATCTGATAACCTCTAACACTGGCAAGCTTGGGGGAAATCCATGGTTTTCCCAGCTTACGCAAATGCCAGATGTAGGCTCAGGACCATGATTGTGAGAAACAACTGGCATTAAGTGTGTTTGCACATCTCCAGGACATGTTTTCCTCTTAAAGCTAAATACAGCAGCAGACATTTGGCAGTGTGTACACCAAACTCAGAGGCTCCCTGGATTAATATCCAGGGGTGTGCTGCCCCTCAGAAGTAGCTCAGGAGGATGAAGGCAGGCACAAACACAAGCCACATGAAGGTCAGAGGGGAATGTCCAGTGCCACAGCCCAGAGGGTGTGGGAATAACCCCAGGCACCAGCACAAGCTGGCAACAAGCAGGTGGAAGGCAGCTCAGCAGGAGAGAACTCTGGGGTCCTTAGTGGGTAAGCAGCTGAATGTGAGCAGCAAGGAGCCTTTGTGGCAGATGATGACAACCATCCTGGGCTGTGTTCAGAAAAACACTGCCAGTAAGTCAAGAGAGATCTTGAGACCACATCTGGAGTGGCATCCCCTGCTCTGGGCTTCCCTGTGCATGATGGACATGGAGTAAGTGTAGCAAAGCGTCAGGAAATGGATCAGATACTTGGATTATCTAACATGGGAGGAGAGGCTGGGAGAATAAAAATTGCTTAGCTTCATGATAAAGCTCAGAGGGATCTTTCTAATATACGCAAACAAGACTCAATGTTGCCCAGTGAATGCACAAAAAACATTAAGAAGAAAATGGAAGTACAGGAAACTGTTTAAACATAGGAAAACACCATAAAGGTGACTGAACAGTTAAAATGGTTGTCCAGAGGGCGGAAGTCTTCAGAGGTGTTTAAAACTCAGCTGGACATGGTCCTACAATCACAGATTGATTGAATTCTTCATTTTTTTTTAAAAAACAACTTTCTGCAAAATATCTGTGAAGTGTTGCTCTAAGAAAGGATGTGACGTCAAAGACTTTCAATTGTCCAACATTATTTTTAGCATTGCACAATTAGGAAAAACCTCCACTGTTAACCTGTTAACCCCATTTGACTTTAGCTCTTATATATGGCTCCATCATGTAACCAAAATAAGCTTATCTAACAGCTTTAAAAATATTTTTTCCTGCCCCATGACATTATTAGGAAACTGGGGTCAGAGGCTCATGGGTTTCATCACTACTTTTTCTTGCTTGCCTGTAGAAAACAATTGCTTAATTTTCCTGTCCTATATCTCTAATAGGGTCAAAAATTATTTGACTTGTGCTATACCTGGTCTTAGCAATGGAACAGGTGACTTTGCTATGCTACTGACACTCTCAAAGAGAATCAGTTGGTTCTCTCTGCAGTGAAAAAAAAAGGAATAAAGCTATCAGAAGTGGTGACGATAAGAATAGACAGAAATATGAAGTCCTGACACACCAACAAAGCAGCTGAGGGTTTGACCTTAAATGCAGTTCCTAAGCCAGTGGGCAGAGCACAGGAGTGAAGGTCCCAGATGAGGCTGATAAGGACTGGTGGATTTTTGGTGCTCTCAGGCTCTGACAGGAGTTAAATCCCCATAGTCACAGCTCATCTTCACTCAAAGGTAGGCTCTTTGAAAGTACTGTGTTTGTATTAAAAGGTTTCATGTAGATTTACTAGGCTGCAATAAATTTGTAATCTGTAATTGTTTAGTAGGCTTTGGTAAGGTCTGTTTCTGAATGTCTAACACTAGTCTTGAAAAGAATAATTTTAATAGCATTGTAAACCATAATGCTGCTTTCTTTTGGTTCTCATTAGATGTTGGCCAAAGCTACAGAATTTAATTCTGTTATCTTTTCTGAAAAAGTCTCTGATTTTGGTGTTGTCTTCTCCTTCTCTTTTTGGTGATAAGCCTAAAAATGCATTCACTTATTCACACTAGTGAATAAGTTTTGTTCCTTTTAGCACAGGGAGTGTTTCACTGACATTGGAAGTTTTATGTCTGAAATTTCCTTCTGGAGAAAACAGTTATGATTTATTTAGAGGAACTTTATCAGCTGGTAGGAAACCATGAGGAAAGTATTAGAGAAAACAAGTTTCTCTAAGTAGTTTCTTTTTTTCTTGCTTGCGTGTAGAAAATAACTGCTTAATTTTCCTGTCCTATATCTCTTGCAACATGATATAATTTATTTTTGTCCCGCTGCCACATTACTATTACTTTTCTCTTATCCTTTGAGTACTGGGAAAAATGTGGTTGTGTTTCTTTTCTGCTATTTTGTAAGTGAGGTTTTTGGGTGAAATTTTGTAGCCTAACTTGCAAACATCCACTTTCACTCTGAGCATGTGGGAGCTAATTTTAGTTTCACTTTAGAGAGAAATCTCTCCCTTTCAGCACAGGGGAACAGAACTGCTTTTCCTTTTTACCGGGTCCACTTACAAGTTGAATCTCAAGATGCTTAGCAGTGTTGCACATGTAAAGAGGGAAAGAGGGACTACAGCAGTTTGAAAAGACAGGTTGGAAAACTGTTGGTTTGTTTTAGGCCCTGGGGCAGTTCACATGTTGAGAACTGTGTCTCCCTTTCTGGGCCGTATTGAGTAGCTGCTGTTTTCTCTTGCTTTCCATAAATTTGCTTTCTCTTCCCTGTTTTTATCTCATTTATTGGGAAGATTATAAACTGTAGCTGAAGCAAGGCAGCTCTGCATTTACAGTGCTCAGCACAGGAAGTTTCTGATAGGGATCAGAGAGCCACTGCAGCAGTGCTGAACAAGCAGGTTAAAAATGAAATGACAGATACACCAAGTAGAAGGCACTACCAGTAATGGTAACAACAGTGAGCTTTGTAGGGGAGTGGGGGTGACATGGTAAACAAGAATATGGTATTTTCTAACATCATCTAAGGAGACATCTAAGCAGGGAGGCACACGTGAACTGGATTTTGATCTCACAGCAAAGCTGGTTGTTAAGGAAGGGAGCAGAAATCATCCATGCCTTGAGCTGAAAGGAGGCGTTCAGGCTGCTGAAACCCTCTCCATGTGCTGGGGGCTGGACAGGACTGCTGGGGACAGCCTCAACCTCCGTGGCTGTGATGGGCACTGAGGATGAAAATGGTGCAGTGCTTTGTGTGATCCAGAGGGTAAAACAAAAAACAAAAAACAAAACAAACAAAACAACTACAATTAAAAAAACCCAAACCAAAACCAAACAAAAAAAACAGGAGGAAAAGAGCAGGCCTGTCTCATTTTAGTCATGGCAGTGGCTTATTTTTAGGTGGTGGTGGTAAACTTATTTGTAATTCAGAAATCTAAAACCTATGTACAAATCAGTTTTTGTGTATTGATGGTAAAAGCAGGAATCTGATTGGCTGTATAAGCTGAGGATGAAAGAACACATTAATCCTGAAGTAACCATAGAGACTAATAAACAATCTCAGATGTAAGTAACATTTTTCATTTGGCTATGAATCATTTGCAACTGAAAGTTCTCAACAAAACTGCTGAAGAGATCTTGAATCTCCAGATACTTGCCAAATCTTGGAGTATAGTGATAATGCATTTGTTGTCTAAGAAAGATTTAGTATAATTTTATTTGTTGTTTCAGAAAGTTGTTTTTGAAACAACTGTTTCTATTTAGTATTACTATTTAGCTAGGAACTCAGCTATTTACTGAATTCCTAGATGAAAGTTACAAACTGAAAAGCCACCAATTTACCTATTACTCCTGGAAGAGGGATGGTATGACAATTGCTGCTATGAATACCAGGCTGACACAGGCATGAAGGAGATCATGGATCTAGCAAGCTTAGCAGGCACATTTGGAACTCATTTAGAGGACAGCATTCAGGAATGCTATGTGAATATACTAACTGTTACAGAGTATATGCTTGGTATTCTTAAAATAATATATTCATCCCAGATTTCTGGGTTATTTTTACACTTAGCCCCAAGGAATGTAACAAACACACTGCCAGTATGGCAGAAATACAAAGCATTCTAAACACATAAATCCAGATTATTATTTGGCTCAACCATGAAATATGTTGCAAGCATTAAATGTTTTGTAAAACTTCCAGAATTTTGTGAAACCAGAAGAGTGTTGGTGCCAAGATTTACAAAAGGTGAATCCTGACTGACAGGATTAAAGGGAAAATGTGACTACAAAGGAGTTCGGCTGATGTAAGTCTTAAAAAAAATCACAGGAAAGTGAGAAAGTATTCAGCTGAGAAGCAACCAGAATATATATTCACAGAGTAGATGCATAGATAAACCTTGTTAGAAGTTTTACTATACCATGACATGTCAAATAAAGGGTTTTACAAAAGTAAAGAGGCCCTTTACACACATTAGGCAGACATGAAGTGGAAGATGAGCTAAGGAAAAGCAGGAAAAGCTAAGAAAGCAGGTGTTGGGGAGAACTGCCATTTATTGGATTTGTCACTAGTAGGGCTTCACAGTGGTTTGTAGAAGACTTAATATCCTTGTCCTCTAATCTGAGAGTGAATCTGAAAGCTGATAAAATTTTGTGACTGATACAAAAAAAAGGTGAAATATTAAAAAGCGATACAGAAGAGAACTCAGTTGTTTGCTTGCTGGGCTCATTCTGGCAAAAGGCATTTGTTGTAAACAAATAAGCTGAAGCTACTCCATCATGTAGCAAAAAAAAAAAAAGTGAGCTTGCCTGGACAATAAGACTTATCCTGGAAGTCAGTACCTCCAAAACTGAAATGAAGGAAAAGCAGATAGAAACAGGGTGGTGATGTTTGTGTAGAGAGCACCAGCAAGGTGGAAGTCCATACACAGCTTCAGCACATCTCTGAAAAGATTGTAAAAAAAAAATCCTGAATAAAGCAAAGAATGGTTTGCCAGAAGTGTTCAGGTTCAGCAAAAACACTTCACATCAAGACACTGGAGAATGTTAAGTTTCATTTATCAAAAAGAGAACAAGAAATAGCTTGTTTAGGGGGTTAAACTCTTCCATGAGAAAGGAAAGTGGGACTTTCACAGAAAAAGTAAGAACACAATGATGACCTAATGCCTGAGACAGAAACACATTGTGAAATAGGAACACACCATTTTAACACTGTGTGATTGATTGATTGATTGATTGATTATAGGAATCTGCTTCATTTTGTTGCTTGTGGCTGGGGGGTTTGAGTGCAAGTTGGCTCTTGCTGCAGCCAGGTTTCCCCACACAGGGTCAGAGTGAGAGCACACAGCTTTGCTCTGTGCCAGCTCTGGGTTTTTGAGCAGAGGGCAGTAATGCTGGGCCAGGGCAGGGGCCAGACTCAAATTCCTCATCATGAAATACATGGTCCCTTGGAGGACTGAGTGGAAAGAGAAGGAACATTTTCTTTTTTGCCTCTGCTGATTTAACATCATTTGTGGTAGCTCAGGTTTGGTGAAGATGCTTTAGGACATTTGTATTCTTGCAGGATCATGTGGAGTCACAAGCTGGACACGAGCCTCCTGTTTTCCCAGTTTGTATTGCTTTTCCTTGCCACATGGATGGTGTGGAGCATGATGTACTGACATTCTGCTTTTTACAGTTGGTTGATATTCTTCTGATCTGGCACAGGAAAGGGAAAGTGTCATCCTGTGGTAAAAGAATTGGGCTAGAAATCATTATGTCCCCTGAAACTGATGCCTCTGCCATAACTTTGGGTGTGACTGTGGGCACAGCACCCAATGGTTTGTGCCACAGGTTCTTTCCCAGTAAAATTAACAGAAATGCTTTTATGAGGGTAGTTCAGGGTTCATTTAATGCCAATACTATCCTCAATAACCAGTGAAAACATTCAAAATAAGTTGTGGTATGTTTATGCCAGTAACTTCAAAAATAATCTTCTGGGGTTTGAAGCCCTCCTCTTTATTAGGAAAAAGAGGAATGTTTTTAACTTGAGGCAAGTATGCTTGTTTTGGAAAAAAAACATTGTAGTTTTAACTTACCTGAAAGAGTAAAAACAGCTGGTTTAATTCAGCTATGAAATAGCATCAGCTGTGCAGCAGAGGTCACTGCTGCACTACTTGAATAATTCTACCATGTGCCTGATAGGCCTGCTCAAAAGGATTTCTAGTTTGCCAGAAATATTTGGATTTCAATGAAATTAATATTTCCCTGAAACTTTTATTTCTTTGAAACAGAGAATGAGCTATGTATACAGAACTTGTGCTCCCAGGATTCTGCAGCTATTTGAAAAACCCTGGACAGTTCACATATGTATAAGGAATTCTCATAGACAGATATAACACAGGCAGATATTTTCACATCATGTCTTTTTTTGACACACAGAAAATTGACATGAATCAGCTTTAGAGAAGTCAGACCAGGTTTCTGTGTCTGTTCTGGAGACAATAATTTGGAGCACATTTAGGAGTCTACCACAGAACTGAGCAGCTGGGAAAGAAAAGAATGGAAGAGACAGATAAGTGATATTCTTTTGAGCAATTAAAAAAAAACAACAACCAGAAAATATTATCCTCACAATATTTTTCCTTTCAAATTAAAATATTCTGAATGTGAAAAATGTTATAAATATTATTATAAATAACGTGAAAGGACACCATCCCCAGAAGTGTTCAAGGCTGGGTTGGATGGAGCTCTGAGCAAGCTGGTCTAGAGGAAGGGGGGGATTGGAACTAGATGGTCTTTAAGGTCCCTTGGAACCCAAACTATTCTGTGATCTTTTTCTTAGTGTACATAGTGTCAAATGGCATATTAATAAAAACCAGCTCATGTGCCATACATTTGTAGTTCATTTACTCCTTATGCATTGTACCTTATTAATAGTTATTTAGGTATACTTATTCACTGATCATCTTACAGATCCTTGCAACACTTCAGCAGCATTCTGAATTGAGGTAGGATAGCAGAGTCTTAAGCTGTGTCAGATCTGATGTTAACTCAGTAGCATCAGGCACCTGAACATTTTTTTTCAGGATGCTTGTCTTGATGAGAATTAATTCCACCCAATATTTTTTTCCTCACAGACTAAAGAACCTGGAAGAAAGATAAAGAATGTGGTATTATACCAGTACTTCCATTTTTCCTCATTTAAGCAGAAAGAATTATTTGTAACTTTACATTAATGTATGTAAATAAACATTTTTAGGCAATCCTAAAAACAGTGAGCCTGTTGTGCTTTAATATTTTTTTACTGTTATCAAGGCTTATTTCCCAATTTAATCATGGATTTAGAGGGTGTTTGGAAATGTGAACTTCCTCAATAGAGAAATTGAATGAATGGCCTTTTTCCATTAAAAGGAACAATAATCAAGCACAGCACCAGATTTCTCTGTCCCCAAACATAATCCTATAAGAACATAGCACAGGTAGGAGGAAGAAGAATTTTGTTAACCTCCTTTGTTCCCAGAGAGCAAAGATTTACCTCTAGAATTTGGCTTGTAGCAAACCCAAGAGACAAAGCCTCGCTGAAATGAAAGGGGTTGTGCAGATTGAAGGGTTTCACCTCTGACCAAGATCTGGCAGCACCAGTGCCCAAACCATTTCTGAACAGTAATTGCACAGAGATCATTTCCAGTCACTGCTGAGCTAGGTTAGTATTAAAGTCAATTTCTGGGCTTCATTCACAGGTCTGTACATTCTGGCTCCAATCTGGGAGGTTATTTCAGTGTGTCCCCAGTCTCCCTGAGGAGGGTGGTAGAATTCAGGAGGTGCATTGTGAGCTCAAGTGTTGAGCTCTCCAGAGAGCCACGGCTAAGTCTGCATCCCATGCTCAGTTCTCCAAGCAAGACTTTCTTCATATGACTGATTCTATTTAGCTACTAGTTAATAGAATCATATCCTTAGGCCTTATTTTCCAACAGGAAGTTCTGGATTATTGAATCCTTAGCCCTTCAATACAAGTCACAAGATTTCTCTTCTCTTTGAGTGAACAGCTCTGTTTGGTACTGAGTCCTCAGGCTCTCAGAAAAGCCAGTCCAAGTCATTTATCAAATGAGCCACCAGCACAAACAGAGAAAAGTATCAACATGAAACTCTACAAATGTGGATCTGCCCATACCACTGGTATGGATGCAATGGATGCAGAGGACAGACCTCCAGTAGTTATGTATCTTGCTGGATTCAGTTCTAGCTGAACATTGTTAAAGCAGGATTGAATTCCTGCTTTAGGGATTCCATCATCAGTTTATACATGGAGCTTGTATAACTCTTTCCTGGAACTTCACCAGATTTTAGAAAGTAGATTTTTGCATACTAGGATCACACATAAGTGTTGGCATGAGATAAAAATTCCTACAGTTAATAAATAAAACCAAAATGTCCCAGGAAATCATAACATAAGCACTGTTCCAGAGCGATTCTGGCACTTGTCCTTGGCCTTAAAAGTCCTTTATACTGTTCCATTATAGTCTGTTCTGTTCCTAATTACTTAAGCAACAAAGCACCTTGGATAAATTCCCACCTGATGCTAAAAGGGCTGTGGAGACCTTTACATAACTGTCCTTCAGCTGTGAAAGACAGCAAACCATTAGCAGCAGAGCTGGAGAGCAGAGTAAGAGCTTTAATCAAGAATGGGAATGAGTGCAAGAATGTGTTGGTGATTCGAGCGAGTTGCACTGGAGATGTGCTGCAATCACACTTCCAGGAATGTCTGGAGCAGATGAAGTGTTCAGCTGTCTGCAGCACTGACACTGCAAAGCACCAGAGAGGAGCTTTTCTAGAAGCATCCAAGGGACTCGCGTGCTTTCCAAAACCATTGCTTTAATATTTCACTTAGCTCTTAAGTAAAGCAAAAAATGTGAGATATTTCCTGAGTCAATAGCTGTTCTTGCCAAAGGCTACTATCAGCACTCACTCAAGAGCAGTACTTCTTCCTCATGATCCCTGACCAGGCTGAAATAGTTTTAAATCCTCCTGCTCCTTGCCTGTGGTGTTTTCCTGCTTGTTCACCTTCCTTCTGATCATTCCCTTGGTGTATCTTTAGTAGTTCTTCCAAATCCTCTCTCCAGTTTTCTCTATGTGGGAGGCCCAAATGCTTTTCTGCTCTATTTTTTGCTATGATTCATGTACAAAATTATCCACCATCACCTGCTGAGAACTAAGAAAGCTACCTTTAAATTTCTGCCTTCTATCCAGAAGAGAGCCTTAGCCAAAAGTTATACTTGTGAATAATTTAACCATGTGTGAAATTCAGCATGGTTGAACAGAATGGTTGATGTTGAAAGGGCCCTCTGGAGACCATCTGGTCCAAGCCCCTGCTTAAAGCAGGGTCAACTAGAGCAGGTTACACAGGGCCATGAGCAGTTAGGCTTTAAATATATGCAATAGTCTACAAAACACATTCCAGTGTTCAGCCACCTTTACTGTAAAAGCCGGGCTCAACTTTCTCCCACCTTCTGCAAGTAATTATATTCAGATCCTTGTGGAGGTTGTTGTCCTGTGTGTCAAAGAGCTCATTTTGGCTTTAGATTGGTCTCTAGTTCTTACTCATTCTTGCTGCAGGACAAATAGAATAGCTAAGTCTTCACCAAGACTCCTCCAACTGAAATCTTTGACTGAGATATTTTCATCCTTTTCCCTGATAAAAGTAGGCTGGGCAATCCAGAAGGGTTTATGGAAGTGTGTTTCTTTTAAAGTCTTTACAGCCTGCTACGTTGGCTTAGTCTTACTCTTTTCTGTCAGTTCCCACCCTGTGTCTGTCTGTAAAAGTGCAAAGTGCAGAATAAAGAGCCAAATCAAGAAGCTGTGATTTCACAGCATTGTCCTATCTGGTCTCCACAGAGCTCTGCAACAGCCTTTAATGTTTTAGCATTCATTATCATGCCTCAGCCCCTTCTTCTCTGGAATGAGCAATCCTAATTCTTTCAGTCATTGTCAGTGTCACACCATTCTCAGTTTCCCTTCTCCATGGACTATACTTTATTTTCTGTATGTTTAGTCTGTAGAAACAGCACGTGGCTTGGCTCTTGAAAGTGGGAATAAATCATTCATTTGTCTCATGTTTTCTGGGTAGACTGGACAGGATCTGAAGGCAACTTTAAAAAAAAACATGTGAAAGTATAGAATGGAAGTTCTTAGGGTTAAGTTTGGGAGACCTTTTCATTATTCTTTGTTCTGCATTAAGCACACCAACTATTCCAGATTATCACTGATGATATCTAGAGCAGCGCTGACCTTTTCATTCCTACTGGAAGTTTGTGTGTTTTACTTTGAAACCAGCATATTAAGCATATACTTAATCCTTTGTGGTATCCTGTGCATATCATACTGGATGGAGAAAACTTGCACTAGCATGTGAGTGATATCATTTGTGTATTTAAATGCCAAATTCATGTCACGAGCTATAAGCACTAATAACACATCATCCATGGGCAGATTTATTTAAGTTTCTCTGGACAGATTTAATGTTGGTTTGCCTGTTGTCTACAAAGTGCTACATACTTCAAGTGACTAAAAGGACTTTTTAAACCCAAGTACTGATTCTATGGCATCTGGAATACATAACCCTAAACTGTTTCTGGACCGAAGTCCCAAGCAGAAAGGTGGAGAGAGCAGGGCAGGAGCAGTGAGGACAAGGCTGTGCACAGCTCAGGCAAGGGCTGGCAGCAAGGGCTGGAGCTTACCTGCAGCTCCTGGCCAGTGGACAGACAGCAGCTGGAGGGACTCCCCAGATGATATTGATGAGAGAAATTAGGACCTGTTGGTGCTCTCAGGATCCTGACCCATTCCAGCAGGTAGAGACAACTTGCACAAAATAAAGGTTTTGCTTTTTAAAATGTGTTTAGCAGTGATCTAAAGGAATGTGGGTGCAGCATTAGCTAAGAGAGCAGAACCAAATCTGCTCCATGGTGCCAGAAAAGTTTTGTTCAAGGGGGATTTGTAATTTGGAATGTTCCAAGGACACATGGTTTTGGAATGCTTTGGAACAAGAAAAATAAGTTATTTTTCTGTGTGGTGGTTTTGTGTTTTGCAGGGTTTCTTTCCTTCCCTCCAGTTACCTAACACTATATTGGACAGGCAAACATAAATTACCTTTTTCACTATCTAAATTTCTGCAGGGAGGTTTTTTCATCTATATTTCCCTTTTTGCTATATATCTACATTATTATAAGTATGTCTTCAGCTTAACTCCACAATATTTTTACTTGGACACTGGTCTTTGAAAACAAAAATTATATTGACTGTTAATTAGCACAGTATACTAATCTTTTATACTTTTATCTTCCAATACAGTAAGTATTTAATTGATAGCAAGTAAGATTTCTAACTAAACAAATCCTTGCAATGAGGAGGATGCGGAAGAATAAGGATCCAATATGAGCTGAGACAGGAATGTCAGTTATTTAAATGTTTGTGTGTTGTGGGAAAACTGTTCCTTGATCTAACAATTTTTAATTGTCAAAATATCTGCATACTCTTGTCTCATTTAGAGTGAATATGAACCTTCTTCAACATAAAACAATGTATGATTTCACTAGTTACTGGAGGGTGCAAACACATCTCCTTGTAGTACTGTGCTCAAGTTAGTAGACTAGAAGGTAAAGAAGCTGGCTATCAATTTCCCCAAAACAAAAAGCAGAGATAATTTCAAAACTACTCTCTGAAGAAAATCCACTTAAACTTATTTGAACACAGAGTAACACAGCCATTCTCAAGCCAATTTTTTTTTTTCAATTTCTATTAAAACTTGTGCTTGGCAGCAGTACTGTTCTATGAATCATGGTTAAATAGTCCAGGGGAAAGAAGTTGTCTACTTGCAGCCCCTTCTGCCCTTCCCTTCTCTCATAAGATAAAGTGAATCTGTAAATCTTGACTAACAGATCTTTTTATTACTAGTCATTGGACTTTCTAGGAATATGGACTTCTTTATTGTCTCCCCTTTCCTTGCTGAAGTTAAGCAGAGATCTAAGCTCTCTGTGGATGTTCTGGTGGATCTGGAGGAGTGTTCTTGTGGGTACCTTGTGTAGCTGAGAGCAGAGAATTGCAAACTTCTGTTACACTGTGTGTCTTCACAAATAGGACAGATTTAGCCTTGCAAACCCCTGTTACACTCTTGTGTCTTCACAGAGTCCAAATTTTTACTCTGGCAGCTGATAGACACAGGCTACACACCCACTAACAAAGATGAAGCTAGGTAGGGTTGGGTGAAGTTCCTAGATGCTGAATGTTCTTTCAGTCAGAAAGGTTTTGCTTTTTTCCTCCATGTCAGTAAAATTAAATGCAAATAATACAGTAAGAAATTGCATATACCTTGCTGTTATGAATGGAAGCAAATTATGAGGTTGGAAATCACAGCAAATCAAAGTAGAAAGAATTTCTTAACAATGGATATACAGCCTATTTAAGGCTTCAGAAGAGAAAAAGATGGTTTAAATGGGCAGAAAATTCTCAGAAGGAACAGAAATTCATCTGGGGCACTTTGAAACATTTGAGTTTAACACTCAGCGTTGTGATACTTGTCTGGAACTCCAGGCTGTGGAAGTTGCTGTCCACAGAGAGCTTCTTTTGGCACCTGGGTACTGCTGCTGCTACCCCTAATTTTTGCCCTCTGTATAGCAGCTGGAAGAAAGGAAAATGTTGGAGGTGCCAGTGAAGGAGTCTTAGGAATTCTTAGTGCCAGAAGAGGTTTAGAGGGTCAGACAAAGTGATAGGAAACAGCTCATCCTCACATGAGGCTTGAGGCATTTTCTGTCTGTTGAGAATCATTGAAATCTTAGTGTTTGGTGGCTTTATCATGTGCTCCCTGCTTTGCCCAGAGGCCATGTCAGTGGAAAACCAGTGGGAATTGTGCTCTGTATGTTTTATTGCAGGAAGCTCTCCAGCCAAATTCAGTCTCCTCTTGCCCAGAGAATGAGACCAGGTTCTGCTGTGCCAGGCAGGCCAGTTTTCTACTTTTCTGTCTTCTGCTTTAGGAGAGTGACGTGATGAGGTAATGAATGCTAACCTGCTCCTGCAATTCAGGGACCTGTCTTACCTGTCCCAGAATCCAGACTTCAGACCTTCAGTGTCAAGTCTCTGTTTAAAGTTTTTCAAGCCCAAAATTACAGTTATTACATTGTTCAGAGCACTAGCAGGACAGCAGAAAGGACTGACTACATATCTTATTTCATGCAGAAGAAAATTGACTTTATGTTTGACTTACATGGGATAAGCTGATCTTCATGCATATTGTTATAACCATTTTTTTCTGTAAGATCTAGATCTGTTCTGGAGACAGTTAAATCTATTTGAGCTGAACGAAATATTAAATTGCTGAGTTGCTCCTGAATTTACCTCCAGCATGCTCTAGTCTCTGCCATAATTATTCCTTCAGCAACTTCTGTTGCTCCTGGAAACCATGTTGTCTGTGCTGCTTTCAAAGGACAGCAATCCATACTGTTCAATTCCACACTGCTAAACTTCAAATTTTTTCTTTGTCTCATGCTACGAAATTTTTAGGGACTGTTACTCAAGAAAATCTTATAGAACATATCTTCCCTTTCTTAGGTTCTTCATTTTAGCTTCATTTAAAATTCTGAGGCATGATTCAGACTGAAGTGAATAAATGAATTTTTGCTGATTTTCTTGGCCCTTCAATTAGGGCCTGAGAGCTCGAGTTAGATGCCAGTCTTTCCAAATGCATATATGTGTGTGCACTTATAAAACCAAAAGCTTAGGCAGTACATTAATAACCATGGAGATGGAAATCATCTGTTTATCCATACAGCACACAGCAAAATGAAAAGAAGTTAGCCACATTCTCCTGAATGGGCTTATTTTTGGTATGGAAAAATGAGTTTCAGAGTATTAGGGTGGCCTTACTAAAGTGATTTATTTCTTTGCCTTCCTAGATAGACTGAGAGGGGTCTTAATGGGGCTTATTTTCATAACTGTAAGAACCTGAAGGCAGGTTTAATGGCTGAGCAGCCTCACCTGGGATCTCCACAACCCCAGGAACCCATTTAAGCTCAGTCCTGGGCCTCTGGTGCCTGCCTGAGCTATGGATGTGCTATGTTCTGTGCCTGTCACTGGTGCTTGCTGCTCATGACCTGGGCAGAGATTTTTTTTACTCTGACCTTGTCACTGTGGTCCTGTTCATGAGCCACTGGCCTGCCCTGACCCCTCCCTAGAGCCAAGCTGCATATTGAATTCTGGGCTTGACCTCGGGCTGGCCCCTCACCATGAGCCTTTCCCATGATCCAGCCTCTCAGATGGCCCTGCCTGTCCTCCCTTGACCTGCTCAGAGGTGCCTTCAGGCAAAGTTTCAAGACCAGTTTTACAGCTAACCAGTGATTTTCATGAGCACCCTTGGCATTTTACTGTTCTCACTCAGGTTGGAGCCAATGAAGTATTAACCATGACATATAAAGCAGAGTAAAACCCCAGCTTATGCTATGATGACCAATATTGTCACTGCAGCCACAGAACAAAGTTAATTGCTGTTCACTGCCTTAGAGAAGGTGCAAACAAGGTTTTCTTTCTAAAAATTGTTTGCTGCTGATTCCAATTGACTGTCACAAGAAACAGTGTGTTGAAGGCAGAGAGTAGATAGGGTGCAAAACCACTGACAGGAAAGGTGAACAAAAAGAATGTCTTTTTCTGTTGCTGATGGTTTGCATTATTAAATCATGTTTTGAGAATCCTTTTCTTCATTTTAGCATGGCTTTGGAAGTTACAGTGGAACACAGTTTATAGAAATGATTTCTGGGTTGAGATTTTAAGGTTGTTCACACTGGGTATGGACATGAACAGTGAGATTAAAGTCACTGCAGGAGCACAAGGAGGTTGTTGCTTCTCAGTGCCAAGGCTTGTCCTTTTAACTGCAATGATTACTTGATTTTTAAATATAAATATTAATTGAAAGCAAATTACTTTAATGGGTTTTTTTTTTTAAAAGAACTATAGTACAAGATCAAGAATAGGTCAAATAAATATAGGTCAAATGGCTCTTGAAATTCCTCTGGAATTGTATAGTAGTGACATAATCTGTCAGCATAATTGGATCTGAATCTTCTGCTGAGTGATCTTCTCTATAAATAAATTTTTATTCCAGATCTCAGGAGCTGAAATCAAGCCTTAGATAGCCGTGTTAGAGTTGCAATAACATCAGCTGTCAGTTGCATTATTAGCATAGGTGAGACAAACTCTCCTATGTGAACACTCCAGTTAATCATCATTAAAGCAATGTTAGGCAGCTGTTGTGAACAAAATTTTGATTTTCTAACTGTACCATTCTGCCAAAAACCTGGAAGTGTGAAGTGATAGCAACTTGAAACTCTTGCCTGTGTTTTTGACTTAGAATGCCTTATGACAGCACTCGAGTTTGCTTTTGGGCTATTTTTAAAACAATTTATTCTGTGATTCTCAAAGCACTGATTATACTGGAATCCATAACATCTGCCAATGTGTAATCTCTAAAACTAGCTGAGGATTTTCCCTGTCAGGTGACTTGAAATCACATCTTTAATAATGTCCTTATGCACTCAGTAATGAAAAAAAGCTAAGGATTTCTGGTAGCTGAGAAGTGAAATGTGAGATAATACAAAGATGCTGTAGTGTAAAACATGCTGATCTTTCTAGTATTGCCTTAATGTCTGGGGTAAACTAGCTTTGGAGTGGTGTGTGTCTATTTGTATTTGGGAATCATAACAGCATTACTACTGTGCATAAACAACAATGATATCACCTAGAAATGAACACTCCTGATATTGGACTGGAATGTTACAAAGTGTTTGTCCTGTAGTACAGAAAAGCAGGTGTGGTTAAAAAAAAATTGAACGTTACTGTTGACTCTGTATATTTTTTAAATCGTAAACTGAATTGTTTTTCTTGCTTTCATTTATGCTGCGTGGACTGGAGATGAGTGTATCATTCATGCTGCAGTTATGGAGCCAGGTGCTGCATTGGTGCTTTCTTGGGAACATTGTGGTGTAGTGTGGGCACAGGATTTGTTCTGTATGCTGTAGCTGATATTATTTCTATTATTTCAAATACAAACTCTCCTGCATAGTACCTATCATCCAGAAAGTATCCCATAGCAATCTAGGACTCTCTTGTCACACCAGGTATTGTTTTGGGGGGGAGGGGTTAGCTATTTTGGCTGCAGTGGAATGGTTTCTGATTAGCTGGGCTCAGTAAACTATCTTCATAATATTTATGTATCTATAATGCAAACAACACTGGAGTGAGAGCCAGCATCTTGTTGAATGTTGCTGTATTTTGCTAATTCCTCAGGCTGTAATGACAAAATCTGAATTGGACCATGATGCTATATCTGAGTTTCTCTTGTAACTGGACTTAAAATGCCTTCACTGGTTCTTTTGGTTGCCAGTGTCTCCCAGGAGCTCAGACTGACCTTCCACAAGATGACCTCCCACCTCACAGAACCTTTTCACTACTTAAAACCAGATGCATTATACAGCTCAATTTGAAATGTGCTGCCTTTGATATTTCAGGGTCTTAAATCTGGAATCAGGATGGACATCTGCTTCCCCAGGTACCAACCCTCTGCATGCAGTCACACTGTGTAATCTCATCCTGCTCAGCTCTGATGCTGTTTTTCTTGGAAATTGCATCTAAATAGGTTGGTCAGTCCTGTTGTGAAGCTGTATGAGATGAAATCTTCAGGAGGTATGGCTGCAGGCCACTCAACACACATATCAGTCCTCTGAGTGTGTCAGCTGGAGTTCACAAGGACCATGCTGGGTTTAGAGGAATGACAGTGAAATACCACTGGAAGAGAGGCAGTGTTTTTATGGAGGGTAATGTGTCTTATTGATTCAATACCAATGTAACTGTATATCACTTTAAAAGTTCTCAAGAAACCATGAATATATAATTCTGGAATATGCTCAGTTTGTTTTGTGGTGTTAATATATACCAAGTGCTGGGATTTTCAGACTACCCAACCAGAGGCATGAGTAATTTTTGAAAGAGGCCTCTAATTATGTGGTAAAAAAAAAAAATCAGATGCTCTTCATTATATGTATGTGGAAAGGATGTGTTTAGACTGTTTGTGTTAGCTCTTGAAGCTGTAAAAAGAGCTGTGATCTCGTTTTTCTCAGTGCTGTACAAACACACTATGAAAAATACTCCCTGCCCATGCAATAGAACTGCAAGCAGAGGACAGGAAATTCAGAGATTTCAAGTGACTTATAAAATGTCATTCAAGTCTGGAAATAACCATCTAGGTTGTTTTTATCTATCAGATAATGCTTTTGTTAACTAACAATGTAAACTCCTCCTTTCACGTAGATTCAATAGCCTTCTCTTACTTCTCTGCATCTTTTCACTGGTTGTGACATCAGGAAGTAACTCTTAATGCTAGAGTGATTTTGTCAAAACATAAGACCTCTAAATCTTTCTTCCCATTGCTTTTAAAATCATACTCGGAGTTTAAATTAACACATTTAATATCTAGGTATAGCTGAAAAGTGCTTTGGAAGACAGGACAGACAGAAGCAAAACTCCTTCTGCAGCTGTAAGGTGGCTGTGGTAGTGTTTGAGCACTGAACAGTGAGCAGAAAATATCCAAGGAGTTGTAACAAGCTGTGTAACTGAGCCAACCCCTGACAAGGACAAATGCCTTTTAATCCCTCTCATTGCTCAGTGCTGATCTTGCTGAGGATGCATGGCTCAGTGAGAGACCACAGCCCTGGGCAGACCAGGTGCCCATGTTTCTGCTCTAACCCTGTTTGCTCTCTTGGAAAGCTGGATGCCTTTGCAAAGCAACAGACCCATTCCATTTTTGAACTCTTGGATAGGAGTTTTTCATCTTTGATTATGTAGTGAAACTGAACTTGGAAATGAGGGGAATGTGATTGCAAAATTGTGGATACTGTTGCCTTTATTGAGTTCAGCGCTACTTGCAGCTGAGCTCCTTATCTGAGTTGCCTTATACAAGTTTTTCCCAAGCCTTTTTGCACACAATTTTTTTTTAGCTAATAAAACACCCTGAATAGGGCAGTTCGAATAAGGGTAAAGGTAAATGGAACTTGCTGGCAGACATTTAATGAGTCAGGAAGGAGGAAGCCAGACAGAACACACCTGATCATTATGGTCTTATCAGCATGGGTGAGGGCAGCATCCCAGTTTTGTCAGCATGAATAGAACCCTAGAGCTGAAAGATTAAAAATGTACCTGCCAGTCTCAAACTGGCATGTCAGAAGTTGCTTGCCCTTCTTTTGTAAGGGGCTAAAAATGTGCAGATGATAGAGTGGAGAAATTAGAGTCCATCTGTGCTGTTGTCAGCAGCAGTTAGGGAATTTAAAGAGCAGCTGAAGATGTTTTGAAAGCAAGAAAGGGATCTCTGAATGTCTGTTTGCACATAAATGGACACAGCATGTGGTGGGCTGAAGCAGACTGCTCAGATCAACTCTGAATTATTTGTGCAGGCTGCTGCTATGAGCCTGAGGAAGAAAAGACTTGCAGCTATAACTTAAAGAAGCTGCTACCATAAATACAGCTGCAAGCACATTGAGGTTTCTATAATCTGTTTGGTTTTATTTATTAACTCAGTGTTTTGCACAAGCATTTAATACTCTTGCATCATGTAGGGCTGTGTGTTTACTGTGTGAGAAGTTATGCACCGTGTTTTAGTTCTCTTGGTTTCTGAGATGAGTCTGAAGAGGTTATTTCAGGACAGGCTAGGAGTACATCATAAGAAATGGAGAGGGACTGGCAGTCTACAGAGGTGTAGATTGTACTTTTTAAACTGGTTGGTGGGACTGTGTTTTACTCTGTACATGGGCTTATAAAGTTTCTGGACATTCCTTTGATAGATATAGGATGGAGAGAAGCTAGTCTAGCTTAAAGCTAGAAAAGATTTATGCCCATTTTTAGTATTAATTTGTTGGGATTTTTTTTCCATGCTTAGAAACTCAAGTATCTTATTTAGGAAAATGTAAAATCGTACTATAAAAGGAGCAATCTGATCCTAGTTTGATTATTCTTAGCTTTACCAGGTTTCTTCCTAAAACTGTGAGATTACTGCCTTGGTGCATGGAAAAGCATTGTGCCTTCTCCTGTATTATAAAAACCTCATGACATACCAATTATACAGGAAGGCTAATCCAAATGCCCTTGAAGCTGGTTGGAATGTTTACCTTTGCTGCGACAGGCCTTTCTGTTTAGGGTGGTGTGATTTGGCTCAGACCCCTTCTAAGAGAAAAAAACCACAAGATGTTCCAAAAGTAAGGTGTTGGTGATGTTGACAGACACCTTTCCCACCAACAGCCTCCCTCTTGTTAGCATTTCAGATGAGGAGATTGAAGTGAGTAATTAACATGTATGAGCTGTATTTACAAGCTGAAAAACTCTGTTGTTTTATGCCTTAATGACTGACTCCTTGCTCAACACTAAATGAAACCTGTAAGAAAATGATCCTAGTTTTGTGACAAATGTAAGGAACTAACTGGGTAAGGTTGTATTCAATTCTGGCCATTATCTTATGATATCTTAGCTAACAAATTCCCTTTCATCCATCACTGATACTCAGCCAGAATTAACTCCACTCCTAGTGATACCTGATACTAGATTGTTATAATGAAACCCTGTAAAGCTGAAATTCAGGCTTGTTTTCATGTATTGCTCAGACACTCGTACGTTTTGGAGTTCTTTCAAAACAACCTCATGTTTGTACGGCTACATAAACGAGCAAGGGTTTGTACAAGTTAGAGGGAGGTGGGACACACTGGTCTCCCAGCAGGTGATTTCCTCAGTAGACAGGAAGGCATCTCTGCAGATATGGGGTGGTGTTATTCAAGTGCAAGACACCCTGATCTGTATTTCCCAGGTCTGGAGTCACTGTGGAGAGCAGTGTCCTGTGGAACAGGATGTGCCGTGTGTCTGCTGGTGGAAGCTGGCTGCTGCTGAAACCAGCAAGTTTCCTCCAAGGAGTTATTGCACCTCATCAGCTGGAGAGATGGGTTTGTTTCCCCTCAGGCTCTTTTCTCCCTCTGCCAGCTGTACCCAGTGAAATTGCCTTCCTGTGCAGGCACATTCTTGTGATGCACCAAACACTCCTTCAGCAAGTTGCTGAAATACCCGCTCTGCACCAGTGAATGTGCCAGTATTATTCCCAAAGAGGTATTGGGCAACTGATTTCCAAAGACTTTGGCAGAATCTATAGAAAACTGGAGCTGATATCAGGCAGGAAAGGTTTGACATGGAGTTTTGCCTGACTCAGTTGTTTCGTTTCCCAGCAGAGTCCCAAATGCAAGCTCTCTGCTTTGTGCCATGTTACTTTTGACGAGCTTATACCTGTACCATGGCACAAAGCCATCTTTTGCAAGTTTTAGAAAAGAATGTTGCCTCTTGGATGAAGAAATAAGGAACAAGAAAAAAAAATAATTTGGCAAGTTTCAGTGAGAAATTTTTGTAAGGAAAAACCCTTGGAGGCAGCATAGTTGCTGTATATGAGTCATCTGAAACACATAACATGAACTGGGTAGTGAAGTAGTCATGCCCATCTCAGAAAATTAAGTTAATTATTATTTCTAGATGATTAGAAAGAGTAGGGGAGAATGGATAGATGTTTAACAAGTTGACCTTCCAAAGTTCATGGAAGTAATTTCTCAGTACAGGCTGAAGATAAGATCAGAAGCTGTGAGACAAGCATGTCTCCAGAATAAATGCAGCATACAAAGAGTTTTAACACAGTCCAACAAATATGCTGAAAGAGACTACTTGTTTAAGCTATTCCCATATATACTATGAAATAAATGCTTGTATCTTGGAAAATATGCACATTTTCTGTAGAAACTGCAGTTCTGTAGGAAATTGCAACATCTTGGAGAGATGTGAAACTGAGAAACGATGATAATGATGAAGGAATATCTGTATCACACACTGTGCTTGTAGAGGCACAGGGGTTTTGGCAAGAAGGGCTGAGTGCTCTGAGGTGCACTCCAGCCTAGTGATGCTGCAGGGTTTAGCCACTACAGCAGAAGAGATGCCCATGTACAGAACATGCCTGAACAGAGCTTGGGTGTGCTCCAGGGTGTTCCATGGCTGAGGGGACTGACAGATGTCTCGGCCCAAAATGAACCCACTGAGACCTTGCAAATGTGAATACATTCCTGGGGGATCATGTGCTATAACTAAAAATGAATCTGTATTGTAAGTAACTACTATAAATCACTTAGTTTATTGACTTAGAATGATTAGCACTTTTTAATAAGGGTCTCAGTACTTGTGATCATGCACAGAAAGGTGTGACATGGGTTGGCCACCTGTAGCACAGCAAGAAATCCAGATAATTTTTGTCCTAGAGCAGCCCCGTGGTTGAAGCCCAGGCTAGGAGGTATGTGTTCATTTCTTGCCTCTGTTATGGCAATTAATGAGCAGACATTTAATCTCTGAATTGTTTCTGTATCTTTAAATGATTAAAATTATCTATTTGATAACCACTCACACCTAGATGTGAGTCAGAGGGGACAGATTAACACCCTTTTAAGATTAGAGCTATTCCTTATATTATATAATTCTTTTATTATTTTGTAAGAGGATTGCTGCTATTATATATTCATTTGTATGCCACTTGGTTATTTATTGGATGTTCTTCTTTTTTGCTACACTTCTGTGTGTTTGAGGGGAATGGTGCAAGCTGAGTGTGCTCTCAGGATGCAGCTCAGTAATGACACTCCAGCTTTTATTGTGTTCCAAGACTAACAGCAGTTTGGTGACAGCTGGACAAGTTTGTTTATGCCTTCCCAAATGTCAGAACAAGGAGAAAGCCATCAAGGCTTCATACTGAATGTACGTCATTTGCAGAATATGAAAGCACTGCAAAGCTGAGTGGGACTCAAAGTGCTCTAGCAAGGCTTTATGGGAAATTAAAGAAAAAAAAAGGCATTTTCTAAAATGGTGTTCCATTGTAATAGTGTGTATTAATACCACATTCAAAGGTGTAAAATTTCAGAAAAAAATAGAGGTACGTATGGCAAACTTGCATAATTCTATAAATAAGTACAACTAAAATGATTTTCTAAAGTCACTTTTTTTCTCATTCTATCTTGAGATCATTAACTAGGATAATAATTGACCTCATGCTTGATATTTTTATTCACAGGCTGAACTGATGAGTTGAATGAAGTGGCATGTGTACTCAGGTGCACAATGGTAGAGCATGAGGAGGGGTTAGCACTGCAGTGTGGATAGCAGATAGAGAAGCTTTGCTGTCCCAGGCCCAAGAGTCTTGTCTATGTTTCCCAGGCACAATAAGCATAGGGAGTCTTTTAGAAATCCTGGATGTTACCTTTGTGCTGCTTTGTCCCCATTCCAGGTGAGGAAAAGGTTCATTACACTCCCTGGTGGTGCCTGTACTTTGTCTCTTTCAGAATAACAACCACTCCTGAGGCAAACCTAGGAGAGACTTTGCATAAGCACCTCATGAATGCTTTATTCAGGTGAGAGGATACGAGCAGGTCTAGATCAGGCCAGGGGATGGAGGGCAATGAGAGCTCTTTGAGCTTCTCCACTGTGTTTACCTAAGGTCCCCTCCCTCCTGAGGTACCAGGTGAGAACATGCTTTTTCCCACACATATGCCCTTCAGTTATTTTGTTGAGGTTTCTTTGTGAACAAGGAGTATCCAGAAAGTCTCCAGGGTTTGCCACTTTCCTTTTTATCAGGCATGTGGCTGATTGCATTGGTTTGAAGAAAAATCTGTGCAATGCTTCTGTACTGTCCTATTACTTCACACTTTTGCACAATTCCTTTGTGTTTTCTCATGCTCTGGCACAGGTCCAGGCAAGGAAACTCAGTCAGAGCAAGGACGAGCCTGAACTTGAATCTAAGGTCAAGATAAATAGTCCTGTGGTACTCTCAGCTCAGTGCTAGCTGGTGGTGAAGCAAATTAAGTGCTAGGAAAGGATGGAGGCCAAACCAGACAGTTGATGCATAAACCTGTGGTTCATCTGTGCTTAGATGGCTGGATTACATGCTGTTTTTCTCATCTCAACATATGAGATGAGCATCTGGAGAAGAGAAAACAGGTTGATATAGGGTGGGGAACAATTTCTGTATTTGGAATAAGTCAGAAGACTGAGAGAAATATAATAGAAATGTATAAATATGATGCTATGGAGAGGGATCAGTTGTGTAATCTCCCTTTAGTACTAGAGGCCACATGTGAAATTACTGGGAACCAGATGAAAATAGATGGAAGGAACTAGCAAAAGAACAAACCTCATCAGACTTCAGCCAGCTGGCTCAGCTGCACATACCTGGAGGCAGGGGAAGACAAAAGACAAGCATCACATACCTGTCCTGTCTCTCCTGTGGGTGACTGCTAATGGCCACTGCTGAGGGTGGGACAGGAGGCTGGGGGGAACTTTTTGGGTCCTTCTGGCCTGCCCTGTGCAGGTGCCCAGAGGCAGAGCAGCGACTCTGAGCTCTGGTCACCCAGAGGCAGCTCAGGCACGCCTTCAGGCACGGCGAGCTGCAGCAGCAGAGCCAAGGGCACAGGTTTCCTGTGACACGGCAGAGTGGCTCTGATCTGCAGTTATCTGCACCTATTGCTGACAGCCCTGAATGCTCCCCTTCAGGGTGGCAGGAGTATAAAAAAGGGCTGTAGATAATGCCACGGTCAGAGCTCCCAGGGACAGATACCAAAGATAGCCCACGCTTTGGTCACCTTGGTGCCACATCATTCTGCCCTGCCGAGCACATTGCAGCCTGGCCTGATAAGCAGAGCCACTCAGGTCCTTCTCTGCCACAGCACTGCTGCGTGGCTTCAGCCTCGAGGTACAGGGTCACTTCATATTCCAGTCCCCAGGCTCTTTGGCAGAGGTTTTGCTTGATGAGTCAAACTTAGCACTTTCACAATCAAGATAAATATTGACCAGGCAATGAGAAACACCTCCTCCTTTTCATCTGTGCTTGGGACAACTCCTCTGCGGAAAAAATAAAACCTGCAGCTGGCCTGACAGCTGCCAAAAATCTGAGCAGATTAAAAATAAGTTGTTTCTCATGATAAAATAATTATTGACAAGGGTATAAAACTAATCTAGTTTTATATATAGTCAACTCTATAATAAGCTGCTTGAAAGACAAAAAATAAAGCACACAAAAAAAAACCAGAAAAAAAACCAAACAACCAAAAACCCAGCAGAACAGTAACAATAAAACATGAACTAAAGTAATCCAAGCAAAAACACATCTGCAACAGACATAGTAAGTTTTTTGTAGAGTAAATGGGGATGAGAAACAAGGAAGATCTCTCTAGTGAAATTTCTCCAAAAAAACAGAAGTACAACTTGGACAAGATCTTGGGGAAATTGGATTTTAATCTGGTACAAGCTGAGTATGTCTATTGACATATAATTCAGCACTGCACACTTGTTTCACTGACCTATGTTCAGCTTTAAGCTTTAACATATACAAAAAGGCGTGTCTATCAGTTAAATGTGGAATTACATAAATAGCAATATATTTCTAAACCAAATGCTTTGGAGAATTAGTTACTGAATAGCTTTATTCTTCTGCAGAAATCCAGCCACTTTCTTACCTGTAAATCCACTGTGCAAAATATTTTCAGACCTCATAGTAAATATTTTTATATTCCTAAGACACAGAAATGACCCCAGAATATATGCATGTGTTTCAAAATAGGACATTCTGTTTTACAGGAAGTAACAGCTCATTTCATGTTCCAGCCACCTTAAACTAGTCTAGAAAGACCTGTTGATTACAGGTGAGAAACCCTGACCTCTGATATAATTTTGTTACACTTCAGTGCATTACTGTTATATTGTGACTAAGGGATAAGATTGTCTTTGTAGAAGATATTGGTTCACACAGGTTTATGCAGAATAGTCCCAGGGAACTTTAAATTTCACTCCTGGCAGTCAGTGTTGGAGCTACTGTGAAGGGAAATTGGGGTCTAAGAAAAAATCACTCCAATGGACCTTTTAGTGTGCATGAAAGGACTCTTAAGAAGGAAGGGCTTGTGTGCAAAAAGCACTTTGAACTTAGACTCTTAGAGTTATGGCAGAAAGGAAATGTTGCAAGTCAGGAATATCAGATTGGCTAACCTGGATCCAAGCAGCTGCTATCTCTGATAGAATCAGGTGCTTAAGAGGAAGATGAAAATAAACCCTGAGGGTAGGAGGCTGCAGGATAACTCTAGTCCAGTCCTTTTCTATACCTTCACAGCTAAAAACTTTTGTGCTCTGCCTGCAGACAAAATTGAACATGCTGGCTGGGTAGCTCTGGGTGCCCTTAGCTGTACATGTTCAAAGCCTTTAAGGAATGCTACAAAATCCTTTATCTTGATTAAGTGATTCTTGGTAAAGTAGAGAAAACTAAAGTTGGGTTAAAGAACTGCAGAATGGCTTAAGCTGTGGCAAAGGAATTAATAGAAGAAACTCCAAAGGCTTGCTGCAACCCTGTTTATGAAAATTTGTGTTACTGAGTTAAATGAGCTCATAGCATCACATGCTCCTTTTCCACCTTTGAATTACTCACTTGTATTTGGAAACTACAGTTTTGCCCTAAGGGAAAGTATGTACAGAGAAGATGCTCAGTGCTCACAGTTCAGGGTAGCTACTACTTCCAATTTTCTTCTCTGTTAGTTATGCCACACAAGAAACTGTGAGTTTCTTGAGTGGAATAACTAACAGAGAAGGATATTTTGTGCTTTGGGACATATGCACACACCACAGTATTCTACAGCAATTTATTAAATTAATCAGTTGCTAAATGCCCATATAGACTAAAAGAACATTGCTAAACAATGACTGTATGACTGTAGAAGATGAAGGCTGTATCTTCAAATGATGCAGGACTCATGTAAATATTTTGTATATGTAAAAATGATGCAGAACTCATGTAAATATTTTGAATATATTGACATTTAGATAAGAGGAAAATTCCCAACCAGTTTAATCTTTGACTAGGTCATTGATGCTGTTTGTTTGACATGAAAGTGTGTGTGTTTACTTTTCCCCAAAACATCGATGTTGAGCTCATGATGGAACTGAGGGCAGAGCACATGAGCTGAGCTTTCCTCTGCCTGTGGCATTTGGGAATGAAGAATCTGCAGAGATCCACTCCTGGGAAACATGCATGCTGTAGTCCCTGGAGCCTAAGGACTGGACCTCTTTGCATCCTACTAATTTCTGAAAGGAAACACATGTGCTGGGAAGTAGAAAGCCCCCTAGATTTGGCTATCATCCAGTCATCTGAGGAGGGAAATTGTGATCCTGGCCCATTTTCTGAGGAAATGCCTGCACAGCCACTTGGCACTCCACCACTTCTCTACATGGGTACTTCACATATAAACCATTCCTGCAAAATATCCACTGTTGGCTCCACAACTGTACTGGAATATCTCTTCCAGGGAGTGCTTATAGGGACTCTCTTGACCACTGGCAGCACTCTCCCTAAGCCTGGACAGACAGGAGGTGTGGAATGTCCCAGGGAGGCACTGGCACTGGAGCACACACTGTGCTGTGCACAGGTCCTTGCTGCAGAGTAGCCAAGGGCATGACTGAATGCAGACAGTAAATCTTCACAGCCCTCCTGGGCAGTGTGATTGATTGTCACCTCCCCAAGTTTATTTCTTAACAGCTGTTTTTAAGACAAAGTGGTGGAAGTGGCTGATGCCCCTGGCCAGTGAAGGGTGGTGAAATTCTTTGGTGTCATCTCATTGCTTTAGGAAGACAACCAGGGAAAAGCAAAAATCACCGTCTTATAGTTCCAGGAAAATGTAAGGTTTTGATTTTTACTTTTCTCAAACAATTTAGCAAGTTACTAAGACAAAACTGTTTCAATCATTTATGTGACTGGGAGGTCAATGTTCCTGTGAACAACAAAAGGGTGCAGTGAACCTTTACTTCTCTTCCTTTGGACCCAGCTGCCTAAACAGTGCAAAAAGAGGTATGAACACATAAGAGATACGGCCTTGGCAGGGACATGGGAAAGTTGGGATGTGTGGTCTGGGCCAAATCTTTCTTTAGAGGAAGCCATGTGAAAGCACAAACACATGTAGGAAGTCACAAGTTTAACTGAGAGCAGAACTGGGTCTCATACTTCCAGAGCTGCCTAAGCTGCTTTTTCTGTCAGGCCTAGCAATTGTCTGGGATTTTTTTACCTCTGTCATTCAGCAGAGCAAGTCACATATCTCAGAAGTGGTATGGCCACAACTTGCTGCTTCTGACTGGGGAGTGCCACAACATTTACAAGGACCATCTTGCTGCTATGGTCTGGGTTGTGGAGTTGGTGACAAATGTAGGTTTTCTTAGCTGAAACAAAAAGAAACCAGGTAAACTGTCACAGTGTTGATGTCAAACCATTTATTATCATTACATATGTGGGTCCTAATTGTGGTATCTAAGTTAACATATAACTCTAAGCTTTTCTGGGTGATAAAGGTGGAGATGATTTAGGCAGCAACAAAGTGAAGCTGGGTTTTAGGTTCTGCACAGAGACCATACAGAACCAAAATACTTGATCAGATTTTCCAACACTAGATTTTGTATTTTGTCTTAGATTAAATGATGTGCATTCTGTGTGTGAGTGAGTGAATGGAACACTAAATATTCTCTTAGGCAGAAAACATGCAGAATTTTAGATTTCTGTTTTACCATAATTGAGAGAAACACCAAAGCATCAAAGCACTACTGTGGCCCACGAAGGATCACACTGGGAGTGTTCCTCTCATTATGAAAAACCAACAGAACATGAAGTTCTAATGAATGAAACAATATAGTTTGTCAGGATAATTTAGCACAGTCTGGTACACCTTAAAGCTGGCTAGAGGGAAGGGTGGATGCTGGAGAGGTTCTGTAGGAAAGGTTCTGCCATGAGCTGTCAGCAGCAATGAATTCTGACACCAGAGCTTGAGCTCCCCCAAATCAGGAGACAGCAGAATCAGGGCTATCTGACAGATTTCATAAGTAGGAGATGGACAGGTAGAACTTACATAACCTGAGGTGAAAAGTCAAAAAGTAACAAGGAAATTTCTTTATAAGGAAATAGGAGATGGTTCAGGTGCAAAGTATTCCCCAGTAAAATGTTATGGCTTTGTCCTTAAATCTGTGCACCAGCAAAATGGCTTTGTCAGTTCAGGAAAAAAATAGAAGTGAATTGCACGAGTCTGTAGGTCAAGGGCTGGCTGCAAGGCCAACTACAGATTGCTCAATTACTTCTTCTTCTGGAAAGTTTATCCAAAGTGTTGGGCTCAGTCATTTGTTCAAGGTCAAGGTACACAAGGAGAAAAAGTTACTTTGGTGTCTCTTCCGTGTGATGTGTTTCTTGGGATATCAATAAAAAAGAAGCCCCCAAACTGCTATGTTCAATGGTCTTATTGTACAAGCAAATAAAGGGCAGTGGGTTATGGTACATGAATGTTTTCCTGTAAAGGATTGTACTGTGCACAAAACTATGATAGAGCTTGTGGTTTTGGAAAGCCACCCTGGCTTTATTTGCCACAGTAATAGAGATTCTAGTTTTGTAAATTCTAGTAGGAAATGGACAGGATCTCCTATCTTTTACAGAGAGGGCAACTTTATTTCTGCAGATTTGCACACATAGGAAGTATTCCTTATTTTTCTTAGTACAAAGCCAGCCAAAGCATTATACATGGTTTTGTCTTGTATCTACGGTATCAGCAAGTATGGACTTGAACATCTTTGTTCTACAATGTTTGACGTGCAACACTACAATCTATTGAAGACAGATTTGAAAAACCTAGTAACAGGGCAGTCTTAAACAACCTAAACAAACAAATGCCTTATTTTCTCTGAAAGCTTAATTTTTCCATGGCTGACAAGGACACATTGGTTACATGCCAATAAATATCTGAATAACGTATATAAAAGCCTTTGCTGTCAAAAAATCTGTAAGAGTTATTTAAGAGCTCTGTGCAAATGCTACCTTGGATAAAGGCCCAGGAAATTTGAAACAGTCCTTACCCCTCTCCCCACCCCCCACTTCAGTTTGACAGCATTTACTGAGTCAGATTTTTCAAAGGATTGACTGGTAACTAAACTTTGAGTGAAACAATTGCTTCACATTTATTAAAACAACTTATTCTGGTGGAATTATAACAGAATTTTATATTAAGTATTCTGCTCTGATGGGATTCATGAGAGCAGAGAAATCCTTCTCATGAACTGCTTTTATCTTTTAGATCACATGAATGAAAGTATGCATTTTTACTGTGTATCAGCAGTCTGATTTCCTGGAAATTGTGGTTTCCAAACAGATGGCCTCAGAGATAAAAATGTGCTTCATTTACTGCTTGAACTGAACACTTTGGGAAAAAGGTAAGGGCATTTTAAATTTAGCAAGCCAGATCAATTACTCCCTGTATTGAGTAAGATACCTTGTATGAAACCCCTGGTGGGTTCTGAGATTTATGCAAGCAATTTGACTCATTTTACTGCTACTGTGCAAAAGGCTTAAAACACTTTATCTCACTGAAGAAAAAGAATTACAAACTGAAATCAGTATTTTCAGACCCACTACATATCTGTGCTGTCCTGAGGGTTAAAATGGAAATATTTGTTCAGTGCAGAGCTTGTGACAGGCTTCCTGTAAGCTGCTTTTGCTGTAGTCACATTAGTCAGCTGAACATTACTAAGGAAGTTTCTCTACATTCATTCAGGAGCCGGGGAGGGAAATATTCCTGCTGACTCATGCTTATTGGTATTTTCCTTGCTCCACCTCCAGTCACTTTGGCTCCTCCTCTCCTCTCTTGCTGCTAGTTGCCTACTATATTTAAACAGCTGTTTTAGAGCAGCCAGAGGATTCCAGGCTTGTAGTTTGGTTGGATCTCCTGACTGTACAGTCACTCTCATAAAGATCCCACCTCTCATCAGACCTGCTGCTAAAGGTAAGAAGGCTCCAAATAAGTACAGAGACCTCTGTCTGGTGTACCCTAACATCAGTTTCTGAGTGTCACAGGGGTGTTTTTAGAAAGGTGTTATTATATACCACAAAGTTGAATTTTTTCCACATAGTTTAATTATGTTTGGGGAGGTAACTGGCCTGACATGTAACAGTGGTGGTGGAAGGAGAGAACAGCTTCTGAAACTTGTAGGGAAGTATAACATGTAAAAGCTGTCAAGATCTCTGTTTTTTTTTAAAAAGTACTGATTAATTAAATATTAAACTGGTGAAACAAGTGAGTTGGTAAGGAAATTAAGCTGAAGAAAACTATTGTTGCATCTCTGTTGGAATTGTTCTTTAAAACTGAGTGTTGTGGTACCTCTTTTAATCTCCCTCAGTGTTAATACCCCAGCTGCATTGCCCTCTTGAGCTCTCCCCATGTGCTGTTCTGGCCACACTTGGTGATTCTTACTTCAGCAAAACCTCATGGCTGTTACAGGGAGAGCTATCTGCACGTTCTGATGTAACCTGGCTTTTTATTTCTCCAAGGCTCACAGAGTGTCCTTGTCTTGATAAATGTATCTTTGCTTTTTCATTTGCTCACTTAAAACCTGTTTCAGGCTTACAGCCTGGAACTGGTAAGAGCCACCCTGACCGAGTTTGTGAGTTATAGTCCCTCTAGACACGAGGCTGTGTCAGGAAGGTATGCAGAGTTTGGCCCAGAGTGAGCTGGGAGCTTTTCAGCCAGAAACAATTATGTAACATCACACAGACACTGGAATGCTTTGGAAGCAGCAAGAAGCCAAGTTGTGAAACTTGCTGCATTCTCTCAAATGAGGAGAAGGAAAGGGACATTCATTTAAAGTAGGAAGCTCAAAGCAGGAGCCAAACTCAGTGTCACTAAGCTGAGTAAATGTGAGTGCCCAGCAGCCTACATGACATAAAAGGAGGCTGAGAAGAGCAGTCTTAAGTTTCTTGCTGTCTCAGGCTTTTTCCTGGTGCCAACTAGTTCAGTATAGATTGGCAATGAACTTCCATGTCCTATTGCTTTCCAATGACCTCTGCAAGAACAGGCTTTCCTCTGCTACACTGTATGAGTTGCTCAGGTTTTGAGTTATTGGAGACTAAAACTGCAAAAAAAGTAATTAAAAGAATCCACCTTAACGCCTAATGGCAGGAAGGGTGAATGTTTGACCTGAAACTAAAATGCCCGAGATGCTCTGAGTTTTACCCCCAAAAGTCAAACCTTTAGCCTACAGGGTGGGAATAGCTATAAGCAGGTTCAGCACCTGATTCACTTTCTACTTAAAAGTAAAAATGAATAACTATGAATTATAGAGATGGCAGCTATAGGATATGAAAGGGACTTCTCCATTTGTAGACAGATGCAAGGATGATTAATCTTGTGTTGATAGAATTTTCAGGGTCAAATCTTCAGGAAACAAAATGTGTAGCACTAAAATATCATTAGGTGAACCCAGGTGCTGAATAAATCCATGGTTAAAAATGGTCACATGTGTACAGATCCAGTAATTTAATCAAACAACTGTGCTTCTCTAGCTATTACAGTTTGGTTTAATTGCAGAAAATGCTCCTTTTTTTGTGTGTCAAAAGGCGCAGAAAGGAGGGGGAGGGTGGCAGCAGGGTGTTATCAGCAAGCGTGCGGCTGCTGGCTCTGTGCGTTATCAGGGTGAGAGGGGTGGCACGGTGCAATGGCCAGGAGCCAAGGCAACCTTCCTCTAGAGTAAACAGCACTGCCAGCCTGTCTTCTCCTGCCTTGTGCCTTTTTTGTCCCCTTCAGGCTCCCCCAGAAAAACGCTGGCGCCCAGCACTGATGCTGTGCTCACGCAGGCTCCTTGTCTGAGTGCTGGCTCTGCTGCTGCCCTGCAACTGCTGCCACGTGCTCTGCTGGGCTGCTTCACCAAAAATCCCACAGATGTGCATGCAGTTTTCCCATGCATGCTGCTGCAGGGAGCTGTGGAGCAGACACCTGCAAGATTGCTTACAGAGATCCTGCTTTCCTCTTCCAGGCTCCCAGTAGTTTCAGAGAAATAAGATATGTACTCTGTGTTAGGAAAAATTAATAAGCACTTCTCTTCTTGTGTAATACAGTGATGGAGAGGGGGTTATTTGTTATCATGGAGAAGAAACTGCTGCTGACCTGCAGGTAGATACTGCAGTTCACTGGTTTGAGGGGAATACCTGACTGCTCACACCAGTCTCCTGTTCCTTTGGTGTCTCTGGCAGTCCCAGCTGCTGGTACTGAATACTATTAATAGCAGCTCTGGAGCTTTGTGGGAAGGAATTATTTGGGGGTAAACTTAGATCACAGTCTGCTGAAGGTGGTGCAGGTTTTGGTTAATGTGGCAGAACCTACCCAAAAGGCTAAGGAGATCCTTGGGTGGTTGGGCTGTGCTCACTCAGCTTCTAGGGCTGTGGGGAGGCCTTAAGGGGAGTTAATCTTCTGTAGTGAATACAACTACCTTTGAGTCTCAGTTAAATTGGGTACATAAGTTTTGTTGAGATCCAACTATCTTCAAAGCTTGATGCTTCAAATTATTTAAATTAGAAAGCACAACTATAATGTCTTTTGAGTAGTTCATGCCCTGTCAGGCAAAATGCATAAGCATCTTAGACTAATGCATAGTTAAGTGGTAACAGGCAAACAATAAGTGACACTAAACTGTGATCCAAAAATTTGGACAAGCCTGCTAGTTTTGAATGCATCTTATGTGATGAACCCAGTGGCCTTGGAATTGAGCTGTTGAGCCCAGCCATGGCTGTGCATTGGTGTGTATGAGAACTGTCACATCCCTGCAAGCAAATGCACTCATAACACGCCTGCTGAAGCCTGGAATTTGTGAATTGTAAACTCACTGGTGGTTTCCTGGCTGCCCATTCAGTCACCAGCATCCTACACTTTGCTGGAGCTGCTGTGATGTAAATGTCAGCCTTAAAAGAGAGCATTACACTGCTAGGAAGACATTTGCTGCCATACATGTGTCAAAGGCAGTGATGTGTCAGGCCCTGTGGAAGGGTGCAGTGCACTTGCCAAAGGTCTTTCTGCACTTGGAAAGGGTGTGGAGTGTGTGCCCTACTGGACACTTCTCTAGGTTAGTGACAGTGTAATTCCATGGAAATTCCATGGAAAACTAAAGTCATTTGATGTGGTAGGATTCCTGCAGGAATGGCAAAACCATTCTGTTCCTTGGATGTTTGCATGATGATTAGATTAGTTTTGTAGCTTCCACTCTAACAACACCTAAGTCTCCAAGATAATTATGATGCATATTTTGTTAAAAGACTTGTTATTTATTTGTTCAGACCTAGACCTCTCCATTTTCTGGAAAATTAAGAAAGAAGGTTCCAGAACTAAACTAGCGCTTCTCAGAAAACCCTATAGTGGTAGAATGGTACCTATTTGAAAATGCAGTCAGGACATTCCCAGCTTTTGGGCAGAAGTCTTGAATCAGGTTTACTTCACTTATCAGTAAATGCACTTTTACTTTAAAGTTACTTTAAAAAATGTTTGTGATAATGATAGCATTTTCTACAGTGTGGTCAGAAGTGAAGTTTTTATTAACAAGCTGCAACACTTTATTTAATGTAGTCAGAGGGTTACTAAAACTGCCAGCTGGAGTAACTGGAATTGATGTCTAAAAAAGAAGGATAACTGTCCTATCCCCCTTTTGTGATGCATAATCAGAGGACCATACTTTGATTTTGGGGTCAGGAGGAGAAAAAGATAAGCAGATCTGTCCTGAGTGTGGAAGTGTATTGTGACAGTCTGCAATGCAGGAGTAATAATACTTTAGATTAGCCTGAATTTGTGGGTGGAGAAAATCTTGTGGGGGTTTTTCTTATTTGTTTGCTTGTGTTTTTTTGTCAGAAAAATTAAAATAATTCAAAACATATTTGTTTCAGCAGGTAGATTCCAAAGCATAAATGCTTCCAGATGGGAAGATGTATCCATTAGTGACCAGACCCTCAAACAGGAGTGGGATCAAGACACTGCCTGTTGTGATCATAGGTAAGACTTCTCCTGCCAGCACTGCAGTGTTCTCTTGGGCTGTTGTTGCTTTGGACTTGCTATCTTTAACTTCTGTTCCACTTCCACATGTTCTCACTCAAAGCAGAAATGCCTGACTACTTTCCCAGACAGCCAGACTTCCTATAATACTATGAGACCTCTGAGTCCTGAGTAGTAAGGAACAAGATATTTTACAAATTAAAACATATACCTATTTTTAATGGTGAAATTGGAAACCTTTTGAGCATCTGAGCCTGCTTTTTCTCTGTTAGATATTTAGAAAGATTTGAAACCTTTTCAGTACAGATAGGTAACCACCTTCCTGGGATTATCTGTAGTGCTTGAATTGAAGGTAGGTTTGTGTGAGTTTTTTCACCATTATGTCTGTTTTCAAAAGTACTCCAGATGCTGTTAAGGTTTTTTGAATTTTTTCACAGATTTATTTTAAAACATGAGTGAGCTACACTGATTTAGTACAGATTTAATAGACTTATAAAATGCAGTTTTCTGCCAGTTAAAAAGAATAGTTTATATAGTAACTGTCTTGCCTTCCTTGCAAGAGAGAGCTTGCAGTGTAAGGTGATTCTTGGAGCAAATTAATGATGTCAGAGCCTTCCCCTCTGACTAACCATGACCTGTGGAGGTGTTGGACCTTGCTCATCTGAGCATGTGTTTCATGCCTTGCAGAGCTGGCTTCCCTCCTTGCCTGGCATCAAATTCAAAGCACCCGAGGGAGCTGCTCCAAAGTCAGAGCAGTGCATAAATCACCCCTAATCCTTGCTCACAGCAAGTTTGACAAGGATACTACTACCAGCAAGTCCTTGTCTGAGAATGACTGTGTGCTGCTCTGTTGTACAAGTCTCTAGGTGGGAAGGAGGATATTTTGGTACCTCCCTAGTGCACCTGTACAGGGACCCAGGCTGGAGAAGCCACCAGAAGTGTGAAGAGCACACATCAGAAGCAGCAGTGTGAAGAGATGCACGCTGAGGAGGCTGTTGGACTGAAGCAGCCCAGCTGCTTCACTGCAGCTGGACAACACTGCATGAAGGTTCCAGCAGGAGGGCTGTGTGCTGCCTCAGCTGTGCTGGCAGCTTCATGGAAGCAGTTGTATTTTAAAATGGCTTGAGCCCCAGATGTTTTTGTGACCATCCATATCAAACTTAGACATGGTTCAGAATAAATCCTCTGTGTGTAGTCGCTGAGTGTTGTGCACTCAGGTGGTGAAGTTTGGTTTAGGTACCTCCTTGTACTTCCTAAAGCAAAGTAGTAACCTGAAATTTGTTATACTTTACTATAGCTGCAGTTTAGTTTGTTTTTAGTGTCTGTTGCTGTTGATTTTGGCTAACTTTCCTGCAAGTGGAATATTCCAAACACTGACCTGCAGCTGCTGTCTGTGGTCAAGCACAGCAGCCTTTGTCCCCAGCTGTGACATGGACTGCCCTTCACATAGCTCCCTGTTGGCTTTACAGCCATGACCTCCCTCTTTTGGGATCCTCAAGGATCAGCATTTGCTCCATTCACTCTTGAGCACTGGCACTGTGTCAACAGGCTGGTTCTCCTCCCCTCTTGATCACTGCACTGTCGTGGGCTTTGGGCACACAGCAGCAAAGCCTGAGCAGCCAGACAGGCTGACAGCTATACAGGTAATTTATAAAATATTAAACATGGAGAACAGCCATGTGCAAACTTTATACAGGCTACTGTCACCGGGCTTTGGAGTCCCATTTATCTAGTTTTTCCACTGGCTGTTGGGTGGTCAGCAAAGGAGTTCAGCCATCCAGCAACCTGTTCAAAGTGCTGTGTTCTGAGGGCTTGTCTTGGCATGGCAGAGAGACTTCTTCCTTAACACTTTGCAGCACCACAGTAGGGCTGGTTTCCATTTGAAAGTGTCCTCAAGACCCATTAGTCAAAGCTGTATTGCCAAATATCCCTTAAAAGAGGGAATTTCTCACTGGGAAGAACTGGTTCCCCTTCATTTCAATTGTCACCATCTTTTCTGGATCTTGTATCCTGTGCACAGTGAACTACTCTGCACTGGTGTGAAATGTGCTTCCAGGAGAGCTGAGGCCCCTGGTCAGCCCATGATCAGTTTCTAGACCACTGATTTTAGAGAAAGAACTCCATTCATCACCATGCTAGAGACTTCAAGCTTCAGGTGAGGGCAGCCTGACTTATTGAACCCTGTGTCTTTTCAGCAAGTTCTAAGGACCTTGCAATAAAAATAGGAGCAAGTGATGTGAAGGGTAAAATGACTTCCCCAAGTCCATCCAATAAGCCCATGATGGAACAGGAAATCCCCTGTATCCATAGCACTGTCATATCTCTTGAATTGGTCTGCATCTTCTCAAACAACTGCTCTATCTCCAGAAGTATAAACTCTTCTCAATTATTTTTTCAGGGAATGGACCTTCAGGAATCTGTCTCTCATATTTGCTGTCAGGTTACACCCCTTACTTCAAAAGACACGCTCTTCATCCTAATCCTATTCTTCAGAGAAAACTGGAAGAGGCACCAGAAGTCTCTGTTTTGGACCAGGTTTGTGTAAAGATAAACAGGATGACATCCTTTAAAGAATCCTAGGGGTGTATCATAGGTGATTACCTTGTTTGGATTTTCAAAGTACACAGACAGAATGAGCCTTAAGCAAATTTTGCTTTGTAATCCAGATCTCCTGTGTATGAAATGCCAGCATTTCTGCTAAGATCCTCGAGGCAGCCCTTGGGCAAGAACAGGTCTGTGTGCCAGTAAATGAGCTGCCCAGGCACACTGAGCCCACTGATCAGAGATGCTGGAGTAACGAGCAGTCTGCTGCCTGGCACTACATGCACTTTGAGCATCTGGTCCTTCTCTCTCTAGGATCTGGAGTATCTGTCTGAAGGCTTGGAGGGACGGTCCCACAGCCCCGTGGCTCTTCTCTTTGATACTCTGCAGCGTCCAGACACAGACTTTGGTGGGACAGCAGAATCTGTGCTCACCTGGTGGCATGAGCCTGACAGAGCCATCCCCCACCTGGTCCTGGGCAGAAACGCTCCTGGAGGGGCCTGGCACGTAAGTGAATTGGAGCCAGCTGGGGCCTGTGTGTTGTGTAATAGCCAAATGTGCTGACTGGAGAGGGAAAAGCTCCTCCAAAATGCCAGTCAGCTGTATTACATCTTATATATATAGACAAGTGAAAGTTTAAAAGGAAAACAAGCCTTTATATTCCCCATCTCTTGTTCTTCTTGGAGAACATGGGTGGTTTCATCCATGACAGCAGATCAGAGGAAATTACTAATTTCATCATCTGTGCCAGACTGAAACATGGAAAAGTTGCCTTTCTCTTTTTACATTAAAAAATTAAAGTAATTTTGCTCTGCTTCTTGTTCCAGTCTATAGAGGGCTCCATGGTTACTCTGAGCAGAGGGGAATGGATGGGACTCCCAGACCTCCCTTTCAAAGAATGGTTAAAGCAAAAGAGAAGGTAAGGGATCCATGTGTGATCATTTCCAAACATCTGGAGATTTTTCGACAACCTGGAATGCAGTTCTTGAATGTAGCTACCCACCTGTAATTGGATGATTTTAGTGAGAGAAAGGACACCCTCCTGCACCCCAAAACAAGCCCATTCTATATTGACTGGTTCAGATAATGTTGCAGTGCTGCTTGGAATGTGTCCTTCTCCATACCCACTGGGGAGATGAATCCATGCCCATGAGTTCTGAGTAAAGCTTGAAAGCTTTGTCACCTGGCCCCTACTGCTGCTGCCCCTGATGACAAATATCATCAGGTCTGCTATTGTGCATTCTCTGAGGTGCTGCTTCTCTAGACATGTGTCACAATTAATCTTAGTAAGTCCAAAATTGAATGGTGTTAAAAATGGAATGGAAGCAAGATATTAGAGGAAGGCTTAAATAACCAACCATGTTCTTGGGGTTGGGATTAATGGTAGAGAAAGCTGCCTCTGTCCAACAGCTTCTGGACCTGACTGTTAGCTCTATATGTCAGGAATAACTTTGCTAAAGTTGGGGAAATTAGGTCAGTCTTCTCTGGTAATGCCAGGATAGATGGCTCTAGGATACATTCAGTGCAAAAGGGGACAAATTCCAGTCTTACTTAACTGCTGCTTGACCTTTGTTTTTCCTTTATTACAGAGGCCTCAGAAACAATAGAGCCACAGCAGAAGACATTGCTCAATATTACCAACACTATGTGATGAAGAAAGGACTGCAGAAGAATTTCAGATGTGGCACTGTTGTGACCTCTGTGAGGAAAGTGAGTGCAGAGAGCATCTCCAGTCACACCCAGAAAGATCTTCAGGAGGCTAGTGACTCACTCTGGAACTCAAATGAAAGAAGTGCAGAGGTCTTTCAGGTGGATGGATTTTTCAAAACTGTGGAAGGTGATAAAGAGCCCTTCTCCATCTATGCAGAGAATGTGGTCTTGGCTACAGGGACATATGACAATCCTACCTGGCTCGGGGTCAAGGGAGAAAACCTTTCCTATGTGCACCACCAGCTGTCTGCCCTAGAAGAAGCAGTGAAGAACAACAGTGTTGGCATCATGACAGATCCAGTCTTGATTGTAGGTGCTGGTCTGACAGCTGCTGATGCGATTCTCTTTGCTCACCATTGTAATATTCCAGTAATCCACGTTTTTCGTAGACGAGTCACTGATCCAGGCCTTATTTTTAACCAGCTCCCCAAAACAATGTACCCTGAATACCACAAAGTCCATCAGATGATGAAAGAACAGACAGCTGCCTGTGCTGGGCCCTATGAGCACTACATCAGCCTCCCTGAGCATCATGTGCTCTCCTTTGGCAAGGACAAGAAATGCATCTTTCAAGACAAGAATGGCTGTCAGAAAGCTTATAAAATTTCCATGGCTCTTGTTCTAACTGGCTCAAACCCCAACCTCTCCTTTCTGCCAAATGATGGCATTGACTTGGCATTGGACAGTGACCAGCCAGTCAATCCAAAGAGGAACCCCATAGATGTTGATCCATTCACCTATGAATGCACTCAGGAGAAAGGGCTCTATGCTCTGGGACCTCTAGCAGGAGATAATTTTGTACGCTTTGTGCAGGGAGGGGCTCTGGCTGTTGCCAGCTCTCTGTTAAAGAAAGCCAACAAAAATCCCCCCTAATGAAAAACTCCATCCCTGTACTACCTGTACTAGGATGGGTTAGTGCTCTTTCCATCAAATCATCTGATTTGTAAATCCTCAAATCTAGAGGCCATTCCTGGTATTCTTCAAGGTTATATGGGGAGTTAGTAAGTTCTTGCTGAGTTATTTGAGAAGATTAAGTAACCAAATACAGGGTGGGTTCCACACACAGCAGTACCTTCAGTTCCTGGGAATTCACTTCCTTTTCTGCAAAGTTGTGCATGGTTACTGGAACTGAAGCTTGTGCCTGGAAAAGCAAAGGGCAAGGAATTGCTCTTCTATCTAAAACCCTCCAGGTGACTGAAAATTGGATCGAGGGCTCAATGTTAATTATTTTCAGATAGCAGGCCCACAACACTGCCTGTTGGTGTCTTACAGTGTTTTGTCATGAAACAAAGTAAACTGACCTGGTTTTATTTACTCCTGTGGTTTGGCTGTATGTTCTTGTTGGGCCAGAAATCATAGCCAGGTGCTGCATGTACCTCTTTGGCACATGGAAGGATACTCTGCAAGTAAAAACTGACATACAAACACTCAAAACTGTATTGTTTCACTGACACCAGCACAAGTAATATATGACTCTTTAAAAAAAAAAACCAAGAGATTCCTGTGATGGAGTCTTCTCCTTCCTGAGAAGAAATGGTACTGATTTGCAAATACTTGGTCTGCCATCTTGCAGCTTCCTACTCTCTAAATCCTAAACCTGTGATAGCCAAACTCTTGGCAGCTGCTGTAGAGACAAGCAGAACTAAAGGGGAGCTACAGGTCCATCTTGAAACTGTATGGGGCTTCTGCTGCATAGAGGATTCTGGAAAGGTGCAATATGGTATATACTGGGTGAATTACTAATGTATTTTTTAATAATATTGTGTAAGAGGGAAAATGGCACAGTCACTTTTTGGTAGCTTTATGCTATATATATATAAACTTTTTATACTGTTTTTCTAAAAGATTTTTATTGGCAGAATATTTTGTTACAGTCTTTCAGTCTGTTCTGAATGAGCTGGGCAATGATGCCTTATGTTGTAAGCAGCATTCTCAACAGATCTACAGGGGCTTTCATATCTCTCACAGGAAAAAATTCAGTCATAGCTAATTTAATTTGGTGTAAATACAGACTCTGCTCCCTGTGCTGCACTGAAACTCACTGATATCAAAAGGCCCTGAGAAACTGAGTGGCACGAGACATGTATAAATGAATTGGCCTGGAGTTGAGCTGTGGGAGGGACTTGTTTGTGAAGTTACTTTATCACACTTGAATCATTTTTCTGACTGACTACTCTTGTATGAAACTTTCCAATAAAGTGATTTCAGACTTACCTTGTGTTTGTTTTAACTCTGAATCTCTGATCCAGAAAAGACCTAATGAACTGTTCATTACCATCGTCTTCCTGGTGAGGTCATGGTTTGTGCCTGCTAAATCCTTCATCCCTCTGTTCCCTAGGAGGACCCTACTGTGAATTTTCTCTCTATGTCTCTTTGTCTCTCCAGTAGGATGAAGAACCCTTGTGAAGTGCCATGCCTGTCTCTTGTAAGGCTAAGAGAGTGCCAAACCAAGTTATTTGCCAAGCTTGTTCTTGCCTGGGAGATCTTAGATCTCTTTCCTGTTCACCTGCTCTCTCCTCCTGTCTGCAGAATAACCCCAGATCACAGCCTAGCCCAGCCAGTCAGTTAAGACAGTTTAGATCAGAAGGGACATTTGAAGGTCTCTGCTCCAACCCCAATAAAGTTAGAAGTTGCTCACTTAGACCTGATTGCTCACTGCCTTGTTGGAAAAAGCTTTGACTATTTCCAGGACAGAGATTGCATTATCAACATTTGACTGCCCCATTTCAAATTTTTCCACCTTTGTTGTTGAAAATTGTAGAGTATTTTCTTAACTAGTTGAGTTGTCCCTATTGCAGCTTATCTATTGCCTCTAGGTTTAGTGGTTTTGTCTCTTTTTTGCTGTACAACTCTGAGAGAAGTCTGGTTCAGTGTGTTAAAATATCAATACTCTTCTATGCAGGCTGAAACTGAAGTGCCCTCAGTATTTTGGGAACACAGAAGAGTAGAGGGAATGAGTTTCCTGGTCTGTGTCCTTGCTCACTGGCCAGGGGGGTGGCAATGCCCCAAGGGCTCTCTTTGGCAGCATTATTCTACATGAGCTGGTACTTTCCCCTGAATCTGTCATCCTGGCAATGTGGGCATTCCAAAGGAGGGATAATGTGGTTCTGTGATCTTCTGCAGCTAACATTTGCTAAAAAAAGTTCAGTGTTCAATGCTCACTTCTCTCTGAAAATGCTGCTTTTGGCTACATCTTCATGTCTCAAAAGCAAATGAGAGGAGGAGAACAAAAGCCAAAGAGCATTTTAAAAAAGCAAGAGGCACTGGTGTGTGCTGGGAATAAAGTCACCAGATTGGCAGCAAGTGAAATGCTGCCCTTCCCATCACCGAGATCAAAGTCACAGTGCTCATGCTGATCATTCCTGCATCCCGTGTTGCATTATGCTGAACTAATTTGCCCTGCACGGGAGAGCTCCTAACCGGGTCAGCAGCCTGAGCCATGGTGGGGGAGCTGGTGTGTCTCTTTGAAATAACCTCCTCTCCTGCCCAAGAGGAAGAGCTAATTTCCTACCCCGTGCAGGACCGGAAAGGGAAGTGTTTTTCCACAACTGAGGCTTAGAAAATATCCCACATTCTGCCCCCGAGGGATGTCAAAGTAGAGGATCTCAATAGCAAAACTGGTGGTTTAGTCATCAGCTGCAGGTCCTCAGGGCAAGGCTGTGTGCTTCTAATCCAAGTTGCCATTCACCTCTCTGTATCCAGGGAGGCAACTATAAATTATTGTTCCAAAACAATCAGCTGTGAGAATCAACAGATACCAGCTTTGTTATGAGTGCAATTCACCCCAGCATTGTAACCTTGACCTGCAGCATGTGACAGGGCCAGGAATAAAACCAGGCTCCTCCTGGGCCCTCTGCACGCACCCGCGATGGTGACGCCGTAAATGCTTCAGCCACACCTGCCCTGCTGCTGCTCAGGCCAGCCCGGAGCTCACCCTGGTGAGCCAGCTGGGTCTTTGACACCTGAGACCTCTCTGCCTCTGTCCTGTCCCCTGCCAGTCACCCAGTGTCCCCTCCCTGCTGCCCACTGGGGAGCTCCCACAGCCACAGTGACCAGAGCAGGTCCATCAGGGGAGCCTCAAGCAGCTCCTGCTCAGCTCAGTTTGGGTGGGGTGGATTGGTTTTTTCACCCAGAGCTCTGGCTGTAGCTAAAACGTGATGCTCATCCTGCCACAACAAGGGCTCCATGTCAGGGACTCATTTTCCCTTCTTCAGGGCTCCTCAGCCTCCTTTGGTCCCCAGTTGCATCCTGGCAGAACAAACTCCTGAGACCTGCTGGTACTTGCCAGGAACAAGGAAAATTATGCCTTCAGAACCCAAATGAAGATTTGAAGTTTACCAAGAAGACAAAAAACAGAATTGTGGTTTTCTGATTTTATTGTGTTTGTGAGTCCTTGAGGTCATGGATGATGTATTTTGAACTCACCTGTGGGTGTGGCAGAACTGAATGTACAGGTTTGAACACAGGTGTATATATATAATGCAATTAAAATACAAACTTACTGCTTCTGCTTTTTGCTTTGGTGAAGGCATTCTGAGATGTCAGAGCATGTTCATTGAGAGCTTTTGCTCCCCAAATGAAGGGAAGGATGGCCTCTGTTTAAAAGGAGCCATCTTCTATGTAACACTTGAATTGAAATAATTTCAGTAAAATAGTCTTGGGAGCTCTTTTGATTGTTCAGCCTTCACTTTTTTGGCAGCACTTCTGTCTTTGAGCACAGGATTAAATCCAGCCACATCTTGGCCAGACCACTCTATTTAAAAGGTCTACAGAGCATTATGATACATTGCAAGTCCAATGATTGCCCAAGTCTTAACTTCATAAAGGCCCTTAGGGAGCTGTCAGGCTGTTGCAGATGTAGTGGTTTAAATTAACCTGCTTTATTTGTGAAATTCAGGTATTTGTGGGCAGGCCAGCAGCCAGCACATCACTGCTGACTGACAGCTCCTGAGGTCAGGCTAAGCTGCTTGCAAGTGGGGACACTCGGGGAGTGGATGGTGTGGGAGAGTCTTCTAGCAGAAGAGGTTTCAAGGTGGAACAAACCCTGGATGGAAAAACATCTGACTTCCAGGGCTTTTATACAAGCCACGAAGGTGGAAGAAAGCTCCTGGCTAGAGAGCAGCTAAGTGGGGAGGAAGAAAAAAGAGCACAAATTTTGTTGCTATTGTTGGCTGGCTCCTGCCTTCTGCCAGAGCCTGGAAAGCTGCAGGGATCCTCTGTCCAGGAAGTTTCCTTTGACATCCCTGGGGACAAGCTCTTCGGGCCAGGACAAAACCTGGGCTCTTTGATGTGCAGCTCGGAGAGATTCTGAGAGATTCTGCTCTGGCATGAGAAGGAAAACACCTCACAGGTGTTCTGTCTCTGTATGAATGTGCCCTTTTGCTCCATATGGGCACCCACGTTACACAGCATAGCTTAGGAAGAAGGACATACAAGTATATTGATTTACAGGAGCAGAGCAGGCAGCCCTCATGACATTTTTGCAAAGAAAGCAGAAAGGGTTTTGTTTTCCAGGCCAATTTTTTCTGGTTTCACTCGTTTCTTGGAAGCACTGTCAACAGTTCTGCTTTGTTTTACATCTACACTGCAGCAAGCTGGAGACAAGGAAAGGAAGGGAATCCTGAGCCAGGCAGCAGCCATGCAGGGGCAGCATGGCCCTGCTCCACAACCAGCATCCCTGCCAGCTGGGAAAACTGCTCTGGGAGGTGACAGGGATATTTACTTAAGATATTTAGCCCGCAGGTGAATTCCCATATCTCAGCCTCACTGGAAGTGAAGGGGCTGGGAAAATACAGGCAGGAGCCTCCTTTAGGGACAGGGATGCAGCTGCAGGGGGCTGTGGTTTGTGCCAGGGGTGCTGGAGCACAGCCCAGCTCTCTCCAGGGCACAGCTTTAGAGCAGGGCCAGCCCAGGGGGGCTCTGCTCAGTGAGAGAGCTGCTAATGCAGCCTGGGGGGGAAGCTCACAGGGGCTGTGGGCATGGAAAGTTACTGCTGATGACGAAGTGTGGATTTGGGGATTTTGAACTGGGTAAGTTTCCAAATCTGAGTTGTGCTTTTGTAACCCACTGAAGCTTTTGCCAGAGAGGCAAACTTTAACCAGAGGACAAGCAAAGGGCAGGATGGAATCATTCCTATAATGGCAAATAAATAGAAAATCAGGAGAGCAGCGTTTGTTTTTTTTTTTTTTTTTATGAGACCACAAGCAGTTTTAGATCTAAAACATTCATTCTTTTTGAGAGCCAGCCCAGTGGAACAAACCTCATTTGCAACTTGGCATTAATACTCGAATTATCCAGCATTACGGTAACTCGGAGTCAGCAGAAGTCTCAGAGGCACAGAGAGCTTTCAAAGCTAATAAACCAACCAATACATCTTTCTACTGAAAAAGCCAGGGAATTTCTATGCCATAAAAAAAAACAAACTTTGGTGTGGTAAGTATTTTCCTGGGGTACTAAATGGACTTTTCATCTTAAACATTAAGGTCTATCAAAACCAAGCAAATGATGGAGTGGTGGGATGCTGAGTGCAGATGCCCCCGTGGCTGCAGTGCCCTGGAAGCACCCTGCTCCATGCCAGGCTCATCCCATCCCTCATCCAGGCATCCTGCTTGGGGACCAGCAGGGACACAGGGCCTGCCAGGCTTTGTCCAGCTGGGAGGAACATGAACACACACAGTGTGTGATGAACATTGTGACACAGAGAGGGATGAGATTTTTGTCTTCCCAAGCTGCAATGCTGGCTGAAAAAAAGATGGACGAGTCAAGTTACACAAAGTTAACATAGCAGTGTTGTTTCTAAGCAAATCTGAATGGGTGGAAAGTTTATGCCATGTGAATCCCTCATGCTGTGCAGCTGAGGTTTTTGGCTTTTTGTTTGGTTTTTGTTTTTTTTTTTTTTTTCCTAATCTGGTTGCTGGGATGCCAGGGGTGGATTTACTGTGTTATCAAACCACAGCCTGGGAAAAGAAGCAGTGCTGGCAGATGCTGACCTGTCATGGCTCAGGGCTGGAGGGAATTCACAGCTGATGCTGCTGCACAGCTCTGAGGCTGGGATGTGCACTGGGCTCACTCCCACGAGGGCTGGCAGAGCTCACAGGGCACGTGTGGGTGCCTGCCTGGGACTGGCACAGTGCAGGTGAGAGAGGTTTGGCAGGGTCTGACTCTGCAAGTAGAAAATCCAAGGAAAGGGAAACTGGATATGTGGAGTATCCACTCCTCAGCAGTTTTCCTGGTTGGGAAGGATGGTGTCAACATAGCCAGGAAGGCAGAGCCAGTCCTGGGCACTGTGATGAGAGAATGGTTTTAAGCTCAGATGTTGCAATTGAAGTTTTCCCTGAGCCCTTTCCAGCACCTGTTTGCCAAACTCCCTTTGAAGTTGCTGGAGCAGCTTTCCTGTAAATGCTGCTCTTGTCACAGAATCTCTACCCAGGAAATTAGGGTGATAATGACCTATGAGCAGTGAGACACATGAGCAGTGAGAGGGAAGGGTGGCATTTCATGTGTATGAATTACAGGTGGTGGGCACTGCCTGAAGTACCCTACTTGCAAAAACATCTTTCATGGCCCATATTGCACCTTCATGAAACTTGAGCAAGGGATTTCTCAGGAGGGTGAATACCTGGCATTGTTTTTGCTGGCTGAAGTGTAACTGGGATGGCTTGGGGCAGCACATTAAAGCATGCAGGATGCAACCTCTGCCATATATTGACCTGATGAAACGTGTAATAGTAAGAAGGTTTTCACCTCTGAAAAGATAATCTTTAAAACCCTTCTTTTGTTTTACTTGGAGTGGAAAGCAAGACCTCTGGAAAAGTTTCACTAAAAGCAGAGGCAGAAAACTGCATTTGATCAGGGACTTACAGCAGAGCCTCAGACATTTCAGTGAGCACTGTAACCTTTGGCATCTTATGGTGGATTTTTGCTCCATCTCAAGGCTGGGAGAAATTTCAGAATTGTGTTACACAAGAACTGGTTTCTTTCTCTGCATAATTCTAGGTTTGGTGAACAGATGTTTTTAAGAAACAAAGAGGTTGCCAGGCCATGTTGTGGGGCTCTGCAGCAACCACTTGTACTGATTTATAGTGAAGATAGCTGTCATCTCAGGTTGATATAAATTCTCATTCCTGAAAATCTAAATATTAATTTAAATATTTTGGAGCTGGAGAAGCAAGAGTCTGAGAAAAAGATCAAGTTATATAAACAAATATCATCTTTGTGATGTAACACTCCAAATACCTCATCCACTGAGTAATCTGGATATGACATAACAGGGAAGCTGGATGAGAGCAGGCCAAGTGAATTGTTCTCATCCTGAAACAAAGGAAAAGAAATCAAAGGGAGGTAGAATTACCCATTCCCAGGCTTCCCTGTGACCTTCCTTGTGCTCTGTTATGTCCATTTCCACCAAAAATTTCCTCTTCCTTTAAACAATGTAGTGGATATCCCTCTGTCCCACTGGGAAAAGGCTCATGGCAGAGGAATTGATGCAGCTCTGCTGGAGCAGATCCCCATTTGCAAGTGACACTTTCCCAGCGTTAGGTCAGGAAAACTGTGGGAATTTAAAAGCAACCCCACAGCTAAAACAATAAAGTCTGGCTCTACTCAAATAGGATCACAGATGAACCACCTTTGCCTCTTCCCTCACATGAGTGGTTCCAACAGCCTTTGAGTGCTGCATTGAGAAGGGAAGCAGAAGTGCACAGGATAAAAGTGTTCATTCTCTCAGGGGCTGAATGTCTGATCCCCACACTTTCAGTGAGCCTGGAGGGTCCCCATGGCCCCTGCTTGGTGAAAGAACTAATACTAAGCATTTTCAATACAGAAATATAATTTTCATATTCCTCTGATTTCCTAATACTCAGATTTGTCAGGATGATATTTTACTGATTATTTCCTGGTTTGAAGTTTATTTTACATAAGGAAGGCTCTGTCCATTTGTATCACGACTTGAAACTCATCTGGATGAGTTGGGTTTGGTTTTTTTTTACTGATAACTCTTACAATAACAAATAACAACATATTCCTAAGATGGACTGTCAATAAACAGTCCATCTTAGGAAACCTGACTCAGAGCCAAGACTGATTTAGAAATATAAGAGGCCAAAAGATGACAAGCCTGAAGAAAATGAACTGTTTGAGGAGACTTCTTTGGATTTGGGCTGGAGCATCTGAGCAGCCCTGCAGCTGCTGAAGGCTCTTTGCAGGCTGCTACCATGCACAGCTCTGCTGCTGCTGAGGCAGAAACCAGCTGGACATGGACTGCATTTTTCTTGCTCTCCTTTGGATGAGAAATGCAGCCCATCCATGGAGGTGGGGGAGTGATATTATTACAGGGAGCTGGGAAATTATGTTGCTTTTAATTAAAGGTGGACATTTTCTAGGGATGTTTAACTGCCCTCCAGCAATGCCATATGGCCCTTGGATGAAGCTGATCCCTGCTGTGTTGTTAGTCTGGGAAGGGCAGATATTTTGGGAAATACCTGCTGGAAGGGCAGTTACACCAAGACCCCCTCAGTGCAGGGCACAAATGAGCATCCTTGTGCTGGGTTAGGAAGCACAGGATGGTATTTATGGCAGCCTGCTTGCCCAGGGTGGGACTGCTGAGCCCCAGCCCCTGGCCAGCTCACCTCCTTGCCTGACAGCAAATGTCAAGTGCCCTGGTGCGAGCTGGTGCTTGTATTTCAGTGAAGATTAAAGGCAATCACTGTTTATTTGTGTAAGGAACAGCCCCAAATGCAGCCTCCTGGCAGTACCTAATCCACTGTCAGAGCTGGGCTCTGCCCATTCTTCTGAGCATTTTGTGGTTGATACTGGGCAAGGCTGTCACCCAAGCACATGATATGGGGAGGGCTGTTTGTGATGCTGGCATGTGAATCACCACAAGATTGGGCATGGACAGCCTGCAGTTCAGGAGGAAGCATGATAGCATTATGTTGTCAAAAACCCATCCCCAGAAGTTTTTGAGAAAACCTCCCTTGGCAGCACACTCAGAAACATATGGGACTATTCTGTTAGCCAAAGCTTTGGTATTTTGCCTTAAAAATGGAGCATTCAATGTTTTTTTGCAGCCTGCCAGGGGAGATGAGTACTGGTGTCTGCTTTGTGGGGTGTAGGAGGCAGCTCTGCTGTGATTGCCAGCACAGACCTTGCCAGCACAACAGAATATGTTCTAAAATAGGACTGAGAAAGGAGATGGGTCAATAACCCAGCAACACCCATATAGCCATTTTACAAAACTACAAAATCACCACAAAATCCTTGCATGGCTTGGATTGGAAGGGATGTTAAAGATCCTCTAGTTTCACAGCCCATCCTTGGGCAGCAACACTTTCCATTGGAGCAGTTTACTCAAAGTCCCACCAAACCTGGCCTTAAACACTCCCAGAGATGAGAGATTCCCCAGCTTCTCTGGGCAGCCAGTGCCAGGCCTCACCACACTCACAGGCAGAGTGGCCAATCTAACCCTTCCCTCTGTCACTTCAAAGCCATTCCCCCTCTTCTTGTCATTCCAGGCCCTTGTCCAAAGTTCTTCTCCACCTCTCTTATCTCAGACCCTCTTTAGGAACTGGGAAGGACTCTAAGGTCGCCCTGGAGCCTTTCCTTCTCCAGGCTGTACAACCCCAGCTCTCTCAGTCTGCCTCCAGCACCTCTTCTCCAGCTTCTGATCATGTTATCACCTCTGCAGCAGCCCCACATCCTTCTTAGGGACTGAGGGCCCCAGCTGGCTGCCTGGAGGGACTTTTGCAACCAAATTCTCCAGCACCTATTGATAATTTATCTCCCCAAGTCCTGAATTTCCTAGCAACGAGATTAGTCCAGCAATACACAGGGAGTGCACTGTTGGCCAGCCCTGGCCTCGCTCAGGGGCCCCACAGGTGCCTGGCTGCTTTCACCAGTCTTTGGGGCCTCCCCAGTCCCACTCTACCTCTCCCCAAGCCAGCAGTCCTCCAGCCTGCTGGTCCTTTGGGACCAAACACGCCTGCTCCTCTCAGGAGGGCTTGTTGGACACTCTGATGCAATCAAAATGTTTATGTCCTTGATGTTTACAATGGGCCATTAAGGTGTGCCCTGAAATGCTATAAAACAAACAGCTCTGGTTTATTTTTTTTTACAGCTTTGGTACTAACAGCTGGGAATACTCCACAGCCATAAAGATATCTTGCAGGTCAGGAGCACTGACCTGATAGTCTGCCTGCTGGAATGGTTTTCAAATATAGAACAAGCTCCTGGAATCACTTGCCATAATCCTGGAAGCAAAAGTGAAGCAGTAAATCTGCTGTGACTCAGAGTGTACACCTGGCAGAGAAACCTTCAGAAACATTACTGGAAGGAGACAGATTTATCCTGGATGCAGCAGGTGAGGTGCCTGGTGGGAATCCCTCTAAAATTGCTCAGAACAAAAGGGGAACCCAAATGAGGAGCCAAAACAACCCATGGATGCAACCCTTAAGCATTGTTTTCTCTGCCACAAAGAAAACCACAGAGAGATTCAGACAGTTCATCTCACTGCAATTTAAGTTTCTCTGTTTCTGAAGCCCTGGAAGCAAGCTGCTATTTAATAGAACCATTTCTCACAAATCTGAAGTGACCCCTGAAGAAACCTGCTGGCAGATCTCTTGGCAGGGAGCCTTGTGTCCTGGTGCCAGGCATCCTGCCCAGTGCCCACACTGCCTGCTGTTTGTCAGTAGAAATGGGCTTCTACCACGTAGAAGACTTTCTACCAGCCATTCTTCTTCCTCAGCTGGCTCTGAGAAACCCTGTGAAGAAATCTCTCCTTCCAAAGCTGAGCTTTCTGCAGTGAGTTCAGACAATGTGGGTGACCTAGGAGTCCTTTGCACTTACAACTTTAGCATGGTTTCATTTAATATCTTTATTTCTGACATTTTCACGGGGAAAAGTATTAATAGTTGACTTCATATTTCTGCTAAATGTCTCATACAGCATAACCTCCTACAAAAATAGGTGGTTTATTAGGTATACCTGAATTGGTAAAAGATCTGATAGCTCTCGTTTCACTTAAATTTGAGATTTGCTTTGGACCTTTTTCTGTGGTCTGCCAGAAGTTGCAAAGTTGAAGCCACCTGGAGTTTAATTACCACACTGTGTCTTGCCATCTGAAATCACTAAGTAGCAGACAGAGGAAGGGTAAACCCCTCCAGATATCTCTCAATTGTGCTGCAAGAGGGCAGCAGGAGCAGCCAGCCCAGGCTCTGCCAGCCATGCTCAGGGCATTTGCACAGAAATGGAGATGGTTTCCATGAGCAGAACTTGGACGTGGTGTTACATCATTATCTGGCCATGGACTGTACAGACATGTTTTCAGGGAAGGGATTTAGCTGTCATGTGAATCCCAGAACACTGATCTGGGCTTGCACAGGGTGGTAAAGCTGTTGGGACAGGTTTTGCTGGGAAAAAAGTTTCAGGTTTCTGAAGGTGTGTTCAAACCCCAACTAAAAGAATAAAACCTGTGTGTGTGTGATTCGAGATGAAGCTGGAAGTGGGAAGATCAGAGCTGGGATTTTGCATTTTGGTGTAAAGATGACAGGTGGGATGGGGAGAACCAGTGGGTTCTTAGGGATGCTGGGGTATCACACAGAGGCTTTGTGCAAGCAGGGCAGCACTGAGACAGGGGTAGCAAGCTAGTTAAAAATATGATTTTCAGGGGCTTGAAATTATTCATGAACTTGCACCAATTTTGTGAATAGGTATGGATTTGTACACTTCCAAAGAGAGAGGGGAAGAACAAAAAAAAAAAAAAGTGATGCATTAATTAAGATTTCTTTAAAGAAATACTTAAAGAACATTATGCTGAAAGAACTGTTTGGAAACATGACTGCAAGCCTCCTGGAGGTGACACTGTGTCAGTCCCACAGCAGCACAGCTCCCTCTCCTGACTGCAGAGCTCAGCATCCCCAAGATGAGGGGTTTTGTTCTCACTGGGAACAGGTTCTTTTCTGCAGTGTAAATGTCCTTTGAAGCACTAAAAGATCCATCCCTGCCTGTGGGGATGTGCTAGCTACAGACATTTTAAATCTATAATTACTGCAGGTTCTCTGTTGAAGTATGGCCCAGTGGGACCTTCCCTATCTCCAACTGTCTTCTCCAATTCTCATTTAAAGAAAATGTCTGTTTTCCAGAGTGAGGGCTGCTGCCTAAGGAGGGGAGGGTGGGTAGGAGCATCTGCTGGCAGCACCTCGGTGTGATGAGCTTCTGATCTTGGCCACAGCACGTGGCTGGGCTCAGCTGGGTGCCTGCCCTGCCTGCTGCCCCAGGCTCTGCAGGGACACCAGCAGTGCAGGTACACAAACACACTGTGCCCAAACTGCTGACACACCCACGTGTCAGTCTGCAATCCTCTGACCTGTTGTTCCCATGAGGTTGTTCTGACATCTTGATTGTCCACCTTCCTCAGCTGTCAACAGCTCAGATTATACTCAGATATTTGGTATTTCTGCTTGTACAAGGGCTTGACAGGCCCTGTCTGTGTTTCCCAAGCACCTTTAATTTAACATCTCGACTATAGATAGATTTGGCCCTTTGAAAACAAGGTTGTTTTCTCACACTGCAAACTGTGTGGTCAGCTCCATCCCCAGGAGCAGCAGTCAGGTAGGATGCTGGATCTGTGCCAGACTTTGGGAAGGTCACAGAGCTGACAGAAGACACTAAGCAGATGGAGACACAACTGTCCCATGCTCATCAGGCATGCTGTGTTCCCTCACTGCCATGGGAGCTGTGTGTCAAAGCCCAGAAAACAGCCAGAGCTGCCCAGACTGGGCCACAGGAGATGTCCCAGGCAGGGGAGCTCCAGCTCAGAGACAAAGCCCAGATGCTGCAGACAGCTGAGACCTATGTCAGAGCCTCACAGTGACCCTCCTGCTGGGATCCCATTCTCCAGAGCACTGCTGGTACTGACACCATGGGGACCTGTTATTGCTGTGAGGGATAAGCCACCAAAAAACCACTGTGCTGTAGCCCAGAGCCTCCCTGCAGCCCCAGCATCAGGCACTAGATGTCCTTGCATGCCGTGCTGTGGATGTGCAGCCTCTGCTGCTGCACAGGCTGCTGGTGGGACATTTCCACGAGGGTGACAACTACTGGATGAAGGTGCCTTTTTACAGCTCTGGCTTTATGGGACAGAAGAGAAATTGTGGAGGAAAGGCACTCGCTTCACTGCCCATCTTCGTGCTCCCCTGGGAGGGCTGGATCAGGGGCTGCCTTGCTTTTGGGCATAATTTTTCATGACATCCCAGCAAGTTCATATCCATAAGCATCCCAGCACCTGCAGCTCAAAGTCACTTCTTGTTGATCCCATTAAATTATTTCAAGAACAGCTCTTTGTTGTGGGAAATCGATATCTGCCTTGAGGGCCTGTTGGTGTCTCAGTGAAACGCATTAAATTATATGAGTTTGATCCCAAAGTGGCAAACACAGCAGCATTTTAAAATAGCTCCACAGCCAGGAAATCCAATAACATGCTCATGAAGTGATTGTGTGTGTGTTTGTGTGTCCAGCAGCGAGTCTCCCAAACTCTTAGTGAATAATTGTGGGAGCAGTGTAAGATATAAATAATTTCCCCAGGTCTGTCACTTTGAGGACAGCAAATAAGAACAAAATAAATGTTGGAGGAAAAATGAATGTTTCTGGTGCTTGGGCAGTAAGGAGCAGCATTGAGTGTGCTGCTGAATTGATGGTCTGCACCTGGAAGAGCAGCTCACTGCTGGAGCTGCAGCGTGTCCTTTGGAGAGCCCTGGCAGATCTCTGTCCCTGGCTGTCACTGTGTTTGTCCTGAGTCCCATTCACCACTCTGCATGTGGCAGTGATCCCATGCCCTGGGGATTCCATCCAGGCCTAAAGCCACCAGCAAGCCCCAGAGCCACACAGAACTTCTGGTCTGGGTGTCCCCTGAGGGCACCTCACAGCCACCAGCAGCTGCTCCAGCAGTCCCCAGCGCCAGCAGAGCCTTTTCCCATCCCAGCCTTCCTCCAGCCACCCCCAGGGCAGGTCAGGGGGTCCCACTCTCAGCTCCAGTGGGGCACTGCCTTGTGTGAAGCAAGCCTGGCTTGTGGGTTCAGCCCCTCTGGGCACGGGTTTTGGGCCAAATCTCTCTTGTCCTGTGGTTTCAGCATCACTTCAAGGACAGAGAGCAAAGCCTCAGGCAAAGGAATCCTCAAAGGGCAAGCTCTGTGCCCTGCTGAACCACCTCCAGGTGTTCACAGCTTTAGCCACAGGCTAAACATGTGAAGAACAAGAAATGTTTGTATTTTACTTCTCTAAACTGTCCATCCCCTGAGGCAGCTCTTGGCAGTGTCCTGCCCATGCCCTGGCTGTCCCCTTCCTGTGCCTTTCCCTGTGCCAGGGCTTTGTCACCGTGCCTGTACTGGGAACCCCAGAGGGAGTCCTGCTTTCTGTGAAAGCTGTCAGATTCTACTTACTGAGCACTAATTAACTGTATTTATTGTCAGAAATAAACTGAGGAGATCTTCTTTCCTCCCACAAGTGCAGTCAGAGATTATATCTGCTGAGCAAAGGAGGAAATTGCTTTAGAAATTAATTACAAAGGGTATAAGCAATGGGAAATGTGCCAGTCCCTCCCTCCCCACTCTTGTTATGAAGAAGCTTGATAGCTCTGATCTCAACACATTCTCAGACACATTTTAACTATTAAGACAGTGCAAATAATCAGTTTTATGTTGCAATTGGGGTGGTCAATTATGAAGAGACAATATTTTATTTAGGTGCAATAAATTAAACTTTTTTAATTGGTGGTCATGCTCACACACAGGCTTAGGCGATCTGAAAGTCTGTAATTCTCCATTTCCATGTTTTTCATACTGTTATATATGACTTGAAATGAGGTATACTGGGCACAAGAAATGAAAGGTAATTTTGAAAGGTCTTCAGAAGTGGATTAGCTTGTTCCAGGGTCCTTAATAGCTCTGACATCAGTTGCATATTGAAGGGGAAAATATTTTGGTCTGCTTTACCTGAACACCACGATAAGTAATAAACATGCAAGAAAAACATTGCTGTAGCTCTTCCCTACAAATCCACAATCACAAGGTCTATTGAGTCAGTGGCCTTTAATCAAGGTGTATTAGTTTGGGTGTTAAATGTTCAATTCCTCAATTACCAAAACAGAGCTAAATAAGATCCCTTAAGAGCCAACACCGAAACAAAATCAAACACCATCCTCTGAATTTATTTAGCAGCCATCAGCAAAAGGATTTGACCCACTGTTTGCCTACAATCCTGCACCTCAGAATAACTAAAAGGCAATATTCTTCAGGTTTTGAAGTTTTCACAGAATGGTGGCAGGATCCCTGGGAGCTGAAGGCCATATCTGAAGCTGATGGGGATGTCCCAGCCCAGGTGTCCTGAACTTTACAGGTTGCCCAGCCCAGGCAGGAGCTGTGCTGCTCCTGAGAGGTTTGGAGAAGCCCCACAACTCCCAGGCCCTCTCCAGAATGAGCCTGTGTATGTCTTGGAAGGCGAGTCTCTAATGAATTAGAGCTCTGATTTTTATTTTATTCTATTTTTTTTTTCTTACAGTAACAAATCCTCATATTTCTCTGGAGAACCATCTCAGAGCTCTGGGGAAGTCTGGACCTCTGAGTGCTGTAACATCTCAATGCTGTATAAGCTTTATTTAATGGTGAGGTTAGTCCCTATAATTCCCCTTCATCAGGTTTCCTCCATATCTGTGCCTTTAGGATAATGACCACCAACAACCAGAACTCAAACTGCACCTGGTCTCTGCAGCAATTGGGTGAACTGGGTGGGCTGAGTAATTCCCCAAAACAGCTCAGGGTCTTTCCTTGTGTGGCCCTGCCTGCTCCTGCCTTGGCTGCAGTGCTGGTCCTGCAGCCCGAGGGGTGTTTGGGTGCAGGAGTCCCTGAAAGGAGAGGTTTCTGTCTCCTTAGGGTAACTAAGGTTGAAAGACACCCTGGAGATATTCAAAGTACAAATCTGTATCTTGTCTTAAACAAGACTTTAGCTCTTTAAGATCAACTCAACATAAAATGGTGCATTTGAAGGTTTTGCTATCCCTGATTGCAGGCCCTGGTCAGAAACCTGAGATCCCAGGTGGACTTGACACTTCATTAGTGGTGTGGACATGCTGTGTGACCAAACCATGAGCTCTGCTCCCTTCAGCCTGCAGAGGGGAGGGGCTTTGTTGTGTTTTTAGGAGTTAACACACTGCCCATGGGCACAGTCTGCCTGCGTCCTCTTCAGTTCAGACTGCTGAGTTACCATGGTGCTGTTTGTTGGCAGAGTGGCATTTTCAAGCTGGGATATACATTTTTTGATAGTTGCCTGATGATTACATGCTACATTATAATAAAGATAAGTTAATAGAGGGGCTAAAGTGTTAATTCTGCTTCCAGGCTGGATGAGCAAGGTTGCTCTGCCAAATTCCCATCTCTGATAGGGTTGCCATTTCCTCTTCCTGCCATTGAACTGTTGCATTAGCCTCAATCATTAGTAAATATTATAAGTCATCTGTGACATTTTGCACTAAGCAAGGCTGCAGGTCCTGCCTGTTGGAAGTTTTTAATTAAATAAAGCTGCCTGCTGTGTGCAGATGGACAAGGGGAGAAGGCAGAACTCAAAGAGAAGATGAAAGCCACTGCCTCTGCCCACGCCAGGGTGTGGGCAGGACTTCTGCTCCTCTTGGACCTTTCCTTCAGAGAAGCTCTTGTGTTTTTCAGATGGCCTCTCATCTGAAATTACAGCACATGGTTTGTGCTCCTGCTCCAAGTCTTTCTGGAAAATACTGGATGTAGCTCTTGAATAAATCCCATATGAAAACTGGTAGAGCAAACATTATCAGTGGGAGAAGTAAACCTGTGCTTTGTGCTGAGCTCCAAATGCACCAGGCAAAAAAACATTGTCAGGTCAAGGTCAGACTTGAAACTGGACTGGCAATATTCTTTTTTGAGACCTCTGAGTTCCTGAACTTGGAAATAGGAGTGAGAGGGAATAGGTCTGACCTCAAATAGCATTCAACAACCTTCCAGTCCAACTGAGCCATCATTTATAACACTGTGGAAGTCTGGAACAACACTTGTGCCTGGCCAGTGCAGCAGTGGGGATTCTCGGTGTTAAATGTCAGGCTGGAGAAGGTGGAGCAGCAGCTGCTGCCTTTCCCTGCAGCTCTCCCTTCCTCTGCTGGGCAGGGCTGGAGCTCTGTGCCTGCAGCACAGCACGGGAAGCACAATGCCAGCAGGTCAGGGGCTGTGCTGCACGCTGGGCTCTGCTGCCCTTGGCCCTTCACAGCCTGACCACGCTGAGCCTACAAGAAGCTGTAATTAATGCTTGCTGCTTTCCCAGGGATGCACTTTGCCTGCATTTAACTGTGCTTTTTAGTTGCTTTCTCTTCCTTCTCTCCTATTAATTCCTGTGCCACTCAGCACCTGCATTATGGATAAAGCTTTCAGGGCAGCCAGTGGCTGCTGGTGGTCCTGCTCTCGCCACCTTTAATGAAATGCAGTAAGTGTGCTGGATGCCCAGGAGCTGCTGTCTCCACTTGTCCCTCACTAGTTTGGTTTTTGGTTTCTTCCTCTGACCCTGGTGGATGGCTGCTTGCTGGGGTCAGTGCCACGAGCAGCAGCACAGGATGTGGGAGAGGCTGGCAGAGCCCTGACGGCCTGGCTGCAGTTGTGTTTATTTGCACAGCACAGGCAGTGTCCCATCTCCCTTGGCAGGAAGCAGGGGATGAGTTTGGCACACAGAGCTCAACGTGAGGTCTGTGCCTCTGCCCCCACCCTTGGCTGTGGTGTGACAGGGGCTGGCACCAGCAGAGAGTTCCTTGGTTTCCTCACCTGGCTCAGATTAGTAGTAACAATCTTCCCACTTTTTCCTCAAATAGAGACTTCAGCCTCACGGGAACTAGGGAATAGCCCCAAGTAACACAGCCCAGTACAAATGGTTGGCTATTTCCTAATGTCTGAATGGCAGATTTGTTTTCTATCTTGACCTGTTTAGTAGGAAAAATGAGTATTTAAATGCCACAGAGCTGGCTTTGAGATTGGCAAGAACTTTTTTTTTACAAAAGCATGGAAATGGTCCCAAACTTCAAATCCAAGTAATGAATCTTCATGGCAAATAGAAAGGAAATTTCTAAGAACCTTATTTCTAAATTCATTCACTGAATAGTTTTAATTAGCAAGCATTTATAGTAATCCTAAGATGGGTGTGATCAAGGAGGGATGTCTAAAGGAGAAAGAAGGTGAATAATCTGAGTATTGTACAAGTACAAAAGAGCAGAGTAGCTCTGACCATGAGGGGCACAGGAAATCGGCACCAGCTCATGGCAAGGAGGACAAGATGTGTCTTGGCTTGGCTGTGCTTTGCTGTGAGATGTGATTGGGAATTGGGTGCTGGTTGGGTTGGACTTTGCTCTGAGCATCTCTGTGAAAGAGCACAGAGCCACTGAAGTTCTCCACAAGCCATCATAAACCCCTGAAATTCATCAGTTTTGCCCCATGAGTTTTGCATTGCTGGAGAAGGAAAGCCTGAAAGGCAAGGTCTTGGTGAAAAAGGGGCTCAGCCCTTGGGTGTCCTGACCTACTGCTAGGCTTCTCTGTGCCTCATTTGTTTAAGAGGCTTTTAAGAGCTTCCAGCTATTTTCCATGTACTTCAGCAGAAAGAGCTGGGCTCCCACTCGCTTTTCTTTGAGCTGCAGCTGAGAGGAAAATGCACATTCCCCACCTGTCACCTCAAACACAGAAAATTCACCCAAATTTACCTGACTAAAGATGGGTGATTAGAAGAAGCAGCTAAATAATTCCTCCAGGTAGGCTTTTCTGAGGGTCTATGTTCTGGTGAACTGCAGTGTATAAGCTCTGTTAAAAGAAACAATTGACTGCTGTTTGTTTCACTGAAAGCAGTGGCTGGTCAGGCCCTTTGGAGCAATCCTGCTGCTGGCCAGGCACAGGACTCCCTGTGGGAAGTGTGCAGCTCTTGCAGGGGTGCTGGCTCCTGTGACAGAGGTGTTCAAATCTGGGACATGGCCCTGGTGGGTCGTGAAGTCCTCTAGAGATGCCTCTGAGAGGGTCTGGCTGCTGCATGTGGGAAAGGCTTTTTGGAGCCTACGGCTACTCCAGAACTCCAGGGAAAACTCCAAGTTTCTGGGTCTGAGCTCTCCTGCTTTGGTGTCTTTCTTCGAACTCAAACTGGGAGCACTTCCTCAGGTGTGGAGAGGAAAATGAAATTATCTAGTGCCATTTTGTTCAGAAGACTTATTGCCTCTACTGCTGGTCTAAATCTTGCTGATTTAGAAGCTGAAGCTGAGCACAGGAGTATCTCAAAGAAATATCATCACAATACAGAATTACGGGGTCAGGGATATTTTCCATCTGAGCACTGTGGTTAGTGCTGCAGATGCTGCAATACCACACCTGGAATTGCTGACTATTCATTGAATAGGGACTTTCTGGAGGAGGGATAGGGGTTCAGGGGCAAGTTTTATTTACTAGCAACAAATTTACTCTCTTCTGCCCTCACAAAGAGCTGCTAAAATCTGCCGTGAGTGTAGGGAGGCTGTGGAGGCGAAAGAACGCGGTTTTAGTCTTTTTAGACATAAAACACCTAAAAAGGTGCTTTGTGTTGGAGCCGGGGGGCTGACCTACCCCCACCCCAAAACTCCCCCTCGGACCCGCCCGCTGCCCGCCGGGCGGCTGTGGGAGGAGGAGGAGGAGGAGGAGGAGGAGAGGAGGAGGAGGGGGATCCCGGCGGCGGGATGAGGCCGGGCTGAGCGATGTGCGAGCAGGCAGCGCGGTACTGCCGGGCCGGGGTGCAGAAGCTGCTGCGGAAGCCGGCGCCGGCGCTGCGCGGGCTGGACGGGCTCCTGCGCTGGGCGGCGGGCAGGATGGGCGACAAGGGCCTCGCCGAGAGGGAGCTGCTCGCCCCGGGCGCCGCCGCCGCCCAGAGGAAGGGCACCTCCGTCATCCTCGATGTGAGTGCTCCCTGCATGCCGCCTGCCGCCTCCTGCCTCGGGAGCAGGGATTTCCTCCGCTCCTGCCACTCCCTGGACCCGCCGGGTCCGGCAATCCCCAGCTGGGTGGGCGGGGGTGTCCCGCAGCCTCTTGCCCGCTCGAGCCCCTCGGGATCGCCCTTCTTTCCCTGGACCAGCTGAGCGAGCGGCTGCAGCCCGGCTCTCGGCTTCCCTGCATCCCGCATCCCGCATCCCGCACCCGCGAGCGGCTCGGCATCAGCGCTGTGCCTCGGGTCCTGCATCCTCGGCCGGCTGGGCACGGGATGCAGCCCAGGTCCTGCATCTCCCGGCCTGCTTGGGTGTAGGAGTGCCCAGATTTACCAACTTCTTTCCAGATCCTGTGTCCCTGGGCTGCCTAGTGTATGGGGCTGCAGGCCGGGTCTTGCCCCACTTGTCCCGGTGCTGCCCGCCCTAGACTGTCGGGGTGGTCCCCTGTCCCCCTGCTCTGCACTCTCTGGGACAGCTGGGAGAAAGGTGCACCTTGGTTCTGCATCTTCTGGACCGAGCCGGGCATGGGGTGCAGGCTGGATACTGCACTTCCTCTCCTGAGCCCTGCACCTTTTTTTTTGCTGGATGGGGCATAGAGATGTAGCTTGTATCCTTCTCCTCACCAGGACTCTGAACTCTCGGGCTGGCTGGGCTTTGGGGTGCCCCGTTTCCTGCACCCTCTGAATGGGCTAAGCATGGGGGTCTGCTGCAGGTTCTGCAGACCTTTTCCCAGGTCCTGCATCCCCTCTATCAGCTGGGATGAGGATGCACTGTAGGTCTTTAATCCTGGTTTCGGGGGGGTGGGTAGGGATGTGCTCAGTGCCTCGATTGCTGTATTTATAGACCTTCTGATTAGGGAGCTACCGAGGCTGTTTCACTTAAATGAATTGGGAGAATGGGGTGGAATCAGCCAGAGTGCAAATGGTGTAATTACAGTCTTTTTGCAGCATCCAGTAATTAAACACATGGATCTGGATCCTCTGTTTTGCTATCTCCCAGCTTAAAAAAAAAAAATTAAAAAAGAAGTAATGAATGCAAAATAGACTACTGAAGCATTGGCTGTAGTAAAGTATAACTCATGCTCTCCTTAGAGATAGAATAGGCAGTAGTAGCTCTTCAAGGGAAGCCCTTACATTTTGTTAGTAACTTGCTGAACCCGTAGGCATTGGCGTGGGCTGGAGAGTCTGAAACTCGTTCCATCTGTGAGCACCCTGAGCTGAAAGGCATTTTGGTTCCTTGAGGAACCACTCTCTCTAGAGGGTTGCCAAAAGCAGCTGGGAGAGTAGGATGGATGGATGGATGATCCTGGCCGTAGAAGGGGCCGGCAGGTGGGCAGCTGCAGGCTGGGGGAGTGAGCTTCCAGGGAAACAAAGGACAAGTGCAACTCACACCCTTATGTCTTTTCAGTTAACTTGTTTAGGGGAGAGTGCCTAGGGTTCTTTTTCTTTCTTTTTTTTTTTTTTTGTTGTTTTGGTTTGTTTTGGTTTTGGCTTGTTTTGGTTTTTTTAATCTGCCCTGAGATTGCCAAAATTTTGCAATAATTTGGAATCTGAGTTTCAGAGCACAAATGCAATTAGGAAGCAGCATAAAATTTATGTAAGAGGTTTCTTGAGTTAGGAGTGTTCTGCTACCAAAATGGTATCTTATCCATTCAATTTTACTCTAAGTGATTTTTTTTTTTCACTTTGAGGTTTGAGCTTAGGAAAAGAGCCATGAACCTTCAGAATGGGAAATACAGTAGAGCATTGTATTATTTCAGTGGAAAGTACAATAGAGCTGGGTGTGCAGCTCCTAATCATTCTTCCTTTTCACAATGGTACTGGGAGCCCTTTCTCACCTGCTGAAAGTCGAAATGGATTCTGGAAATGTAAGATTTGAGAGCTTAGGGGTTTTTTTTTGTCCCCTCTTTCCTTAGAATTTTATTTTCTCCTTTTTGTCCAGGCACAATAGCAAAGCAAATTGAAGCTGTGGCTTCACTATAATGGGCTCTTCAAGTGCACTGCGAGACCCCCCTTTCATACAAAGGGTTTAAACAGGGAACACCTATTTAGCTTAATTTTCACACATTAGCATGAAAGTAACAAGCATCCCACTGGATGCTCAGCGATGATAACCTGTTTTCCATTTAACTCCTTCACATTTTTCCTGATGGATATGCTGGGGAAGCAGTGTGTCCCAGCCATGCAGCAGTGTGGCTTCTCCATGGGGGAGGATGAAGTAAAAGACCTGTACAATTTTATGTTAGCTAACACGTTTCCATGAGCTGGTGTGCTGTGTAGGCAGTTTCTTGGGGGCTGGGGGAGGAGGGGAAAGCTTGGGCTTGGATATGAGTTAGATAAAATGGCTTTGACGCTAATAGTACCTTAGTCACGTCTTCCTCTTCTGGCTTTCTTTTAATTCATCCATCCCCAGTGTTCTTGTTCTGACTCCTCCATGAGGGTGTCTGGTGTGTCAGAACAAACTTCCCTCTGCTCTTTCCACCAAAGAAACACAACTGTGCTGTTGTGGGACAAAACTGAGGGCTGAAGAGGAACAAAACACAACAAGGAACTAAGATATTTTCTGCCATCAACCTCCCTACTTCTACTTAGAAGATCAATCTTAACTTTGGGCTGGCTTCAATGCTTTTCTTTTACTTTGCCTCTGGCCTTTTAGGTAAAGGATTAAACATGTTGAGATTGAGCAAGGGGTCTGTACCCATCCTGTGCCCACCCTCAGGTGCCTTCTCTAGGCCTGCTCCAGCTGCAAGAGCCCAGGGCTGGCAGCATGTGCCATCCACAGCAGGTATTCCCACTCACACCACAGGCTGTGGATGGACACAGGATATCTAATGCTTCCTGCGCCCACAAGGACAAACCCCCTGTGTTAAAAACTCTCACAGAGCTGCTCCAATCCACAAGAGGAGATGGTGGCATTTTCAGTCAAGAACAAATCCTCCATGTCGCAATGCTTATGAAAAGGAGGATATATTTATTATATGGGTGTATATTCTCTGTGGGTAAGCCAATGTGAGATTGTATGTGCCGTGTGAATGAGTGCATGTGCAACACAGAGCTGAGGTGGATGGCCCTCGAGGCGTAGGAAATGTCTAGGCAGGTGTTGTTCTGTCTGGGAGTACTTCAGAGCTGCTGATCTCCTGTCCTTGCTCATCTCCTCCTGCCTTCCTGTCACTGCCAAAACCAGAGCACCTGAAGCCTGGTCAGTCAGAACAGCTACAGGGGAAGATGCTCCATCTGGTTCATGGCTCGTCTCCTGCTTGGCATCTAAAATAAGGATCAGCCTCGGTAATGAATGAGCATCCCCATGGCAGGACTGTGAGCCCCAAGCAGCATTGGCCTCCCTGTCTCCTTTCTTGCCAGTGGGAACTACATGCATTGATTTTTGGCTTTATTTTAAACACTCCTGAAAAACACAGTTCCATTCATTTCAGGTCAGGTGAAGCTGTCTGTTTTAGCTACTTTGTCTTTTGCTGAAAACTAATTTTGATGTTTATCTGATTTTTTATTCTTTGACAGAAAGATAATTTCAAATCCATCTCTCATTCTTATGTCTCCTCTTGCAACCTCGCTTATGTGGCCAAATCTGCTTTGTGCTTCTCGAGCTCCATGGGATTGAGTGAGGTGTCTGGATAGAAGATACAGAGAATCTGGTTTGTGCCAATGGTGCATTTCCAAATGTAGATCCAGAGCTGCCATTTCCAACCATTCTGTCAATAACATGGTTTCCAGTGCAGCCCTTAATAGCAAGGCTCTTGCAGCCACAAGAATCCCAGGAATCCCTTCTCACTCCTCTTCTGTTTCAAACTTTTTCCTTCTGTTTTCAATTTATTTGTTGGGGTTTTTTTTCAAGGTTGGTTCATTCCCCTTCCTTTGTCCTTGTTTACCTCCTCACTGAGAGTGAACTGGGAGGGCTATATTCCTCCTCCTTAATCCTCCCTTTGTGAAATCCATGGTTTGATGTCTCCCCTTGAGCTGTACCTGCAGGCACAGCTGGAGAGGAGGCCAGGGCAGGCCAGGCTCTCTTCCTTCAGGAACTGCTCACTGCCAGGTACATAAATCACACAGGAGAGTCCATCCCTTCTCCTCTGATCTTCAGGGCTTTGCAAGTGGGTGCTTGAAATGAAGCTGAACAGAAAAGTAACTTCTAGTGCTGAACATCAGCAGGTCAGAAGATCAGATGCAATTCTTACCTTTCCCATGCAACTTAAATTTAGGACAGCTAGGTGAAGTCTAAAGAGAAGGTAAGAGTGAAAGCAGAGGTTGGGACATGGTGTCAGCTGCTCTTCTCTTGGGGTGGAAGGGAAAAAGAAGAAGGATCTGCTTTGAAGTGGGAAAATGCCCAGAGACCTGGAGCTCTGCAGCAGCCTTGTTTTGTGGGGAACCAGTGCAGATGGGACAGTATTTCTACACCAATGGAATATTCCTTACTGAAACACCAAAATATATAAAACCTTTCTCCTTGCATGGGGAACACTCATTAACGTGAGGATGTCTAAAGGCATAGTCTATAGTGACAAAGCTTCAGGTCATTATCTTTTCACATTTTCACCAGAAAGAGCAACAGAGAGAGGCTGTAGGATAGGAGATTCCTACTGGTGCCTCAAATTTGAGAAACAAAGGCCATGCCTGATATAGAACCTTGTCTTAACTCCAAAGGAAGTGTCAAGACTTGTAGGGAGAGGAACAGAAAGCCAGAACAGGAATTCAGGAACATAATATGAGGATCAATAATATTTTTAGATCTATGTAGGTTTCTGGATACCTCCCCATCTATAGGTTTTCCTCATGCATGAGACATGATTATGTTTGTCCTCTATTTTGCACCCAGATTATTATAGAAAACAGAATTTCAGATCAGCTGCATTCTATTTTAAATCAACATCTTATTAACCTGGTGAAGGGATTATAAACTCCAAAAACCTTTAATAATTCTTGGGTTTCTTAGGGGAGTGCTATTGTGAATTTAATAAAATTCGTGAGAAAACCTTCATTTAGCAGCCTCCAGTGTGGCGTGTTCTCATCCAGGAGCTTTGAGAAAGCAGAACTAAATGTTTAAATTTGAAGCCATAATTTTTTTTTCAAGTTTATTATTACCACCAGGGTTTTGAATTGCTTACTTATGGCAGTTAAATATCTGTAGTAGCCATTTGAGAGTATAGCGAAAACATATTGGAAATCTTGACAAAAGTTCTTTGCTTTAGAGAAAATAGTGTTTATATTCATCTAAACCACTGGTAAATGGGTTAAGTATGCCACAGACAGCAAACTGCATGCATTGCCTGTATAAATCCTATAAAATGGGCTAATGCCCATATTGTGGGCATCGTGTGGGCTCACTGTGTGACTTAACCTGTGCTTCAGGAGCTTTGCTTAATAGCTTCAAAGCACAGCTGATGGGGGAGATGGTTGCTGTGGTACTTGAAGTGGATAATTTCTCATTTCCCATCCGAGATCCGTGCGTGCCCCCCCGGTTGGAGAACAGGGGGTGATGGAGCGGAAAGAGCATCCCTGGCCAGGCTGAGCGCCGGCTCCCGGAGCCCTGGCCCAGGGGATGGTCCTCGGCCACGTGCAGGCACAGGAAGCCAATTGCTGCTGAGGGCCTGGCAGGACAGGGCACTTCTCCATCCATATTTCATTAGCTCCTCTCTCACTGACCTCCAGGGCTGCTGCCTTGATGAGGTCTGAGTGACTTTGCTGCCGAGCGAGGATGGAGCTGCTGGGAGCCGGCAGAGCGCTGCGGGGAGGATGGAGATGACACAGCATCCTCGCTTGTGTTCCCTTCTTCTGGAGCTGCTGGGAGCCTGGCACCATTATGGGTCTGCTCTCTGGTCCACAGGGAAGCTGTGAGGGGCTGTGGTTTCCCTTCCATCCCCAGATCTTACACCTTTCCCATATGGAAAGCCCACCACCTCCGTCCCACCGTGGAACAACTAATCCAGGACCTGAGCAGAGGGTGTCTTTGGGCTGTGTGGGGGAGGGCACTCTGCTGAGCTAGAACATAAATCCTGGGTCTTCACAGCAGCAGCATTTTTGGCAGCACTGCCAAGCTCTCACAGACTATATTACATCTTTATCAGCCTCCCGGTGCTCATTCCAGTGTTCATACCTTGATGCAGTGCCTGCCTGTGCTGACAGATGACTTAATCTTAAAATGTTTTTTCCTTCCAGGTGTCCCAGTTTAATTTTTTTTTTATGTGTGCAAATTTTAGGTGGTTCAATTAAGTTGAAAGAATAAATCCTGCTCATTAGCAATAAAAAAGCGAAGCAGCTTGGTCCTGTAGAATAAACTTTGATAAAAAGCAGTCAATGTGATCTTTCATCACACATCAACACGTTCATTTACTAATAGTCATACTTTTGGGACTATACGGGAGAGTTAAAGTCCTAAAATATTCATTTAGTGAAGATGAATATAAATGCTTCCATTTCTAAACACTTCTTATATTTTTAAAATTTTTTCCCTGTTGCTCCAAGTATTCCTTGCAAAGCAAACAACTCCATGGAGCAGAGCACTGCAAGTTGAGCCTTTCTTCCATTTTAATCTACATTTTACCTATTGGTTTTGCTTTCCCATTCTCCCTCTGACAGCTGTGCTTAGTGGGATGGTGATCTCCCATGGGACCTTAGGACAGGCATTGCTCCTTTTATCTTAGACTGGCTGTAATACCTTGGTTTCAAAGCAGTGGGAAGAGTAACAGAAGGGTCTGTTAACAAAAAAAAAAAAAAAAAAAAACCAGAAATAATCAGCATCCAGGAAGATAAGTACCTCATCTGGAGGTGCTCATGGGGAGTGAGGATTTGGGGTGTCCAAGCCACAAAAAGAGGAATATTTTATACAGTGGGCAGGGCTTACTGAGCACAGGTGAGGGATATGTGCTAAAGCCATGCAGCTTGCTGGGGTCCTGCTGGGATTTATTCCTTCTTCCCATAGACAAGCCATGACTGGCTGGCCTTTCAAAACATAAATTTAACCTCAATGAAATCTGTAAGTGTGGAGAGAGGTTGGATTTTCCCTCCCAAACCTTCTAATTGCTCTTAAAAAATGGAGGTCAGCACAAGAGGAGTTTTGATGTGGTCACAAGCTGTAATCCTTGCAGGCAGTTCTGTGACTCCCAACAGTTTGGTTTGGCTCAGGCAGAGGGGTTTTGCCTCTGCTGAAGTACACCAGAAAGTCCTGCTTTGACTCTGCCCCAGGCTGCATAGCCTCACAAGGACTTCGGACAAAAGAATGATTAATGTTCCTTAATTAAGCCATATTCAGTGAAATTGCATATTCTGCAATTCAATTTCTCTCTTGGGGTTCTTGTTTTGTACAGCAATTTCTCTTCTGGTATTTTTTTTAGTGGTTTTGTGACCCAGAAAATATGAGATCTTATTTTATGGCTGACTCTGATCTGTCTTGCTGGTGCTTTTATTCCGTCCTCAGGGAAATTTCTTTGTACAACTAAAATCTCTGCTCTTGCTCAAATTAATAGGGTCAGACCTGAAGAGATGATGAGAATATTTACCTTTTCTGCCCATACTAATTTTTTGGTAATTTATGGCCGACCTTTGCTAGTGGCCATTTTTGGCAGGAACCTGTAAGTCTCTAGTCTTTGCACAGGCCTTCTGCTAATAATTGCGTTTTGTTGGCAAGGACAGTAGAGCAAAACAGCACAGCCCTGGAGAAGTAGATGGAGGATGTAACTTTGGGATGCAGAAGTCATGCAAAACAGAAGCAGGATGGCAGCTCAGCTCTGCAGGGGTGACAAAGTAGAAGTTATGTAAAACAAAGATATTGGGCTTACTCAAAAGTGGGGGTTGAGGAACAGCCACCTACAAAGGACACCAGATGTTGAGGATGGACCCCAAAGATCCGTAAGAGGATTTCTGATAAGGGTATGACTATGTAAAATAAAGTAATACATATGCATCAAGTAAGGGGCTAGCTAATGAATGTGTAATCAGTGTGTGTGGTTAAAAACTCAGAGCAAGGGCCCTCCAAGTGACCAGCTGATTGTGGTATCAGTGTTAGGGGACTATTCCTCAGATGAGGCTGGTGAGAAAAACAGCACCAGAAACAGTTGTTTCTTCTCTCTTTGTCCCTGGCAAGTTCTACAGTGCTACACATTATTGCAATTTTTTTCCTTCTGAAATGGCCATTTGATTCCTCTCTGTGGGCTGTTCCTTCACACTGTAGTTTTAAGTCTAAATATAATCTCCTTCCCACGCAGGAGACTTGCTTTAAAAAAATAATGTTGTAAATATTTTTTTTCCAGAAGTGCAGAGCTATGAAACTTGGTTTAAGAGATTTTATTGACTCCAGAGAAATTGTCTGGACTGGCTGCATGGCTGTTGGAATTTTTTTTTAGTGTGTATTTTTCTGGTATTGGATTCATGGTTTCAGCTTTCTTCAGTGAGGGAGGTGCTGGAAGTGCTGAAAGCATTTCCACCAGTTATGCCAGTTGTGTTGCTCTGGGGGAGATGGGCTGAGTCTTGGGGAGGGTGAGCTCAGTAAAGCCCCTGAACTGGGTCTTGGGGGTTTGGAGCACTTGAACCTGCCTTATGTGTGGGGCTGAGCGTGGTCCTGGTGCAAAGGGCTTCACCCCCCATGCTGGACAACACAGTAAACACATTTCTCTCTCTCTCTTTCAATTCTAGATTTTCAGAAGAGCTGACAAAAATGGTAAGTCTGTGCATTCATACTTCACATTTCTTCATTGGACTATTGTCAGTATTACTGCTTTTTCTGATAATAACATTCAAGTGTTTAAACGTTGTTCAGTTTACTGTGTCTGATGCTGATACACTCAAAACATCAGAAAATATTTTGTTGGTTTTTTTTGGAAAATATATTCCTAGAGCAGAAGTGATATCGGTATGCAAGCTGGCATGGCAGAATCCCCCAGATTAAGAGCAATTTCACAAAAACAATATAAAAATAAACCACAGGTAAGTGATAAATGAGGATCCACCCCTTGGAAACCTTGAAGTAACTTGTGAATATTAGTAGATTGGTTCCTGAGGGACTGGACCCATACCTCAAAGAGCAGCACACATTGATGTGTGTTTTCAGTCTGTGCCTGTGGAAAGCTGAACACCTGCACTGAGCCCAGCCAAGTCCTTACATTTGGAATAACATGGATGAGTCTTCATTAAATGGCATGGAAAGAGAGAACTGGAAAGATAACAAGCTTAAGAAAGAAGAGTCAGTGGGCCCAATCCCAGGATCTTTCCACACCCTGAAAAGCAGTTTTATTTTAGCTCCTAGATAAAATCCCAAGAGCTGGTATCTATTCTTTCCCTGTTGTACAAGAAGAAAATTAAATGTGCATCAAAACTCTGTGTGTTTGCAGAGGGACATGTGGGAGGGTTGTGCAGAGGAGCACAGGGGAGAGTTTGGTTGTTCTCTCCCAGCTCTAAAACAGAGATATCTGATTTCTGCTGGTGCTCCTAGATGGGTATCCTCTCTCCCCCAGGTAAGGAGGGTGCTGCCAGCTGGCTCAAAAATAAGAAGTAAATGCTGTGTAACTGTGGGCACTTGGTTATGGCAACTGACAGAGTACAAGATGCTGAAATTTGCTGCTTAGAAAAGCTGAGCAGTTGTGTGATGCAAGGAGAGTGGAGAGGGAAAAAATGAGTTTATGTTCTTGGCACCAGACTGACTGACTTCAGAGATGGTCCTGGGCAGGTATTTGAACTACCAAGGGTGAGGGCTGCACTTGCAGGGGGTGAGGAGACCAACACCACTGGGCACAGGCAGAGAAGGTGATTTGTCCTGCCTCTCCTGACCCTCAATGGGCACTGCAGGGAGAATAGCTGGATCTCTTCAGGAAGGCCAGGTGCTCTTTGATGAAGGAGCTTTCTCCACCTCTGCTCCCACTCTTGTTGCTTGCAGTGCAAGGGACCTACAGCTACAGTGCTTGGGCAGCACAGCAGGTGCTCTCCATGGCTCTAATGCTCCCTTCCCTTTTTATGGGACCTGGGGGACAGGCTGGCACAAAGCAGCCTGGCTTTAAGTGGCACCTCTGCCCCCAGGCTGGCTCCTGCAAGGTGGCACTTTGGAGCACGTGTCAGCCCGGGCATCCCTGCTCTGCAGTCCCCTGGAGCTGGGACTGTGATCCTGGGGCTGTCCTCTGGAGGACTGTACATCCTCCAGGGGTTCTCCTTACATTTGTTTAGATGGGCTTTTTTCTTGACACAGCGCTTGCTAGCCACAATGACCAGTTTCACCAGCCATTTATATTTGATGAACTCTGGATAACAGAGTTTGCTACTCATTAGAATTAGCTCGGTGTGTTCCTCTGCAGTCTTTTGGGATCACAGCTCGCCACAGCCCCTCTCCAGCCTCCTGCAGCTCACAGCAGCTGCTGCAGGAGATGTGCAAGAATATTTCCATTGGTAAAGCCTCTCTGAAAACTAAGGCTCAGAGGTTTCCAGAGCCAGAGGTAATATATTTGTATTTCATATCCCTGGGGATCTCTTTTTCACAGTTTTTCTGTGACATTCTGGACTTTAATTTATTGATTTGTTGAAATTCAGCCTATTCATGGCTTTACCTGTTACAGCTCCAAGGAACAGTGGAAGCATCAGCCTGCTGCTTTTATGTCTCACAGCAGGTGCTGTGCACAGCCCTCTGAGGGAAAATGAAAATCTCACACTTTTCATTTTTGTCAGAATCCCAAGATGGGGCCCTGAGCCCTGGACAGACTGTTAAAAACACAGGTCCACAGATTGCCAAAATATTTTACTCTGTTAACATGCTTCTGTGGTCTCCACACCTGCAGAGGTTCCTGTCTGGCAGGGACTTTGCTCTTCTAATTAACCAGCTGAGATGGATCATTATCCAGTGCTGTGTGATGGTGGCATACTGGGGAGAGAGCTGCCACGGCAGGGAGTGCTGGCAGCTTTCCCCAGCACTGGCAGCCCTTGCTTTCCTCAGCTGTGCTAAAGCCACCCTCACAGACCTGGGTAGGAACCCTACAGAAATAGGGCCGGAAAAAACCTGAACAAAACTTCAGCTCTCAACATCTGGTTTAACTACAACATCTCATTTAACTTTTTCCGTGCAGAGATCAGATGGTTAGAGGCTTACCTAAAAGGAAAAGGAAGGGATTGTAAGATTTAGGAGTAATCTCATTTCATGTGCAGTCAAGAGGTCATAAATTTGGAAACCTTTCTAGCATCTTGATTTTTTTTTCCATGCCAGCCTGGTAAAAATGGTACATATTGTGTTAAAGCAGAGTGATTGGTTCAGACACAGTAACTATGGAGCCTGGTAGCTTGAATTTAAGAGCATCTCCCTCCTCCCCCTTTCTTCCAAACCTTCTCACATAAATCCTTTATTCATGTAAAATTGGATGTTCATGCTGCAAGATGCTAAACCACGTTATTGCTCCTGCCATGTTCAGGTACTTGTGTTTAGATGATTTGATTCAGTGCCTACATGTACTAAAAGGCTGCTAATGAAGCAGCTTCTGCTTGTTAAAAGACATCTTGGTCTCCTGCTCCAGAGAAGTGAGATTCTCTCTATAATGTGAGCTAAGTTCCCAACCTTTTCCCCAGTGATAATATCAAGTAGTTTTGTAACTATCTACATTATAAACTCAGAAAATGATCTGCATAAGACACCTGGAAATACTGAGCACATTGAAGATAACTGGATAAACTCACAAATGGTCTGAAAAAGGGAGAAGAGCCGGAGTGTAACCAAAGAGTGAATAACTCTGTTAGATCCAGTCATGCTTTGCAGGGGCATGGCTGTTAGTCATTCAAAATAATCTTTTTCCTTTGTGTAGGAGTGTTTTTCCTTTCTCTGCTAATAAATCCACCTACTGTCTTGTAATCCTCCCAGTCCCAGTAAACAATACTTAATCATTTAATTGGAATGTGCTGGGAAAACGGAGGCATCTTGTTTTAGGCTGGTGCAGTAGAGCTGTCAATCGTCTGAGTTATCTACTGTGTACTTAATCCTCTCATTAGAAAGCTGCTAATCAATTAAATAGCCCAGGATTCTCTTTGAAAGATTAAAAGAGTTTTATTTTGGCAGAACAGCCTAACTGCTAACAATTCATTATAGATAAGCATCTTCCCAAAAGCGGTTTTATCTGGAAATCTCCGACTCACTGCAACTACCCAGCCCCCATGCCTTGAATGTAACTAAGTGCAAAGTGCAGCCAGCTTTAATCTGTGCTTAAGTTTGGTGGGTTTTGCTGCAATTATTAGACCCTGCTCATGGAAATGGCCATCAGTCTGACCCACCCACGGGTCTGATTTCCCAGGCAATGGGCTTTAGGCGGCTTCCCCTGGACCTCTGCCCTGGAAGCAGAGAGATGCAAAAGGAAATATGCCAAAACCTTGGAATATGGTTATAAAACACCTACAGAAAATGGCAGGAGGAGCTGGCAGTGGTGCAGTATTTCACCTGATAGTGACCAGTGATGAGTTATTACAGTGGTTCAGTCAACCTGGCATCTTCCTATTGCTGCTGTCCTTGTGATTTCTCTACCAAGACCAAGCCCAAACTGTTCTGGTTCTCCCTTCAAATTCTATCTAGAGAAGGATGGGAATGAAGCCATTCAGCACATGCTGTCCTGAATAGCTTCTGTTATCAGAAATGAAATACAAGGAAGTATGAAGAAATCCAGAGTACAAATGCTGAGAGGAGGTTCCAGTTTTCAGTTGATCTGAATGATCAGCTGAAGGCCTGCAGAGGACGTAGCAGAGCTAATAAAGGGGGGAAAAAAAGGAAGCATGAATGGAGCAGGAATTGGTGTTTGGAAAGGGCTTTTTGGTTAAGAGCCATGAGGGCAATGGCATGGTGCCCATTCCTATCCCAGTAGGGCTTGTCCTTTAAATAGCTGCTCACAGATTTCTGTTAGTCACTTAAGAGCTCATTAAATGAGATTTATGCTGCTACTCTGTGTAAGGAAAGGTCTGCACATCTCAGTGTTACAAGTCTCATAGCAAATTACACTACAAACCATGGGGGCACATAGAGAGCCCCTGACAACAAGGGAACATAAATAGCTGTGCACAGCAAACTGGCCAAGGAGCCTGGTCAGCTGTGAGTGGGCTTGTGTCCTTGTGAGGAGAGGGAGCTCTGCTGCCCACACATAAACTGGCAGTGCTGCTCTGCCTGGCGGCTTTGTGGCCATGATTCCACTGATGACCCCCTGGTATGGGGACCTCACAGGCTCCAAAAGCTGGAAAAAGGCAGAAAAACAAAACCAAGCAAATGAAAAGCTTCAGGTACATCTCTTCTTGAACATTATTAAGAACTCAAGTTCTTCATAATGTTCAAGAAGGCATGTCCTAAGTGTCACCTGAGTAGGAATCACCAGTACACAAAGGAAGAGAGTGAGGTTTCTCCCTTTGGTTGTATTTCTTGATGAAGGGATGGTGATGGGAGAGCAGGGAGAGTCCTGGGCCTGCAGCAAAGGGAGGAGGCTGCATGAATTGTGGTGTAATGGGTCTCCAGAGGAACACAGAGGTGAAGCTACCAGCAATTTCCAGCCCTTCACAAATGCTCTGTGCCTGTCCTCAGTGTCGTGTTTGGAGACAGGGACTGTTCCTCTGAGGACTTTACAGATCTGGGGAATTTGCAGGATGCTTAGTGGTAATGGCTCTCATAGTCTCACCTACCTTTTCCAGACCTCATTTGGAGAAATTATTTTGATCCCCTCTAGTGAGCCTAAAGTAGAAATAAATCAGTGTTTGTCTGTGGATGTGCCTAGAGCTCAAATTCACAAATGCAACCAAACACAGGTTACTATGTAAGTAAGTGCTTCCTTTCCGTCCTTTCACTCTGAGAGTGCCCCTTGCTGATCTTGAGTTATTAGTACAGAAATTGGGGCAAAATGGAGTGAAAATGCCTCTTCAGTCTGGCAGTGAGGGATCACAGAGAAATCCACAGAAGATGGATGGAGAAAATAATCACTGGTGAGCAGATGTTTCAAAGACCCCATTTTTATCTGTCCACAAGCTGATTTTAAGACTTGAAATACTTATCTTCCCCCATTTCCCCATGAATTTGAGGCCCTTTTAGAAGATACACTTGCACAGGACTTGAATGGTTGTAAGCAAACTGGACTTCAATAACATGGCTTTCAAGGCATCAAGGAAGAAAAATTCAGGCATTGTAACTTTGGATGCTTTTATTGGATCTTAAAAAGATGAAAAGTTAGGGCACTGATAACTCCAGATATATATAAATAATACCAGAATAAGAAGACCCTGAACACCTAATAAGCTTCGTGTTGCACACATAACCCTTCCTTCCACAGACACAAGCCCTGTGGTGAATTGTGTGAGCTCTTGGGTGTTTTGCAGTTCCTGCCTTAATGGGTTAGCACTCTTCAAAACCACTTATTTCTAGACCCAGGTAATTACCTTCTGCATGGCTCCTGCTCCTCATGTGCTGGGAAAACCTTGAGCTGTTCGTATCCTGCCGGTGCATCTAAATTAAGTCATTAGTTCTCAGTGAGAATATTTATAATTCTTGCATAACAAAACCAGTATTAGCAGCCACCCACATATAAGTAGAAAAATTCAGTGATGAATCAGGCTTTGTAACTGTGGATAAATCTGATAGGTCTTCCATGACAAGATGACCAGTCGAAATGTATTTATCTTTGTCTTTTAAGTAAATAAGAAAATATTTGCATTTAGATAGTCTAGATTTCATGTGACAATCAAAAAGTGCCTTGTAAGACTGTGCAGTGACCTTTATTTACAAGGAGAAAGTTTGAATTTGTTTTCAGTTGTTTGGACTCCTGTATCATTCCCAAGGTCTCTCAGTTCCTCTTCCCAGTCCTTGCAAAGTTCACGGCACATGATTTGGAAGGAAGGACATCTGCTTAAATTGGCACGAGCTGTTCCCAAAATAATAAACAAACCTATCCACCAGATGATGAATTTTGAGATAATGTAGTTATTGTGAAAGGTGGCTGCTGGCCATGCTCTACAGGCTGTCATTAGATGTGTTCAGTACTTCTATGCACCCTTTCTATTCACTCTTTATCACTATGAACCTAGGAAAAGATTCTGTGATTTGCTTTTCATCATTGACTGGCTTGAAAGGGCCCTTCCCAGCTTCTCTTGCCCTTTCAGGGCTGCTTTTTTCATTCTTCAAAGATTTGAGGGTATCTGCTGCATGCTGTGTGCAGCAGAAATGAAGAGCTGGGAGGTTTTTAGGATCTGTTTTTCTTCTAAAGTCACTTCCTGTTGCTTGTTAGCAAATTTGTGTTAGAATGAAGGGGTGGATTTTTTTTTTTATTACCTTAATTCTGCAGAGCAGACCTTGAATTGGGTGCACTGGGTTATGACTTTATTAACAATTGCACCCTCATGTGCTACAGGCTGAGTTTTGCAGCAGCCTGGCTTTAATCAGGGCCCACATGTGGTTTGCTTAGTGCCAGGCTTAAGGCAGAGAAGGTCTGAGCTGGGCATGGTTTGGATTCAACACAGAAACCCCCAAGAACTTAAGTCAATTATGTGACTGCACAAAAACTCTTATTTCCACAACGGAAATGCCCATATTCCACCTGTTTCTGCACAGCATCGATTTATGGGCCATTACTGTCTAAAATTGTTACTTCTGTTGTCCTGTTCCTGAAGCCTTTTCCTGCTGAGAGAACAGGCAGCCAAAATAGAAAGTCCTGTGAGATCCTACCTGGGCAGTGGGCAATGGAGGCACTGTTGGTGACCACCAGGAGAAGGGAATGGGATTGGCAGGGTTATAACGAGCTGGGAATGTTCTTCTGTTTAAACAGAGTGCAGCTGTCTTGCTGACACTTCAGCTGATCTCTGATAGCCCAGGATCCTGACTGAGATTGTGCAGAGTGCCCTTTCCTCACTATTCAAGTTACTTTGCAGTGCAGGTGGCCATCTCCTGTGTCCTTGCCCTTTTCCTGTAAAACCTGCAGCTAGAATATCAAACCTGACTTAAAGAAAACCTTAGAAAAACAGCTTTACCTACTATTTGGCCTCATTCAGGTGTGCTTGCTGCCTGTGGTGCTTGTTGCCTTGTGCTTGCAAAATATATTCAACCACATGTTGCTGCACTCCAGGGCTGTGCTGGCAGCTCCTGGCTGCCTTTTGTGCCCAGCACCATCCCTTCTCATGGCTGCTGAGCCTTTCTTTCCACTCTTTCTCAAAAATTCAGCTGCTGAGCAAAACCCATGGTAAAAGCTATTAACTGCTGTAACCTTCAGGGCTTCTGACATTTCTGCATCAGCAATAAATAGATTTGAACTCAGAGTCAGTCAGACACCCAAACACACAGGCTGTTGCACTTTCATATTAGGCTACATCTCAGCCCATTACAAACTCAGATGATGCTGCTGGCCTGAAGGGTCATCTGCCTGTGAGCACTGTCTGGGCAGAAGTCCCAGCCCTTGGGCCACTGCTGGCCTGTGCTCTCTGCTGGCCCACACTGTGCTCAGATGTGGAGGAGCAGACTAGATCAGGGCTTTTGCATTGGAAGCCACCCACCAGTCTGTCCCACACGTGGATTTCCAGTCTGATCCATCAGCTGAGCCTTCTTGCTGTGTTTTTCCCTGTCAGAGGTTCAAACCTGCCTGCCCCGAGCCCCTTCCTGCCATTCATCAAACCTCTTGCCCTCAGGAGCTGTTGCTCCCTGTGCTCAGTAAGTGCTGATCTGGCAGGCAAAGAGATGCCCGAGTTTGGGTTCTACCCCAGGGCCTGGGCAGTGGGGCAGGGTTGCTGTGGTCAGCCTCTGGGGTGGGTCTGTGTGGGACAGAGCCTGTGCATTTTCACAGGCGATGCTTTTTCTCTGCTCTGTCCGCCCTCCCTCTCAGCTCCTCCTCTCAATTCCCTTAGCACAGGGGGCTGGAGACAAGCAGCAGCTGTGAGTGTCCCCCAGAGCTGCAGGGAGGGGATGAGGAGCAGGGGTTATGCTTTAGCCTGCCAGTTTGGGGCTGAGCATCTGATCTGAGGGCAGCGTTTCCAAAGGCTCCCTCGGCGTTGAAGCGTGCTGAGTAAAGTCTGACACACAATGCAACCCAAAGAAGATGGAGTTTATTTTCTTCTTCTTCTCTTTGTGGATTGGGAGATATGGGGTTTTTTTTTCTGCAAGCCTCATTAGAGGCTTCAACTGGACAGGAGTAAAGGGGATATATTATTGTAAGAGATTTAATGACCATGTTGCAGGTTGTAGAGAGGGGGAATAAAGGACTGTGGTTTATCGAGGAGACTTGGAAAAGCTGCTCAATTAGCTGAGAGGATTTTTAAAGATGTTTCTTTCCAGAGCCAAAGTTGAGAGATTTAATTGGGGGCTGCAGAGCAAATATGTGTATATGGCACAAGGACAGCCAGCAAAGGGCATGATAAAACACTTATGGAGCTATTACCTATTTGTAAACCCAACCCCAAAAATGTAAGCTTTATTGCTAGTGCCTTAAAAGTGGTGGTTCTTGCCTTGGTTTATTCTGGAGCATGAGGACCTGGAGAGACACGGCTGTAGATATCCTGATAGCATTTTCAGTTGAAACATTTTATTAATATATTTTCCTTGTTGATGGGGATCTGCCCTGACATCTCTGCTGAGTTCATGACACAAGCCCTGAACTGCTTCCAGCTCCTTGTCTGGGCCAGGTGCTGGGAGTGTCCCTATGGTCTGGCTCGGATTAGTGGGCAGCAAACCTCAAAGGGGAGGAAAAGGCCAAGGGGCAGCTGGGCACACTCGAGAGGTGACAGCCATGAGCACTTTGTGGGACTGCTGAGCTTGGGCTGCACCAGGAGCACCTGGCACCTGTGGGCAGGGCCAAAATCAGGGCAGGTTTGGTGGGGAATGGGGCACTTCTCCTGCCACAGGGAAGCCAGGAGCTTGTGGAGATGAGATGTCGCTGGGAGTGTCGGCCCAGCCTTACCCCAGTGTTGTTCTCCTATTTCAGGAGAGGAGGGTATCTGCAGGAAGCTCTGTTCTGCATGGGAATGGCTGCACAAGGGAAAGGGAAGGCTCTGGATATAGCAGCAAGTCAGGGAAGTGATGGACATTGAGGATTTAACAATTTTTGATCTGTCTCATTAATATCTCATCTTGCTTTTCAAAGGGAAAATTTCAAAGTAGATAAAGCAAATCAGTTTTTCTTCTGCTAATGTTGTTGGTTTTGTTTTGTTGGGTTTTGGTTTGCTGGGGTTTTTTTTGAGGTTTTTTTTTTACAGATACACACACAATTTAAAAGTGTTTGGAAAGGACTTTTGCAGCTTGACTGGATATAGTATCCTGGCAGATTAAATATGTGCCATAACTGAGATTTAAAAAGGCCTGGTTTTGTCCTGCTCCATTGGTGGGAGGGTCAGTGCCACATTTCCCAAACTGCATTCAAAGGCATGGCGGGGCTGTGAGATGAGTTCATGCAAAGGTTCAAGTCGTCTCCAATGAATCTCCCTTAGGAGGGCTGGTGCATGATGTGCCTTTGGTGCAGAGGTGCTCCAGCCTGGATGTTTTACCCTGTTTTCACCCGGAGCAGTGGTGTGGTTTGTGTGCTCCCAGTGTGTATGGAGGAGTGACAGGGTGCAGAATGGCAATGCACACCCAGCTGGAGGTGATGAGTGTGGAGACTCCTTAAAATGCCTTTGCCACCACCACTGGCTTCTTCTGTGACCCTCAGCTCACGTTATTTCTCTTGCTACACCACCTAAATCCCACTAAGAGCTTCTGTTGCTACTTCTCCTTCTCAGAAGCAGGGGCTATCCCATGTTTGCCTTTAATCCCTGCGAAGTTCCCTCAGGGGAAGTGGAACAGATCTTTAGTGGAGGAAGAGCACTCCTTTGCCTCTTTGCTTGCATGCTCTCCTCTGCTCTTGTTGCTGTGGGAACAAGGGACAGAGCATTGGGCTCTGGCATCCTTTTTAATTAGGTATCTTCTGCAGATCAGCTGTATTTATTGAAGATTTTTTATTATAGCTATTAAAATTAAATAAGGCAAAAATTG
>QUSF01000023.1:6303008-6386634 GCA_003676055.1 Chloebia gouldiae | reverse complement strand
CGGGGAGCTGATGGCAGTGATCCCCAGGAGGAGCTTACAGGGAGCTGGTGGCAGTGATCCCCAGGAACATCTCACGGGGAGCTGGTGGCAGTGATCCCCAGGAACAGCTCACGGGGAGCTGGTGGCAGTGATCCCCAGGAACATCTCCCAGGGAGCTGATGGCAGTGATCCCTCCCAGAGCAGCCTCTGGCAGCATCACCAGGCTGTGCCCGGATCCAGTGTTGTGCTGCAAGCCCAGCCAACAGCAGCCTCAGCCTGGGGAGGTTCTCTCCCTGCCATGCCCTGGCCACACCAGGACCACACTTTTGAGAGGCATTTTCATAAGTTTTTTCTCTTTTGCTCAAACACTTGCCTCTTCCTCATTTTGAAGCTGAGTTCTGGGTATAATGAGCTGAAAATAGTGCAAACGCTGCCTTGGCCCTCTGAAATATTCATCTATCTGCACGTTAAAAAAGCAAGCAGGAAGGCTGGTTAATGAGGAGCAGAGGGGAATTTGGGCTGTTTGGTGCCTGTTTTAGAACTTTCCAAGAAATCTGGATTTAATAGGCTGTTGCAGAGCTGGGGTGCACTGGAGTCAGGAGTGTTGACTTCTGCTTGATTGAAACTTCCTGATCAGTCATCCCAGGTTTACTTTTTCTTTTAATGTTTCTGACAAATTTTAATGATAAAGTTTGAAAACTTTGGAGCTGGCAGTCTCCCTGGAGCTGATAGCTCACAAATCTCTCAGCCAGCCCATTCCCACTCGGGCACGGCACAGAACTACACTACACTGCCTTTCTAAATCTGGGATCTGAGCTGTCCTCAGTCAGAAATGGGGACATTATTTTGGCAGGGAACAGTGTGAGGGCCCTGTATAGGCTCCAGTGTGTTCTAAGAATACATAAGTTTATTGTCAGTAAGGAATGGTGTTCCCCCACCTCTTAAGATGAAGCACCTGCTATCTAAAATGTTCCTTCTCTCTTTCCGGTTTGCCATGGACATGCATCCACTGCTGCTCTTCCAGGAGTGTGAGAGCTGTGTGAGCCCCATGGGCTGGGTTTGCTGCTGTCAAAGCACTGAGCTGTTCCTTAAACTCAGTGGGATACACAGAACATCCAACCTCTGCTGCAGCACCAGAGCAGCTGTGCCCTTGCTGTGGCTGTTCCAGCAATTTCCTGAGAATATCAGTTGTACTCTCCGGGTCTGGCTGGGTGCAGGAGGGAACTGTAGCCTCAGGGACTGATTTCCAGCAAAATGAAGCTTTTGCTGCCCACCTGGAGATGGAAATAAAGTAAACCATAGAATCATAGAATCATAGAATGGTTTGGGTTGGCAGGTACCTTAAAGCTCATCTAGTTCCAATCCTCTGGCATGGGCAGGGACAGCTTCCACTGGACGAGGCTACTCAAAGCCCCATCCAGCCTTGCACTGAGCACTTCCAGGGATGGGAAGTGACTTGATAAGCTTCAGAAGTGATATTTTAACGTGTCCCTACAGAGAAACCCAGGTTTCCCTCCTTGCTGCTGAAGGCCAGGCCCTGGTGTGTGTGTGTGTGACCCATCCTCAGCCAGCCTGAGCAAAGGGGACTCTGGAAGATGTCACCCAGGCTGGCTTCTCAGAGGCTTTTTCTTCAGGTATGGTGAAAGTCACTTGGAGTTCAGAAAGGCATGAGCTCCCTCAAATCCCATCCTATTCCTGAAGGGAAGCACACCAAGTGCTGCAGTGGTTTTACATCTCTGCCCATCACCCCAAGACTTCTGCCTCTCAGCAGAAATCTCCCCCAGTGGGAAGCACCTGGAGGATCACCATGGCATGGCAGGAGTGAGAGCCTTGCAACAGCTTGAAACCATGCATAGCCTTTGATGTGTGAGTGGGGAATTGCAAAGGAGTCTCCCAAATAAACCCATTGCTCTGCTTTGATGTGGCAGGGCTCAGGAGCAGATTTAAATATCTCTCCGTGATTCCCAGGCCACCTCTATTCTGCACACAAAGAAATGCTTAACCTTGCAGGGAATTATGTATCACACTGCAGTTTGCTAATGCATAAAATTAACTATTTTTTGCATGAGAAAATAGCAGCTATGCTATTTAATTATTTACTATAAGTATCCAAATACCAGTTTTTCTTCCTACTATTTATTTTTTTTGTATTTTTCCCTGGCTGTAGTAATTCTTGTCCAGAATAGTTATTTTTAGGGCACTGCAGGAGACAGGTTCTGCTCTCTTTTAGCAAGATCTCTCTGTAAGAATTCTGCCTGAAATGCAAGGAAGAAGTTTTGAAGTCAGGATTTATTGCTCTGGGATGGTTGAAGCACAGAGTGATCTCATATTAACAACAAGCTGTGCTGTCTTTGTGTTTCATTTTCACTTTAGATCAAATATTTAGAGAGGCTGCTAGTGGCTCATGGACTTTGACAGGGGTTTAGTAGAGGAAAGTTTGCTGATGTTTTTTAAATCCTAGAATGATCAAGGTTGGAAAAGTCCTCTAGGATCACAGAGTGCCCTTGGAGTCTATCACTGTGTCCCCAAGTGCCACATCTACAAGTCTTTTAAATATTTTCACAGATGGTGATCCCACCACTTTCCTGGACCATCTATTTCAATGCTTGACCACCCTTTTGGTAAAGAATTTTTTTCCTAATATCCAATCTGTGCAACATGTTTCAGGAAGGTGAATGAAGAAGGGGTCTGCAACAAGGCTGCCTGGGCAATAAACAGAAATTGTGGGGATCAAGAGGTAGAGATCAAAGGTTGATGATGTTGCAACCACTTCTCTCTGCACAATCTCCTCTAAAACAAAAATTCTAATTTTGTATAGCTGTGTCTACAATGTCACATGTTACACCTAAGAGTTCAAATTAAAAAAGAAGGTGGGACATGTGGGAAGGGGAGATACTGAAGGCAGTTTAAGAAGGAAGTAGGTGTTCAGGATGACAGAGAGGAGATGAGACTGAATGGAGAGAGCAAGGCAGGGATTTGAATATGTGGAGAACCAAAGCCTTTGGGAGAGATAAGGAGGTTGTTTGGGTCAGGAGGCTGCAAGCTCTGCACAGGAACCTGCTGCTTTGCTGTGCTGGTCTGTGCTTGTGGAGCTCACAGGGAAGAGACTTTAAATGAGTAAATAAATCAAAGGTGCTAAAAAGCTATGGTTGTTCAGAGTCAGTCATCCATTTAATAGCACCCAATATAAAAAGGCAGTCTCAGGTGAACTCAGATGAAAAACACCTGAGAGGCAGTGGCAGTGGTGTGTCTGGAGCTAAGCTGGGTCTGCTGATGGCTTCAACAGCTTGGAAACAGAGATCCCCTGATGGGGGAGAGTGAAGGAACAGAGGGGAAGGTATGTCCCCAATCCCTTCAGCAACCACTAGAACAGCAGTGTGTTATCAGCATTTTTCTCATACTAAACCCAAAGCACAGCACTGTACCAGCCTCAAGGAAGAGAATTAATTCTATCCTAACCAAAACCAGGACACTCCACTATTTATTTATTTAATACTGTATATTTTTGGTACTCAGCCCAGAGGTCTGCTTTGTGCTACAATGCTGACCTTGGTGCACAGCCATCCCCCAGCCTCACCTCCAGGCCCCTTTGGCTGCCCAGGCTGGAGCTCCAGGAACCCATGGAGAATTCACCTATTGCCTCTCAAAATGAATTCTTTGCCAGGTGGTTGCTTACTGCAAGCTCTGGTTTCCTTGCCTGAGTGTTTGCCCACTGCTCTGCCCTAAGCCAGACCAATATGTTCATGTAGCCAGGGTCCCAGGGCTCAGATCACCTGCAGTTCCCATCAGTTACTACAGAGCTGAAGCACGTGGAGGGGCTGACTCAGTGCTTTCCTTGTGCTGCTACAGATGTGAGGCAAATGCATTGAAATCAGCTATTGACATTCCTTTTCTTTTTAAAGTGAGAGTTAATAACTTGGGTAGTGAGAGGAAAACTGAAACACGTTACCTCCTGTTCTCTGGAGGAAAATGGTGGCTGGAGAAAGCTCTGTGGGCTACAGGCATTTCTGTCTGAATCCTCTTCTAACTGTTTGGGTGACTTTTGGTATAACCTCTATTAAGCAGTGATTACATTGAGCCTAGCCAGGCTATTTATGCCCTGGGGAAGTCTAATTCCAGCACTTAATTTATAAACAACCAGGAATTTTTGTGGAAGGCATTCCTAGATACCTGTGATCAAAAGTCCAAATTCAATATAAGGGGTGAGCACAGAAACCACCACCTCCCACACACACACATTTAAATCAGGTCATTACAGCAGGGTGAGAATTATCTGGGAAAAAAGCAGTCTTTACAAAAGATAGCGAGAGAAAATGTGTTATATCAGTCCTGCCTGTCTCCCTACCTATCAGCTTACATTTGATAACTATCTATAGCTGCCATTAAAAATAATTTCAAAATTACTTCTAACTCTAGGATGACAAAAGGCTTGATTTCATGATAAAAGCTGAGCACCTTGGGGAAAATTTTGGCATGCTAATGGACACTGCTTAATGCCCAGGCAATTTCTGATGGGAATGAGGAGCAGTTTTCTGACTACAATGGAAATCCCATTTTTCTCCAGTCCAGGTCCTAGAGGGAAGATTCCCAGCCATTGTCTGCTTGGTGCATGCAGCATTACCTATCACCCTAGACAAGAACCAGGCTTTAAGTCATACCTCAATATCTTATACTGATGTGGTAATTTTGAAATGAAAGTCTCTTTTCCCCTATTTTAATGGAAATGAAAAGGCTAATTCAGTCACAAAAAGGATCCTCAGTCCTTCTATCAAGTGCCATTCACAGATTTTGGTTGCATCCCCGTTTCATTTGCACCACAGAACTTCATCCTATGCTTCAGAGAAAAAAAAAGTAGAACTGTAAAACTGAAATATTGTGTTTGATGAAATCTATGCTTTGGTGAAGACAAAAGTTAGCCAAATTTCCAAAGAAGAGACAATTTTTACTCCTGGGGTAAACGACTAGGGAGGGGAATTGGCTGACTTCTTAAGGGATTTGCTTTGTGCACCCAATGTTTCTCCAAGGCCTCATCCAGGCCCAGGAAGGAAAGACATTCTGGGAAGATAAAAATCCCAGAGGTTTTCATGAACTCATGGCACAGAGAAGGTGGTGATGCTGGAGGTAGAGCTGACTGTGGCACTCGCCAGTGAGCTTTGGTTTGTGTGCCCAGCCTTCCCCAGGAGCTCTCCTGGGTTCACTGGCAGAAGGTGGAAGACACCACCCCAAAACTGTGTTCATGGCAAGAAGGCAAAGGAGGGAATCATGCCCAGCACACAGAAAAGCATTTATCAAGCATTTTTCAATGAGTTGAGTGAGCAAAACCCCAGACCCTGAAGTTCAATCCCTCTCTTTGTATGTGAAACTGTCTTCTTCTGTGCCAGCCTTTGCATTCCTGTGCCAGCACCACCCAGTAGGACCCACCAGCATTCCCAGCTGGCATTAGAAATGCTTCAAACAGAGATTATTCACTATATTGGAAACATCAGTATCTCTCTCACGTTATCTACTTGCTGTGGTACTTGTGAAAACATCTGTGCTGGACATTAGTTAAGTTTCAAAATTATGGAGCCATTCTGTAAATTTCTTTCACTAGAAAATCACTGTAATTGTAGTAATTTCCTTGTAATGGTATGTGCTACAGCTCATTAGCAAAGGCACTTGCAGGGCTGCATTCCACCCAAACCTGGGCTGTGCAGCTTCAGCCAGGTCTGGGGGTGAATCACCAGCCCTGCTTCCAGCTAAATGCAATTGCCCCCAGCAGGACACTCTGAATTGGAATTGAAGTGGGTGGATAATATTTTTGCCTGAGTCACCGGTGAGGAGCTGCAGATGATTTTTGGGGCGGGCTGGGTGATGCAGAGGACACACCCCTTCTTTGCCCAGTGGAAAAGTTCATCACAGATCAGATCTGTGGGGCTGGAGGTAATTTTCCCCAAGAGGATGGAAAGCTCAAGCCCATATTCCCCTTTGATTAAATGAATAAAGTCCCTCCTGCTGGCTTCTGAGAGGGCTGCATGACAGGTTCAGGGTGGAATCCAATCCCTGTTCTTGCTAGCTCATGAATCTGCACATGAATACCCTCAAGAAATAAGAAAAAAATAGTTATCATTTTATTCACAGGCCCCAATAAAATCCAATTTACTTACCCATAGCTGTTGGGCACTTCCAAGTAAGCAGAGCTTAGAGCATTTTAGAGCTCACAGAGCAATAAAAGTAAGTAATGAAGTACAGTCATAATAACAGCTAGAAAATATATTCATAATATACCTGGAAAATATATGAGTAGTCTCAACCTCATGTAATTGAAAACAGATTTAGCAAACTCAGGCTCAGAACAGTGACCTTATTTTGTAGCTGCTTTAAGCCATTTGTATCACAGAGTGAATTTCCAGAAACTCAGCCACCAGATTTCCTATACTTTGGACGATTTATGATCTCAGTTTGATTTTTCCCTGGGCTGTGTTAGCGAGTGAGAACAGCTTGATTGTGTGAGTTAGAAGGTGTAGAAGCCACTTCTGGACTCCTCACATTTTCATGATGGCAAATGGAGATATAATAACATCCCAGTTGGGGCTTTCTGATGCTCTCTTTTATGTCCTTATCTCTTCAGTTAGTTCTAACTTTGATAACTCTGTTGGCCTGGTAATTTGCTTTGGTCTTTGCCTGTGATTGAATTATTTTGAAAAGCTGGGGGAAAATGAAGATTGCACTCTCAGGAAGAAACTATAGGATAGCTATGGCCTGATTATCTCTTTTCTCAGCCGATCAGTGCGAGGGAGGCAATCTCTAGTTAGTGGCACTTGTCCTTGCTGGCAGCTGGGTGTTAACTTCAAGTGCTGGCTTCAAAGGGGAGGGAGGCAGTCAGTGGAAATAGGTTGCCTGCCTTTAGTATGGTTGCCCAGATAAAAAAGTCACAAATTGTTGTCTAGATCTAGATCTCTAGATTTTAAGATCTTTATGATCTAGATCTCTTTGAGATCTCTACATCTTAAAAATGATGGAAACTTTATTTGGTTTAGTAAGATATGGTAAAGAATCTCAATTTTTCCCTTATGCTTCCTGTCAAAAGTAGCTCCCAAGGGCTGAAAGATCCCAGAGCAGCTCTACAAGGCAGAGTGTGGATGAGGTTGAACCAACTGAGGCTCTGCCTGTCCCTTTGGAGAATTTGTACCTCCTGAACCCAGCAGCTTTCTGCAAAAAGCTGCTTTTTGGAAGTCTTATCCATTCTCTACTGAGTGCAGACACTTCTGCTGTCAGAAAAAGCTGGGACTGTCTTGATAAGGCTCCTCCTGCACCACAGTGTCCCATCAGCTCTTACTTATCACAGCAAATGCCAGCCAGGGGACCTGGTGTTGGTACCATTGTGGTCAAAACTCCTCACCCAGGCGTTTTTAACAGTTTAATCTGAACTCACAAATCCCAGCCCCTCTCTTCTGCTTCCTCTTATCACCCTGAAGTTTCCTGAAGGCATCTTTGCCTGCTGGGCTGCAGAAACCCAGGCTCTCAGGCTGTTCCACAGTTATAGATATGCAGCTCAAGGATTATCTTGTTATTCAGAAAGGTTTTTGCTTTGTGTGCATGCAGACAAGTATTCCAGTTTCTATTAAATAACCATCAGCTTTAAGCTGCCTGGTACTTGCTGCTGGTGGCTGGGGGGAGATGAAAGTCCTGAGCACTGCTTGCAAATAAAATTGGTACTTTTATTCAAATTCTGTGGGGCCAGAATGCTTTTATTCAAGCAGTTCTGTAGGGTCTCCAGACAATAAAAATTAAATAAAACTCACTGTCACCTCCTTCTTCCTCTAGATCCTTACAGCATTCTGTTTTTTCATTACTTCAGGCTGTTAAATGGTAACAAAAATTCAGTGCACGTTGGTTTGCAGTGATCTGACCTGTCATGGTAGTTGGTATCTGTCTACCTGTTCTCTCTGGACACTGAAATAGGAGTCAGAGCAGTGTTTTGGCACAGATTTTAAGCAAGGATATTTCAGAGGCTTCAGCAAAAATGCATCCTGGAACACATTACTGAAAAAAAAAACAAAGTATCAAAAAACCCAGAGTAAAACAAATCAAGCAAGAGTAAAATGAAAGACAGAAGTTATAAGATATAAACTAGATAAAGGGTGTGAATTTTTTGCCTTAAACTTAGCAACACCTTTGTGTTTTTCAGAGTTAAACAAACTGTCAATTCAGATCAAAGTACTCTCCAGAAAAAAAATCCACTTCACTTTACAGTTTCTCTTTCCCAGTAAGTTGATTTATATGACTTTCCTGGGAATTTATTTCTGCTGCCCTGTGTGTGGAAGGACAGTTTGAAGGTGAACAAGCACTGATTTATGGTTTACAATAAAGTGTTCTATATATAAAGAATTGTTTAGCCCTTGTGGGATAGAAAAGCTGTCATCCTTTTGATCTTGGTGCTTGAAGACGTGCATTCATTGCCAGTCAGGATCAGAAGAAACCAAACCTTGATCTTAGCTAGAATACTGCAAAAATAGGAGCACTGAGGGGGAAAAGCTTCTTATGCAGTTGTGCAACATGGAGAGGTGGAGATGAGTGCTGTGGCTGGGGCTCCTGCTTGGCCACAGCCTTTTTATCTCCTTCAGGGACAGAGGGGCACCACAGGGTGAAGCTCCAGGTGACACTGCTGGGATGCTTCAAGCAGTAGGTTCTTGCTGAAGTACAGGTGCTTTAGTGGTCTGTAATAAGAAACAGAGAGCAGATTTGGACCCATTCCCTGAGCTGTGCATTGCTATTCTGCACCCTGCCTGCTGCAAAAGTCACCTTTTGGGGAAGGAATGGGAAAAACAATAAAGGCAGCTGGACCCTGTCTGTAGCCATTGTGGTGCTCTGGAAATGGTGCCCTCTTCACCCAGTGCTGCTGTAGACAGTTCTCCTGCTGTGTTCCTTTCATAATTGCCAATTAAATGGGCATCTTAGACTCAGTTTATCACTGTTTTAAATTTGTCTATGCCAGGCAAGGGAAACTGGGTTAGCATTTGGCAATGCAGGTATGTTTTAGGAGCAGCAGACTTACTTTAGAGAAGAAATATTGATGTGTATGTGGAGAGTTGACTAAATTTTTCCTCTAGCATCATTTCCTGAAAAAGAAACAATAGGGTTTATTATTGATTTGGTTAAATAATAAATGATATATTCTCCTACCACAAAGTAGGCAGAACTTTCAGTCTGTGACTCTTGTGTGGATATGAATGGAAAGATTTTAAATAATATGTGACCTGGGGTAGTTATTCCCCACCCCAGGCACTGCTGCACACCAGAGTGTGGTGTCAGCAGCTTAGACAAGAGATGATAAATTAAAGTTTCTTTAGAGTTTCTTTTGTCTCTCTCCTGTTGCTTTACTGCTGAACTTCAGAGGAGCTTTCTCACAGCCAGCTCTGTTCCTGTCCACAGAGCACAGAAAAAGGCTCCAGATTTATCAGCTAAATGTCAGCCTTTGTCACCTTATCAGTCAAACTTGTGAGAGTCCTTCTTTTAGCCCCTTGGATGAATTTGATGGTTTCTTTTTCTTCTTGGTAATTTAAGGAGTTCATTGGAGCCCCAGTATTAAATGAGCACTGGGACCAATATATAAAATAACAGAGAAAGTCTATGGCCAGATTTCCATGCCAGTGAAATAGCTTCCATTTAACATTTCTGTCCAGAGCAGGGAGATGGACTGTGCTGGAGAGAATGCACAGGTGGCAAGAGAAACTGCTGGCTCTGTTGTAATTCCAGCCCAGGGTCTTTTCCTGTCTAGTAAATGTCTCTTAATGAGCATCCTGCATCATTTGAACATAGGGTAGACAAAACACTCCATAATTTCTAAAATGTAATTCAGTTTAGGATGGAGCTCACCAGTTTTTCCTCTTTGGGTTTGAGCCATGCTTTGGGTAAATAGCCCAATTAGTTGCCAATGACCAGGGCATCCATACCCCAGAGCATCTTCATCTGCTCCTGGATCAGCCAAAGCTGCAGGGTCCCACCCTGAGTGAGGCCTGTGAGCTCTGCTTTGGTTGAGGGCCAGTTTTGCAGAGGCACTTGGAGATAATTTTGGTGTGAAGCTTTAAATCTGTAAATAATTCTTGATTTTCAGCCTTGCCCCCTTCACTTTGCTGTTCCCTAATGGCAGCTGTGTTGCTGTTTGCAGATGATGGGAAGCTGTCCCTGGAGGAGTTCCAGGCCTTCTTTTCTGATGGGACACTCAACGAAGAGGAACTTGAGAAGCTCTTTCATACCATTGACTCAGACAACACTAAGTAAGTTCTGTGTGCTGACACCCTTCCTTTGCACAGAGGTTTTGGGTCATGGCAGGGGTGTGCAGCAACAGGGGTGTGCTCCACCTCTGCACACCCTGCAGGAGTGCAACTTGCTTTGCAAAACTCTGTAAAATCTCCATTTCTGCTTGGTTTGTGTCTTATCCTGACAGACATTATGATTTCTTTTTTTCCTGGTGTTTTTTTCCGGCCATTTCCAGTAGTGCAACCTGGCCTTTACAGCATCTGAAATGATGCTTAGTTTAATGTGGGCATTTAAATGCCTCTTTACCCTTTTCACTTTATCTAAAAGCTTTGCTGTGCTATAAAAGGCAGCAGTGTGAACCTCTCTGATCACAGACCTATCCTGTCTCTTTGTGATGTCTCTGTATTCTCTGCACCTGGCCTATGCCTACTTCACTTGCAATCCAAAAAATCCCCTGGAAAGCAGTGATTGTTCTAGCACTTAAAGAAATCAGCCTCTTTTTCTTCAAGGCGAGGTTCCTCCCCAGCCCTGTAGCCACTGTTGAGGATGTTTGGCCTCTGCTCTGGTCCCCACAGCCCGAGGTGGCCCTTCTGGCCACACAAAGCCTGGCCAGGGCAGCGAGGGCTGGACCAGAAGCAGCCCTGCACTGTCAGCATCGTGGCTGCAAGAGCAGCAGGGAAAAATGATGGCAGAGGAGGGCTCTAGGCGTGCCTTTAGTTTGACACAACATCAAAGCTGAAGCTAAACATGGCACCTGAGTGCTCTCCCTGAGCATCAAACATCTGCAGGCTGTGCCAGGCTATCAAATTAAGTTGACAGATTCGTTAGCAGCTGATATTTCCTTCCTCCTCTCTGTCTTTGCTGTCTCTCCCTCGGTGCTCCCTCTGCCTGCCTTTGCCTTTGGTGGGGTGTGAGGTGTCTGTGAGAGCCTGACAGTGTCTGGTGCCAGCAGCATTTGAGATCAGCCCAAATCCAGGGTTTTCTGATAGGAGCTCCCTGCCAGCAGGTAACAGCAGCACCAGCACAAGGGGCACAACCCACTGGTGGGTTTTCCCTTTCCGAGAGGAAACTGTCTTCAAAAGCCTGAGTGCTTTTGTCTGTTTGAAAATACAAATGAAAACCAGCTTTGAGTCATATTCCAGTGTGACTCTTATTCCTCTGAAGAGAAAACATCTGTCCAAAAAGCCGAAGAAAAGAGAATCCAATTTCAAACAAGAAATCTTGAAGCAAGTGATTGAAACATAATAATCTGGTTAATTATAAAGCCTTCTGGCAGCAGGGAGATGGAGTTTTACCCATGTGAGTGGTGCATTTTTTGCCACCCATCCAAAAGATCCAATGGAAAGCAGTGATTGTGCTGGAGGGCACTGGCACCAAAGCAGCAGCTGTAAAACTCATCAACACTGTACAGCGACTGCTGAAGAATTTCCAAGAGCAAAGTAAATGTGAAGGTTCTCAAAATCATGTCTTTTCAATATGTGTACCTCCCAAAGTTTTCCAAGGTCAAAAATATCAAAAACCAGCTTGATATTTACCTTTCCCTGAACCAAAGAAAGTTTAGTGATCTTATTACTTAAACTCTCTCCATCCTTTCTAAAGGCTCTTCTTCCACAGGCACTGAATAGGTGCTGCCTCATGCTTTGTGGGTCTATTTATGATGCTCCCAGAATAGACTCTGGGACTTGGGTGCTCACCTGCCTCTGTTCTGAAATAATTTATAGCATTGCCTGAGCTTAAGAGTGCCCACCTGGCCTTTGGAAGGATGCAGATGGTTCACGTGCAATCCAGGGCACACGGGGGTGAGTGTGGGGATATTTCTTCTGATCTTCTTGAAATGGGAAATTTGATTGCAGCCCATTTTTACTTGGGGATTGTAAGGAATTTGCAGCTTCTCCAAGCCTTGGTAAGGGATGTCTTCTGAACTGGACAGAGAGAAAAAGTGCCATTTGTAAATGCCACGCAGCAGTGCTGCTGGCAAGGAGTCTTGCTGAGCAGCTCCCAAGTGTGACAAGAGCTCCACAATCCAGCAGGGTTTGTCTCTAGCCAGGCTGCCTTGATGCAGTCATCAATACCTGTTAGGGACTGATACTTGCAGAGAGCAGTGGAGTATCTGCTCTTCTTGCCTGGAAGGAAAAGTGAGTTGGTCACACTTCCAAGTGAAACCCTTGCATGAACTGATACTTGTTTATTGATTTAGAAAGTATAGACATCTACAGCAAATCTATCAAGTTGGGGAAGGAAAATACTTCTTGATTTTAATCTGCAAGAGCTGTCTTACTCCTCAGAAGACCTATTCAGAGCCAGGCTTCCTTCTGCAAAATTGTTTTCAACTATGAACTGGGTAGTTTGCTTGATGCAGTCTTGCATCCAGGGCAGTCCTTCAAGTCCAAGTCCTGTGTGCTCTCCACCTTGCTGTGCCTTTGGGCACCCTCTCAGTGAATTGGCAGCTCTGTGGGAGCCTGGGCAGGGGGATGCTGCCTCCAGGTAATCTTGGTGCTGCTGCCCCTGAGTAAGAGGAGTGGAGTGGAGCTTTCCTTTTTCCATTTTACAGGGGAACATAGAGACAATATTAACTTGATCTTTCCCAAAGGTTATTTGAATTACATTTTTTTGCTATTTGATGGAAGTTAATTTACTTTTAAGTTTTTTGAAACTCTGATTTATCTCCCCATGTTTTTTAATATTGGCCATTGTGTTTATTTAGTGTGCAAAGCAAAGTTTGCTATTGAGATTACATTATTAAGAGTAGAAAATGAAGAAAATTATGCTCCTGCTGATTATTAGTAATTGCTGCTACCAGCCAATTACAAAATGTTGATTCAATTTCCTGGAGTATTTTTAGAATCAGAGAGCTGCCTTACTGGAGTAGAAAAAATGAATGTCTGTACCAGTTTCTTGACTGGGATTAGCTGGGGAGACAGAGGAAAAGAGAAAAGCTGGGTAGAGGAGTGGGAGGATGAGGTGGGTTATGGATGAAGGAGTAGCTGTGCTGCTCTGGGGAGTCAGTCCTGAGGTCCTGTGTCTGGAGAAGTCTGTGCTTCTGTCCCAGAGCCCAGAGTGGTCCCACTGACAGCAGGGTGCACTTAGCAGGATGCTGAACTGAAAGGGGAGTTCCAAATTAATTTAATAAATATTGGTTATTTTGGGTTGTTATTCCAAAATAACCCAGCAGCATTAATGAGCTTTTTCCATTCCTCTTGACTGCCTGGGAAGTGTCTCTAGGGCATTAAAGGTGTGGGGTGCTGGGGATGGCCTTCAAACACCCACCCCAGGTTTTATTACCAGCTGTGTCCGTGCAAGAACTGTGCTGCTGTTACTTAAAAACAACAAAAAAGTAGCATTTTTCTCTCTGTTGCTCACACTCTCTGCCCCCCTTGTCTCCTCCCAGCTACAGCTGGGGACAAGAACAAGACATTGCTGGGTAGTTTTTCACCACTGGTTTTAGCTGTTATTTCAGGGAGTTTCAGCAGTGCTCTTTGGGGAGCTGCCTGAGGATTACTGGAGAGATAATGATATGTTAAAATTAGTACCAAAGCTATTGGAACAGCACAAATAATGTGCAATATGTGTGCATGTGGTGTATGGACACACAACTAAATATATACTTCTTGTTTAGTGGTAGAAATGGGCTTTAGAAAACATTGGATTAATGGTTACCTGAGAAATTCAGTAATATTTGTAGAGTGGTCTACACACTTCCTTACTTTTTCTAACAAGATATATCAATTTTAAAAGGGAAAAAGTCTTTGCAGATATAAAGTCAAACAAGTTTTAGGGTCACAAATGAACAGATGAAAGCCTTTAAAGGTATTACTGTGTTACTGGACAAAGTTTGCCTTGTCTGGCTCACAGCTCCCATCTCCTGCCAGCTCCCTGGGCTGGCACTAACTCCCACTCTGCATCCCCTTGGAAGGAAGAAACACCTCTCAGCTCTTGGGAAAGCACTGAGATGTCAGACATGGCTGTTGACCAAACAAGTGTAGTCCTTGCAGGGGATTTTAAAAATTCCTTTTCTCTCTCATTCATTTTTCATAGCTGGAGAGGACAATCCTTTGGGGAGAGATCTGCTCACTGGAGCAGGACTGCTCAGATGAGCTGTACAGGTCCATTCACAAGGAGACAAGGACATGGCATTAACATTCTGTGCTCTGTCGTTTGTTATCTCTTCGCTAGGCTTACAGCTATTCTTTTAATGGCTTTGTTCTGCCCCTCTCTCCAGCCTAAATGAGCTCTTCTCTCCAGTGGCAAACACTAGAAAAGGCTGGAGTGTGCATGTAGGATAATTAACAGCAGCTTCTCAGAAGCCTTTGCAGCTTCCCCAGACTGTCACCCTTGCCAGAGTTTTGTGACAAACAGAGAGCTGAAGCCTCCTGAGCTCTCCAGCCTGTACTGCCCTGGCAGTGCCACCTCCCATCCTTGGTGGGGCAGGGTGTGCTCCAGAGGGGTAATTGCAGGGGATGGAGGGGAGAACTGATCACCCACCTTTGGGATGCTGAACAACATCCTTCTTGAGAGCAGGAATCCACCTTCCCCCTCTGACCCCTCAGGTAGCACAGGGAGCTGTATCATAAATCACAGATCTGGGGTCACTTCAGGGTGCAGAGGTGCAGGGTATGGTCAGGGTAGGTACCAGCCTGCTCAGTTCCAGAGCTGGGGGACAGGTGCAGGGCCACCTCAGAAGCAGGTAATGATCCTGATGAGCTTCTCTGCCTACACTAATTAGTCCCACAGTGGAGCAGAGCCTGTCAGGCCTGAGAGCACTGTGCTGACACAGCTGTGCTGCTTCCAGCTCTGTGGTCAGCTCCAGCACTTTGAGAAACCCACAGTGCCAGTGAGGACAAGGTGGAGCTTTGGACTGCCCCTGCTTTTACTGACATCATCAGCTGTGGGGCTAGAAGCTCTCAAAACAGGTCTTATACTTTCCACAGGTTGATTTTGGTTCTCTGTTACTTTGAATGCATCAATACCCAAAGGTGAAGATGAGTTTCTCAACACCCCCTTGCCAGCACAGTCCTGCTCCAGACCCAGACCCCTTCAGTACCTTCTGGACAGCAGCCTGCTGTCCTTCTGCTCCAGTCCTTATTTTCCTCTGATGGAAAAGGTGTGTTGTTACTGCTTTGTTTGGCTGCCACAGTCCCTCCAGGCACCACTGTGAGGTGCTTTCCCTTCCCTCTACCCACCCCAGGTCTGGTGTCCTTTGCTGTGAGATGTCTCCATCTGAGAGACTCCCCTGTGTGTAGGGAGACTTCAGGAGCAGTGCTTCAGGTCTGTGCTTTTCTCTGGGTTTCTGCAGTCCATTTCTCTCAAACTTGAACAGAAAGTGCTTCTACTTCTTGAGCAAGAACAATGATGATTGTGATTGAGTATTTTTTCCCTGGATTTTTTTCTCCCCCTCCCTAATCTTGCTATTTGCATTGCAAGCCTGATTCAGTGGAATGCTCTGTTTGTCTGAAGCCTGCACTACAGAGATGGCTGTGCCCATTGAAACCAGCTTCATTTCTGAATATGGAATGTTCTCAATTAACTCCCTGGGAAATAAACTACGGATGGTTTAATCAGCCAAGATTTTGATTAACTGATTCAAGAGATAGTTCTTGTCTCTTCTGAAAGGCACAAAATGATTGCACAAAAATTACATGTCTTGCTCTAATTTCTGGCTCTCAAGAGTATGGGCACTTGGTGGATATTGTTTATGTGGAAGATGTTTTTGAGTTGTAGCTTATTCTTCTCTAAACATGTCATTTAAACTATACTGTGCTCTATTTTTCATTTAAGTAAAGAAATACTTGGTGCCAAGGCTGGTGCTCAGCATCCGTGTGCTGATAGAGACCCAGAACATCTCAGGCTCACCAAAGAAAAGGGGCTGTAAAAACAAATCACAGTGGGAAGGTCACTGCAAGAAACACAAAGCTGAAAAACTGCACAGAATCTTGTTTGAACTAACGTATGAGAACATTTTTCTATTTCTAATCCTATTTCCCAGGTGCTTTCCCAGGCAGGCTCTCAGCCAGGTCCCTGGGGAGAATCTGTCTTGTACTGAGGCAGATTGGCTCTGGGAGTAGCAGGCTGCTGTTTACTGCAGAGAGAAAAGACTGGGGAGGGTTTATCTGTGCAAATGGAGTGAAGAACTATCACATCAGAGACCTTTCCAGCTGGGAAAGGGGCTCAGCACCTTGTTTTTTGGATTGTGCAGGGCAATTCTGCATCACTGTTTTTCCATTCTAGGGAATGGAAAGATACCAAGATCTTGCATTAATACCATAAAAGTGACCAAGATATTTAATTCTAACCAGTTACTTGTGTTTGAGTCACATTTGAGGCATTCAAGGAGATTGTAGACTTTGCTTGCAGCTCCAGTTGTGCAAATTTATCGGGGTTTATTCTGGGCAAATGTGCTTCGGGCATCAGTATCAAGCAGCAAACATGTGCAGCTGCTCTTTGGTGGGAAAAGCAAGCTATCTGCCTCAGGACTGCATTTGGGAGGAGGTTTTTTAGATAATTTTTCAATGGCAGAAGAAAAGCATTCATGACAAACAAAGATATTGGGAAAAATACAGCAACAGGGTCCAGGGATTTCTTGCTTTACTATTCTTTTGCTTATTCCCTGCTAGTTGTGTGTTACATATCCAAATCTGCACGTTTGCTGCTCTAATTTCTTCTTCTCCCACATACAACTTTGGTAATAAACAAGATACCTGCAAAATCTAAAAGGAGGAGAAGGCTGATTTAATTTTACGTCCTGCTCTCAATAGCTTATTTCCTTCAATTAAGAACCCATTCAGCTGGGCTCTGAACAAGCCCTCTCTCTTTTGCAGTTCAGTATTACAGAGATTACAAATAGAAATTGGATTAGCCCAGGTTTCAATATCAAGTGGAAGTAGGCAAAATGTTAAATATTCAGTCATCATAAAAGGCCATTTTTGAGTTTTTCGTACTGTTGACAGTTTGTGCATAAAAACATAAGAAAGAGATCCTCTTCTCCCTGCAAAAAGAGTATTCATTTGTTTTAGTGGTCTGCTTTCAAAACTGAGCTAAAAGAAATAATGAGAACTTAAAAACATGGAGAAGTGACTTTTTTTACTGTAAAGGAGAGGGCCAACAAATGGAGGGAAGTGAAAAAACAGCTGAAGTGTAGGTTTGCTTCGAGCCAGAGGTACTTGTGCCATTATCGTGTCCCGGTGAAGGTGAAAAATCACGGCACCCCTTGGCTTTGCTGCCCGGGGAGGGGCAGGACAGCAGCACGGCGGGCGAGGGGGGTCAGCCGGGCTGCGGAAATGGCTCTTTTTGGGTAACTCGGCCCTGCAGGCTCCTCGGGAACCTCTCTGAAACCCGGGCAGCGATTTCCAGTCCGTGCTATGAGCTCCTACACCCCCTCCGCCTCTGTAAGCGGCTCGTCAGGGCGATCCCTCCCGGTGACCGCTCCCGGTTCTCCCTCCCGGTGATCCCTCCCGGTGATCCCTCCCGGTTCTCCCTCCCAGTCATCCCTCCCAGTGATCCCTCCCGGTGATCCCTCACAGTGATCCCTCCCGATGATCGCTCCCGGGGATCGCTCCGGTGACTGCTCCCGGTTCTCCCTCCCAGTGATCCCTGCTGGGGATCGCTCCCGATGATCGCTCCCGGTGATCCCTCACAGTGATCCCTCCCGGTGCTCCCTCCCGATGATCGCTCCAGGGGATCGCTCCGGTGACCGCTCCCGGTTCTCCCTCACAGTGATCCCTCCCAGTGATCTCTCCCGATGATCGCTCCGGTGACCGCTCCCGGTGATCGCTGCTTGGGATCGCTCCGGTGACCGCTCCCGGTTCTCCCTCCCAGTCATCCCTCCCAGTCATCCCTCCCGGTGATCCCTCCCGGTGATCCCTCCCGATGACCGCTCCCGGTTCTCCCTCCCGGTGACTGCTCCCGGTTCTCCCTCCCAGTGATCCCTCCCGATGATCGCTCCGGTGACCGCTCCCGGTGCTCCCTCCCAGTCATCCCTCCCGGTGACCGCTCCCGGTGCTCCCTCCCGGTGCGCGGGGTGCAGCCGCCCTGCCTGAACGCTGGCCGAGCTCGGACACGCTTGTGCTCTGTTTTAGGGGCCAGGCTGCAAAAGGCGCTCCCTGTGCGCTGAGCAGGGCTTGGAGCCCTTCCGGACAATTTTCTTTTGGTTTTTAAAGCACTTCGCTGAGCGCTCCGCAACGCTCCGCGCCACGGTTTTGTGAATGAGCAGCGCAGGCTGGAACCGTTCTTTTCCTTCCCGTTACTTATTTTATATTTTTCTGCAAATAGGGAATCCATATCGCACAAAACCAAAATAGTTACAGCAACTATCCCTGTGAAAGAGTTTACATTCACTGCAGTCCAAGTGCACCGCAGACAGCTGGCATTTAAAAAGTCCGTCTCGAGGCTGATCACTTTGAACAAGGCTGACAGCAAAACGGATGTGCCGTTAACTGCTGTATTTACTGCTCCCGAAATGCATATGGGAGATGCACCTGGGTTTACACACAGGCTGTGCCGCTGGATGCGGGCTGAAGACACTGCATGGGACCAGGATGTCAGAATTAAATAATCAGCTGTCTCAATGCATCGTGATGATGATATCACAGATAATCTATGTGCTATGTTTCCAAAGTGGAGCTGGTGGGACCTGAGAGCAAAGAAGTTGCCTGTGCTGCCTCTGTGCTGACCATGACGTGTCCAACCCATCCTTCCAAGGACTACAGTCCCAGTTTTGCCTGGTACTGCCAGACAATTAATATAATCAATACATTAATCATCAATTTAATACATTTAGAAGTGCAGCTAAGTTACTGTAGGCTGTAATTAAACCTGCCTTCTCTTTTCTTGATGCATTTGTGGGCAGAGTGATATTTTTCAAGAAAAAGTCATCCTTTAAAAAAAAAAAAGAAAAAAATGAGGATTTGGATGTAATTTATTAGAAATTTGGCACATGCAGAGACTTGAAAACGTTTCATACTGTACTAAATGTCTATTTTACTTAAGGTGGTGACTATGCTTAGAAACTGTTGGATTAAGCCTAGTAAATTAGTGTGCTGCATTCATATATTTTTCAGGATATTAACTGTGCTGTTAGTAGGAACTTTTTTGTGTTACCATCTTGTTCAGAGTTTTTGTGAGCTTTTCAAGAGATTCTTCTTTTGTGAGTGAGTGGTTAGAAGTTCTGGCCAACTAGGAGAATAAACCATGAAATGGTTTCACAAGGTACAAGGAATTATCCAAGAGGAAATTGCCTTAATCACCCAAAATTTTCTTCCTTGTGCAGAAACAGCTCCACCAGTCTTTGCTCTTAACATACAGATCCTGAGTGGCCCCGACTGGATATGGAAGGGGGAAAACCTCTCCCCTTGCCCACAGTGGAGCTTCAGAAGGCCGTGCTGCCCCAGCCATGGGCAGCGAGGTGCTGAGCTTTGTGAAGGGGCTGCTCTGCCTTGGGCTCCTCCTGCACTCCCCAGAGTCTGAGAATTTGGGTTCATGAGCAGCTCTTTGTGGTAAATTTCCCCTTTATGCTGCATTTTGGTGTTATTTTCTAGAAGCCATAGGGCAGGAAGGGCAGAGCCTAAGGGATGCTGAGCTCACTGCAGTACCCAATTCCAGCTCTGGACCCTGCGGCAAAGCAGGAGGGTGTGGCACCGACTGGCAGCCTGCAGTGCCATGTCGCAGCTGTGATGGATGAACTAACAAATGTCTGGTACTTCACAAGTGCCAGTTTATTGCTCCTGCCCTTTTAAAAAGTGACATTTATTTCTCTTTTAACTAGTGAGAGCTTTGAGCATGTTTTTCAACAGCATCCAGACCATTGTTTCTTTTTTATCCATATTCAGTCACTTTTCTTGCTGCCCTTAGTAATTAGAGCTGGGTGTTTTGTTCTGTCAAACACTTCACCACATAGAAAATGTTGTTTTGGCTGTCTTCAAACCACTGATGAAAGAAAGCATCTGGTCTTTGTCAGGGATGGTTTGAAGCTTGGGACTTTCTGAGGATGGTCTAGAGGCAACTAGGGTCTTCACTGTGCTATTTCTGACACCTACCTGTGGCTGTACAGAGGAAATTGTGTTCCGTGGAAGCTTGGCTTAGTTATGATCACAAGTGCCTGTGGCTGCAGAATGCATCAGTATGCCAAGGGAGTGAGGAGCTGAACCAGCCTTGAAATACAACAGCAGTCTCTGAAAATGAGAAAGTAGCAAACAAGGTGTTATGTTGTAGTGGTCTCCATCTTTATGGTAAATATTGAGTCCCTGAAAGGAAATTAAATGAGTTGTGCTGCAAAAAGCAGTGCTTAGTCCTCCCCCCTCCCCCTGACAAAGTGTCCATGCTGGTTCTATCAGCTGCACAAGCAAAGCAGGAGTGCTCCTGTTAGCACAGCACAGCCAAACCAAGCCCTGGTGTGTGTAAGGACCTGGTGCTCCTGCCCCTCACCCCCGGGCACTGCCCCCACCCCCTGGGCAGGGAGCAAGGACGTGGTCCATGTTCCATGGGGACCAGCAGGGTCACTCCTGGGAGCCTCTGAGAGAGCAAGAGAGGTCTTTGCAGGAGAGTTTCCCCATTTTTCAAGGCCAGGAAAACCCACACCAAAATCCTCCCCTTGAAGACTGTGGTGAGTGTAAAACTGTGGTGGAGGTGGGGGCTCTGCCAGGAGAGGTGGGGATGAATCCAAAGGAAGACCAGCACCTGGGATTTCACAGGATGTTCTGCATTGGAAGGGATCCTCAAGGATTACCAAGTCCAACTCCTTTGTGAATGGTCCCTATGGGATCAAACTCACACACTTGGTGTTCCCAGCACCATGCTCAGACCGGCTAATGAGGCCACAGTGGGCAGACGGCCCTTTCTGTGCATCCAGAGCTGCACTTGGATAGTCTGGGACTTTAGGGATTGTATTTAGCAAGTTTAATAGCCTCCTCATGTCATTTTTATAATGTTTATTACTGCTACAAGATGAATGCAACTGTATTGCAGGTCACTGGCTAGAGAAGAGACATCTCCCATCACACCCCTAATTACTGCTCGAGTGGAGTGCTATGGCAACTGCCTTTCTGCAGGGCATCTGCACTCCAGTATCGCAGGCTTTTTGGAGCAAGTCCAGGCATTTTTGGATGTGTGCCACCCATCTGGGGGTGTTCAGCCTCATGACATATCAGTTAGGACTCAGTACTCAGTGGTAACCATCCTTTTTTTCCCCTCTGTCCTTTTCTTCTGCAATCAGATCTGGAATTGGATTTGTAACACAGGCATCTTCCCGTGGGTGCATGAAAGCTGTTCTGGGCTAAGCTGAGGCTCTGGCATGGTGGGAAGGATGCCAGTGGGCAGCTCTGCCTGTAAACCCTGCAGGCTGGGCTGGGCAGTGGCTGTAGGGTGCTGAGGCACTTTGCTGAGGGTGTGACTGTCCCCAGGAGAGCCACCAGACACACTCAGAGATCTGCCATGGGGCTTCCACATCAAGGAGGAGGAGAAGGTAGTAAAGATCTTCTGCTGATCTTCCCCATCATAGCAGAAGGTGACGTAAAGGATCATCTTTGGTGATGCTGAAACCACAGTGGTGGCTCTCTGAGATGGTTTTTGTCTGGCTTGGGCAGGGGGAGCCCAGCTTGCAGGGAACTGAGACCTCCTGGTTTCTCTCTGTGCTTTCTATAGGCAGAGCAAGTCCACCATGGACCCCCTGTGAGACTGCAGCAGCTTCATAGAGTGTTCTTGTGCAGGGAGGGAGCAGCCTTGAAGCAGGATGAAAAAAGGAGTGTATTTTATCCTGAGCCTACCAGATTTACTGTGCTTGTTTGTAGAGAAAATCCATTCAGTTTACCTTGAAAAATCAGTGCTTTCCAGATTCCTGGGCACTACTGAGGACTCTGCTGCCCTGGTGCTCCAGAGGGAAGCACACACAGCAGAGCTCACAGCTGTGGGCACCAGCATTCCTGTGAACGTGGGTGTGTGGTTTGGAAACTGGATCTGGGCAGCATCTGAGAACTCAGATGGCTTAAAAAGGCAAGGAGCTGCAGGGAAAACCATGTGAACATGTTACTATTCAAGTATATTAAATACTGAATCATGACTGTGCCATGGGCCTGAGTGCAGGTGTGCAGTGCAGCCCCAGTGCTGCTCCCCTTCCATCCTGCTGAGCAGAGAGCCTCACCTGTCAGGTGGTGTGGGAAGAAGCAAAACTGCCCCTTTCTTGGTCATCATCTGCCTAAATCCCAAGGAAGGATGTGCAAGGGGCAGGAAGAAGCCAAACCCCAGGTTAGGTGAGCAGAACATCCCTGGGGGCACTAAACTTCAGCCTTCCAACTGGTGGGTGAAAATCCTGTTGATAGCAAGAGCAAGTAGGAGGAAAGAGACCATCTCTCAAAGTACATAGAATGTGTTACAAACCCCAATCCTGCACCACAGGTGGTGAGACTGTAACACAGAATCAATATGTGAAAACTTCATACAAAATCCTCCCTTTGCTTCTCTCTATTTCTGGGCAATTCTTTGTCCTGATTTTTTTTTTTCCTTTATGCTGTATGTTACCAGGGCATTTGAGAAAAGCATGTTTTGTTACTGGGCTTTCAGAGGCCCTTACTGTGCTCACCAGGTGCTCAGTGATGGAGCACATGCCAAGGGAAGGATAAAGTTATTAGTTTTGCTTAGGAGAAGGCAGCAATTTCTCCTTTTCAGGAGCTCCCATGGGAGCTGTTCCCCATAGGTGTTTTGATCTAAATCATTGTGTTTCAGTGCTGGACGTGTCCCAGTTAGGTGATGATCCATATGCACTCTGCAAAACTTTTCCTCTTTCATATAATTCAGATTTTGGGAGAAACCTCAGTCTGGGAGAATGATGCACCCTGTGTCAGCTCGTTCCTTACGGCTCTCCATATACAGAAAGTGGGGTACTTTCTGCCCCACTGGGAAAAGCAAATACCTGCTGGGTTATTTCAGGCTCACTGCTCACTCTCTTTATGGTTGTACTGAATAGGGAGCAGGGCAATTGTGCCTGCACAAGTCTGTGCACCTTACAATTATTCCTGTCAAGCACACCACAAATGTATGTCATGCAGGAAACACTTGGAAGCAGATATAGACCATCCCTTAAAGTAAAGCCAGGTGGGCACCAGAATCCTAATGGCCAGCTTGCCACAGCTAAAGAAAAAAAGCCCAAAACTGATATATGTTCTGAATGCTTCTCTGCCTGTGTCATTTGAAGCTGCAGGTGGTTGGATGTCCTTCTGGTTGCAGACAACCTTGGCATATGGTTTCTGCTGTTTCTTTGCATGTGGCACACCAGATTTTGGAGGTCCTTTTGTAAGTAATACCACAAGAGTGGTTTAGGTTTTTTCCTTAAGCAGTCAGGTAGGTAAAGGGGAGGTATTTGGATAGATCTTAAGAAGGATTTACCAGACTTCACCAGAAGATACAATGATGGGCTTGGAAAGTTGTTTAATTCTTTAGAATTATTCAGCTCCTGACTGGCAGCCAGTATTTGGTATTTCCCTTGCTCTGCCTGGAATAATTTCTCTCACTCTGGGGTTTGTGTAAAACACGTTTCATTGAGCTCAGAAACTCAGCTCAGAAACTAATGATCAGAAGTGACCATCTGTGACCCCTTAGTAGGCATCTGGATGCATATTTGCCACTTCTGAGGTGTTGAGATAACACAGCGCTGTTGCTGATGGGACTGGAAGCCTTATCATCAGATATAATAATACATTCCAGCTGCACTTGTTGTTTTTTAGTCTTTCCTAAATGAAAATGAGTTCTGCAGGTGGTTACTGCTAGAGGATAATTTGTTTCCGTGCTCGTTTGAAGCCTTATAGCAAACCCAAAGCTGTGAATAAAAGATGGAAATAAAAGTAGAACGTGATTTCAGGAAAAAAAAAACCCTTCCATTTTCTGTGCTGGTGAAGTGACTAAGCCATGTGGCTGCTGATGCAAACCTTTCATCTGCCCAAGGAAAAGGGTTATTATCTTCAGCTGAAGCTGATGGGGCACTGAGCAGCATTTGAGCAGCACATCCAGGCAGATATTTGCATGAGAAATGTGAAGATGAAACTTTGATGTATTTGCAACTTCTGAATTCCCATTATGTTTTTGACTGTACTGCCCGTTGGGAGGCCCCAGGACCTTTCCTTTGGCTGAGCTGAAACCCAGGAAGGAAATTTCATGCTCCTCTCCTCCACATAATCTTTTTCATTCTGAGATAACTTTTTCTCTCCTCTCTTCAGCTGAAATCTCTAAAAATACGTTAAGGACAGCAAGTCAGAGGCCATCAGCCTTGCCTTAGGGAGGCAGAGAGATGCTGGAAAGAGAGGGAGAGAGGTTGGATTGCAGCCTCCTGGCTGGGCTTGTTGGAAGGAGCCTCTGCAGGTCAGCAGCAGCAGTGGACCAGAACACCCCTGACTCTGCCATGCTGGGACCTCCTGGGATGTTCTCTGGGTGCTCCCTCCTGTGCTGTGCTCCACTGGGCTTGCTTATTAAGAGCTAATACAAATAATCATCACAGGGAATTTCCAGAAGGAGTATTTTTTTCTTTTCCTGGTGGAAAGAATAGATTTGCTTTCAGAAAGTGTTAGGTTGATCTGGACCCAAGACCTGGAGGTTGCATGGTACCATCACCCAGCCAGAGGTCTGGCTGCTGGGAGGCTCAGCCTGGTGCCATAAGCCCTGGGCTGCTGGACACCCTGATGCAGCAGGTCTCCTTCTTCCTGGGATAAAGTCTCAAGGATGGCAGCATGGTTCAAGAAGGGCATTTACAGAAATAAGAAAAGCTTATAAATGGATGGAAAAGCAGCAGAGTCAGTGCAGGACAGCTCTGATAAAGCCTGTCCATGGACAATCCCTAGTCAGGGACATGGAAGAGAGATGTGACTTCCCAGGGATCCTCGTTAGCTCAGGTGCTCATCAAACCACAATTTAATGCTGGGTGGGGCTTTGTGGGGAGAAATGTTTTTCCTTCTGGAGTATGCAGGAGACACAGCCATTACTCTGGGCAGCCTCTTGCTTGCACAAGTCATGCATCAGTAATTCCTCTCTGGACAAATTCACTTAATTAAGCCCACTGAGGGGATGCTCTCACAGCATGGTCATTGCTCTTTAAACTCCTCCATTGCTCTTTAAACTCCCCCACACACAGGAGGGATATCATGATTAGAGGTCTTTTCTTTTTCTTTGAAACAGTTGGATGTGAACCAGGACAGAAAACTATTTCCCTGTTGCCACTATGTTTATCTGGTCAAATGATCCCAGTGTCTTTAACTAAGGGGGAGTGGTGAGCAATAAATTGTCCTTTTTTGTGGCCATAGTACATGGCTTGGGCTCTGCCTTTTCAGAAGGTGATCTGGGTTGACATCTCAGATCTTGTCTTTGCCTCCTACTTCTGTTGAAGCAATTAGGTCCCAAATGGAGAATCTCCAAAGTATATCTTTGCCTTGGAAAGTCACCTCAAAGGGGGCACACCCCCAGCAAGACTGGGGATGCAGGGTTGTGCTGCTCCATGCTACAGCCTCATTGGTTGGAAAACAGAGAAAAGGCCTAGATTTTAAAAAATACTTGGATTTTCTTGATTGTTTTCTCCTTTGAAAGAAAAACTTTTGTTTTGGAACAAGATCAGATATATGCGGCCTCTACTATGCAGAAAAAATTGTACTACACAGAAATCTTTAATTATTCCTTCATTTCTACTTAAACTTCATTATATTCTGCCTAGTTAGTTGGGTTGTGGCTTCAATAAGATCTTGAATTAGTCATATTATTAATGTAATAAAAATTGAAAGCTAATTTGCAGCCAAGTGTTCTGGTACTTGAAAGACTTTTAAAATTATTTTCCTGAAAATACGAGAACAACTTGTCACGATTTTTCTTTTTAGCTTAGTGTTGTATACAGGAATGTTGAATGTTTGGCATCTGAAAAAAAATTGGTAACTAATGCTCAAGTAAATGTTTTTCTTCTGAAGGGGTTTGTGATACGTGATTGCTCCAAAAATGTCCTCTGGAGGGAAGCTCTGGGATGAAGGGTTAGGGATGACAAGGGAGCTCGTCAGGAGCTGCCACCTCCCATTGCACCAGGCCTGAATCCCAGAGTCTGAATATCTGCACAATAAAAATCCCTACTGGCATCACCCAGGTGGGGTTTAGTTCCTAAAGTATCAAACCACCAGATCAGCTGGTAAATTGTTTTGTAGCTGGGTATTGCATGTGGCTTTTGCTGTGCAGCTCCCAAGCCAGAAACCCCCTCCCTGTAACAGTGGTGGGGACACAGCTCTGTGTCAGTGATGTTCCCAGCAGGCAGACTCCTGGGGGATGGAAAAAGCCTGCTCAAGTACCCATTGATTTCTCCTTACAGTTTTTCATCTAAACATTATCATATTTTTTTATTAAGTCAGCTTGTGACTTCAGTAATTTCTTTCATTAGGCTTATTCTGAAGGCAAGGTGGCTTAAAATTAAAAGCAACTTCTCAGCTGCTTTAACATTCAAGCACAATTAAGTTAAATCATACAATGGCAAGATGTGAGGAGATAAAAGACCAATTTTGGCAGCAGCAGATCAATTATTGCAATGCAGAATCACACGGAATACAATAACAGATTTTTTTTTCAGTAACATGCCCTAGCTGCAAAGCCATAACCACGTGAGTAGGTGTTTATAAACAATAACTGTCTTCTGAAAAATAGTATTGAAACACTTCATGGGTGATGCTGTTGTCAACACTACTCTTATGCACGTGTCTGCAAGCAATTTTTGACTTTGCAGGCTGTATGCTTTGGTGAACAACCAGCCAGGGTCCTGGGGCTGGCACAGGTGCTGGAAATGCATCTGTGGGTGCTCACCTGAACTCCTCTGCTGCTGCACTGCTGCTGCTCCGTGCTGGGAATCACTTGCTGCAAAGTGCTGAGCAGAGCTATGGGGACCAGGAGTGGCTCTGGCGCACAGAGGTTTAAATCTGTGCCTTCAGTGGATCTGGCCAGGAGAACATCTAGTCAGGGAAGCTGAGCCCACAGCATCCCCAGGGGCTTTTGTAGGACCCAGGGAAGTAATTCCAGGGTCTAAGGAAGATAAGTCTCTAAGAGAACGAAGATGAAGTAGTGCAGAAGCTCATTTTGCAGAGAGGGGCAGCTCTCAGCAGGTGTGTAAGAGGTGACTTCTTCTCCCCATGGCAGGCACCACTTACCCAAAGGGGCTGTGCTTCAGCACCACGTTCTATTTCAGCAGGACACAGCTCAGGCAGCACCTCATGAGCCCAAGGCATTTGTGCTTGCCTTGATCTGGGTGTCAAGGCAGGGCTGCAGGAGGATGCTGTCAGGGAAAGCCCTAATCCCCTTCTGCTGGCAGGTTAGCCAGAGCAGGGATGAGTTTAGGTAAATAAATAACTTCCCAGGATATAAATGGATGGATAAGATATAATTCTATTAAGGGATTGTTCCAGTCCTTGAATGGCACTAATGATTGTGTGGGAATAGGAGGCACAAAGAGATTAGCAGCAATCTTTATTTCCCAAGCAGGTTGTTTGTTGAGATGTTGCTATGTAAACTAAATGTTCATGTGTTAAGAAGTAATTGTGTCATTTTGTCTGGAGGCAGTCCCGGGCAAGAGCCGCTTCATAAGGGCAGAATTAGGAGAATTGGTCCATTGAGAAAGGTATATTTTGCAAATTTTTATTCAGAGTAAGCGGGAACAAACACGTTCCTGTGCCATATCGAGTGTCTCACTGGGGCGTTGCCAGGCTGGATGTTTGTAAGGAGTCAGAGGAGCTGGTGTGCCAGGTGTGCTGTGTCCCCCTTTGGCAAAGGTGCCCCCTCAGGGGGGATGTACAAGTACCCATCTCCCTCTCAGGGAACATCCAAAATAACTTGTGAACCTGTTCTAGCCAAAGATGCCCTGAGTGAATCAACCCTGCTCTTCTCCATGGGCTGTCCCCACTGGTGGCTGTGGGATGCTGAGGGGGTGGGTAATGTTGCAGGAGGGCATCTGGAGTGTGGGAATTCTAACTGCAGCCTTGATCTGTCCTTTACATTAAAGTTGTCTTTCTTTCTTCCTCTTTCTTTTTTCCTGCTTCCTCCCTGCCTGGCTCTCCTCCTCTTCCAGCAATGTGGACACCAAGGAGCTGTGTGGTGAGTGCAGTCCCTCCTTTTGGGCAAAAGCAATCATTGTGTGCATGAGGGCCTTCGAAGGTCGCATGAAACCCAGCAGAGATTGCAGTGCTGTGGAGCTGGGGGATCTCAGCCCTGCTGCTGCTCTGCTCCTTATTCCACGGGAAAATTGGCAGAACTTTTTTCATTTTCTTGCAACACAAATGGGGTCAGAGCTAAGCAAAGCACATGGACCTGTTCAATAACAAGCTGAAGTTTAATTTTTGGAGGTGTTGTGGCTTCCAGCTTCGCTCTGTATCCCTCTGCAAGACCTGTAACATGTTTCTCCCTAGCCAAATCTTCATGTTTCCCAGCAGGCTGCCTGAGGGGCGCACTGCCTCTGTTGTACCTCCCACAGCTTGCCAAAATTAAAGGCTGAACAGAAAATCTGTGATAATATTTTGTCCCACACCTTGACCAGAAAGGAAATGTTTCCTGCTGGGACTTCTGAAGGGCTTTGCTCCAATAGGAGGTGACTCAAACTGCTCACTCAGGTGTATTTTTCTGTGGATGCTTGGGAAATGTTTCCTACACCCCAGCTATTTGGGAGGAGATAGATAGAGAGGTGTGTGGCCTTGCAGAGAACTCATCCATCTCTTCTCCTCCCCTCCTGAAGAACATATGAAGCCACCTCAGCAGGTCTTCACCATTTACCTTCACCATTTTGCAGCTAATTGCAGCCTTTGGAAGCCAGGCTGGGAGTGGGTTGTGCAGAGATGGGGTCACTGGGTGCCTGTGCCAGCCCCAGGCAGTGACTCCTTGCTCCTGATACCTTAAAGATTTCTCTGGCCATGGGTGGTGCCTGCAGCAGGACATTGTCCAGGGTTTCTCTCCTCCTGGTGTACTCAAGCCCTGCCCACACCATTTTGAGCATCCAAGCTGGCAGCAAAAGCAACATTTTCCCTTTCCACTGGTTATTCCTGCTTGTCCTTGCTTTGGTATGCAAGATACGAAGACTTCCATAAAATCCTTGTGTTTGCTGAGGATATGAAGGGCTTGTTCCCATCCCTCCATTCTTACTGCAGTAGGTCTCCTTGCCAGCTGACCCAAGAAATCAAACCCCCACAGCTTTGGGGTAACAATGGCATTGTTTAACCCCTCGTGGCTTTCTCCATCACTCTGATAAAATCAGGAAATTACATGGCTGTCACCCAGAGTGATCCCATCTCGCTGCCTCTCCCAGGGGTGAAGCTGCCAGGAGAGAAGGGAGATAAACCCATCACCTCCTGGGGAAAGCTGGGGGAAGCCAGAGAAAGGATTGATCAGCACAAGCTCCTGCCTAAATCTGTTATCTGCTGAATACCTGCCCTTGCCTGTGATTTATTTGCTTGCTTCTCTTCCAAGTATTAAACATAAACCCTCAGTTTGTCTAAATGGGAGCTGTGGTGTCTCTCTTGAAATGGCTTGTGTGTTATAAAATGTTGAGAGCATCTTAAAAGTTATTTCTTGAGCCCTGCAGCTTCCCATTAATAAGTAATGCTAAAGCAGCAGAGCTGAATACTTTGTTAAAGTCAACTCTGTTCTCCTCCCATGTGCTCCTTGGTCAGTCTCAAGGGCTGTGCTGTGCCCACAACAGCTCATTTCTCCTGAAATGGATGGGTCCAGCTTTTATCTCAGGACTTAGAAAAAGTCTTTACCTATCAGATCTGCTCATTTTTTCTTTCCCAAGCAGGAAGGAAAAACCAAACACCCTGCAATGAGAGTAAGCTGTTTACTTATCGTGGAACAGCTGCTGTCAGTCATGCTGTGACATTCCGGTTCTGCCAAAATCCTTTTCCCTTTGGATGTGTTATCAGACTATAAATACCTATAGGCACTTCAAATTAAGCCAAGAAAACCTAATTAGTGGGATTGTTTCCTGAAGTTTATGTCTTGCTGCACTTCACAGAGATGTCACCTCAGTGTGAAACTCCATGTCGTGGTGCTGAGGAACAGCACTGGTGGCTTTTAAGGAACAGCTTTTGCTGTACTCTGTGTCAATCACCAGAAACAGGGAAAGGACAAGGATGGCACAGAGAATGTGTGGCTCCCTCTCTATGCAGAACACGTGATTTTGGGGCCAGCTTGCAGCTCTGTTCTCTTCCTTTCAAGCCATATTTTACTCTCAAAAGCCTGTTCAACCTGTGATTGTGGGCTGAGGTGTAAATGTCATAGGCACATAGGGAAAGATAGAAGGCCAGTCTCAGCTCATATAAATTGGGGTGAATTGGAAGGTATTTAGATGCTTTAAGTGGCAAAGAATGTCAAGGGAATGGAAAGGGGATTTCTTTTGAGACCCCTTCCTCCATGCCAGGACTAGGAGGGAGGGAGACCATACACAATCAAATGCAGAAGTAGTCATAGAAAAAAAGAACCTGTGAAGTTATTTTCAATGGGAGCTACTGGGTCTTCCATCTCCTTTCTGCAATGGTCCCATACCTTATGTGAATAACACCTCTTCCCATCCCTGCAGGACAAATTGTGACTTTGGCTGAGGATATAGGGTATAAAAATACCCCTGGAACCAACCTCTCAGGTCTATGTTACTACCAATAATAGATCTTGCTGTGCCAAGTAGCCTCAAGATACATTAACATGTTCCCATCATGCTTCTCTTGGTTTTCCCAGACTATTTTGCTGACCATATGGGAGACTATGAAGATGTTTTGGCCTCCCTGGAGATGCTGAACCTCTCCATCCTGAAGGCCATGGACTACACCAAACGGGTGAGTGCTCCTTCCTGCACCCCACGTTTCACAAGCTCAGGGTGAGTGGCCTAAAAGTTGCATTAACAGAGCACATCAATCTGAAAGGTCCTCATCCTCTTCAGCAGTGCTGTGTCCTCCTGCAGTGCACACAACACAGCCTCTGGGTTCCTCAGGTGGGGTTTGGAATGCATGAGTTGTTGTCAGCATCACTGAGAGGGCTTTTGGAAACTTCATATTATAGAGCTGCCTTTAAATCCAGCTTCCACCTTGGAAGGCAACCTGCTTTCCAAATATAGTTGCCATGTGTGAGGTTGCTGTATTAGAAACTAGAGGGCTGTGTGTTTGAAGGACTGCAGAGGAATCATGCAAACACCAAAACTAAGACATAATGACCTGGTTTATATGTGCAAAGTAGGCCTAAGTCCTTAAAAATCTATCATGTGTGTTAATGATACTGGACCATTATAGAGAGTGACACTGATCAAGAAATATATTGAAGTTCATTTACAACTATCTATAAAATCTGAGCTGATGTACCATATAAACATCCCTGCTGAGAGGAGCACCACTCATTTGTTGTCTTAGCAGGCAGAGAGAAGTGTTTATAAAGCTTTAGCTCCTTTGAAGTTATTTCCTGTCCTTCCACAACACTTAGTAGTGCAACTGGGCTGTATCAGTGACATTTGTTGCCTCAGGAGAATCAATCCCTTCTCCCACTTCCACCTTCCACAACATTTGCATTGTTGTTTTGTGTCACAATGAATGAAAAGCAGTTTTCCTCTTCACTGGTGAGCAGCAAGGTAGTACACTGAGGACCAAGCCAGGGAGGAAGATTCTGCTTTTTCCAACATTTGTAAGTACTTCCCAATCCACCTATAGCTCTCCTGCAAGCAATCCACTCTGAAGTCTCCCTTCCATCTATCTTTGAAGCTAAAAGAGAAACTCAAATTACTCCACATTAAAGAAGTGATAATGATAAGAAGTTTCAGGAGTTAGAACGGGAAATGGCAAATTTCTCTCCTCTCTTGCTGTTGAGTAAATAGCTTGATTTCCGTGCTTGATCAAAATTCATCCATTTTGATTTTTGTGAGGAAGGTAGCATGGACAGTGAAGTCATATATTTAACATGCTAATGACTTGCCATAATAAATTAAAGGCAAAAGTCTTTGGCCAAGCACTGATCTGTCTGAAGTGTTAGTGATTTTTTAATCAACATTATGAAAGGGTTAAAAAATCAGAACAACACGAATTTTTTATTATTAAGTTCCTGTGTCTGTTCATGTCTCATTTATATTCATTATTAGCAATTTTCATGACCATCAGGTTTGCCAACTATGTATTTTAAATAAATGTTAACATGCTAATAGAGATCTTAGTAATTCATTCCATCTTGCTGTTCGTGATGCCTTCCACCACTGCTTTTCCAATGTGATGTGAATATATATGACTAATTCTTCCTAACAATTTGCAAGAGGAAGATGGTCTATTCCTTGCTGATAAATTAGGCATCTAAGCATTTGAGTATTACCTTCCATGAGACACCTGCAGCAGAAGCAGGATGGTTACTCATAATCCAAATCCACTCATAAGAAGAACATCTTTCTCCCTCCTTGATTCAGCAAATTGTGGCAGGATTCACCTGCCTTAATTGCAACAGGTCACGGTGATCTACCTAAACCTGAGCTGGTCACCTGCATCATGACTTTGTGGAGAGAAACAGGGAGATCTGGAGCACTGGAGGCACCTTCCTGCTGTGGCACTGAAGGATCACAACACCTCAAATTCCCAAGCCAGGTGAGGGAGTGCTGCCCCAGCATCCTCCCATCCTCTCCTTTCATCAGCCTGTGGGGTGTGCTGCTCTTCACTGCCTGGCAGATTTTTGGCAAGAGAGCAAGCAGAGCAAAACTCCATCACAGAGAGGAGGTGGCAAAGAAGCATTTAATGAAAAACACTGTTCCCCACTGTGATTTTGTGAACAAAGTGGTACAAACCTCATCAATGAATTATTCAAAGGCAGGCACTTTGTTCATGTAAAGAAGCAGGGAAAAAAAAAAAAAAAAGAAAAGCTTGTGGGTGGTAGAGAAACCTGTCTCCAGTGTTCAAACAGGATACATCTGTTTTGGAAGGAATTTAAATCTCAAGTTCCACCACTTTGCCATGGGCAGGGACACCTTCCACTAGACCAGTGGAGTACAAAGCCCCATCCAGCCTGGCCCTGAGCGCTTTCAGGGATGGGGGAGTTTCCTTCTGCTCCATCTTCTCCTCATGTGATGCTGTAACCACGGGTCTCATGCTGATGGGGTAGCAGGATGTTTAAAAGATTCATAAATTTAATGGATATTTTTAGAAACACTGGAAGAGGTGAAAGGTGACCAAAGCAGCAGGTTTTTGGTAGAGTTAAGTGTAGCTGTGTGCCCCCTGATGCTCAAGCCTGTTGCTGTCCCTATGCCTTTTCTTGTGGCCAGATCCTGCAAAGGGCTGGGTGATGATGCTCAGCATTCTGAGCAAACTGCTTGGCTTGTGAGCTGCTCCTGCTTCTCCATAATAAAATACACATTTCCTAAGCTGGAGAAAACTATCAATCATTTAGGAGCATTCATATTCCCTCCTTTTCAAACAACGTATTTGGGGCAAACAATAAACGAAGCCTAACCATTTTCTGTGTTGTCTTTCTGGGAGGTGCCAGCTGACAAGAGGGCATGGAGAACCATGGTATTTAATTGCTGTTTATATTTCTCACCTTAAAGGATAACTGATTATTTCTTGCTCATAAAAAGAGAAAGCAGCAATTATCTCGTGCTGGAGGAGCTCATAAAGTATCAGCAGTAATTAGATTCAGTAGTGGAAGGTCTCACACAGCAAAACAAAATCTGTCACTGTAATTATTTTCCAATACAGTGATGTCCGTGCCTCATTGAAATGACTGCCGGCGACAACTGGAAATGCAAAGTTAAATTGGAGAGAAAGGAAATGAACTTTTGGGTTCTAAATAAAGCTGACAGCAGGAGATGTTCCTATATAACTCTCTTTTACTGTTGTGTAGTGCAGTCAGCAAAGACCAAAAGCAACACGATGGGGAAGGAGGTGGTTTGTGCCAGTGCCAGGGGGTGTGGTGGGAGCTGGGAGAGCAGAGCCAGGGTGGGGCTGTCCCTGCCCTCGGTCACTGAGTCCCTGCCTCAGGGGACAGTGCCCACCCAGTGCTTCCACCATCCCTGTCAGCTTTGGGGGTGACAGGGGAAGAGCCTGGGCATGGCAAAGGTGGTGTTTACCACTGCACGCTCACCCAGACACCTCAGGAAATGTGATTTAGCTTGGTAAAAAAACATTGTGGATTTTTGAGCCTGAGAGGCTCAATTAGCCTTGTTCCTGTCAGGTCCAGCTTCCATTGCCAGCTGCACTGGGATTGCTCCTGCTTCCAGCTCCTGCCAATTAAGCATTTTGCAGGACTGACCATGGAAGCATCAGCAAGGCTGACCTTGAGTGGGGAGGCAAACTTTACAAGCAAGCTGCAAAGAATACAAAAAATGCTGAGTGATGAGTATTTTCAAGGATGAAACAGCTCACATTTAAAGCCAAATAATTTCTTCCTGGGGATGCTTCTGTTGGGCAGCAGGCAGGTCCAAGAAGCACTGGTGACTGACTGATGCATGCCCTGTCCCAGATGGAAAGAGAGTGCTTGGAAAGCAAAATTACCCATAATTGGAGCTGAAATTGCAGCTGCCCATGCACATGCCAGAATGAATGGCTTCAGGGAAGAGTAGGGTACAGCAGGGAGGATTTATGGACCAGCCCTGAGGATCTGAGGGTGGCCTTGGACCAGCCACTGCTTGGTGTTCAGCATCACCTTTGGTCCTGGAGAGAGAGCAAAGAGATGTCAAAGACAGTGTTTTACTCCTTGCTTGCTCACTGACAGCTCCTCTGCCACTCTTTCAGTTATCTCATTTAATGGACCTGGAGAGGAGATATGACCAGGTGGTGACACAACACACACCCCCTGAGAGCCTTCTCCTGTCAGAGTGCCAAACACCACATGTGTTCTTATGGACTGGCACTGTACCCAAAGCAGATGCAAAAGCATTTTCCCCTTAAAATTCATTATTTAGATGTGAGAATATGTAAATCATAAAGAACTGAGTGCACTGACCTTCAATACCAGCTGCTGTTGCTCCAGTAGCAGTAGGGAGCCCAGAGGTATCTACATACAGGTGAATAGGTTTGCAAGCTATTTGTAAGTTAAAATGTTCCTGAAGCAATCCACCCTTGCTGTCTCTGCCTTTTGAGATGTAATTGCAGTGAACAGGAGATGCTGGGCTCCTGGGGCTCGTGGAGGTGCTGCAGCAGATGTCCTCTCCCTGCTGCTGGTGCCAGACTGACCATGGGTCTCCCCAGTTTTCAGCCCCCAGCAGCAAACTGCAAACTGTGCTTGTCTGAGCAGCTCAGTTACAGCCCCAGAGTGAGAACCACCTGCCAGCAGTCTGGGATGCTAAAAATGGTGGATGGTATTTTTTGTTCTACAGCACAGCCCAGATCAGCAATATCAAGTGCTCTTATTTGCATTCTTACCTGCCAAACTTAAGCTTGCCAAAAGTGATATTGCTCTTTTTTGAATGATGACACCTCGAGATAAAATAGTCGCTAGAAATGATCCTCAAAAAGAACATTTTCCTCCCATCCTCCAGCTAACCCTTTATCTCAGCCTTTCATTTAACTTGAGCAGGTTTTCTCCTGCTCTGGACTTGGTGCTCACACTGAGGGTGTCAGGTTCCTGGGGCAGGGCTGTGCCATGCCAGGGGATGGACCCTGGCAGGGTGGAAGAGCAGCACAGTGGTGGCAGTTCTGGGCTGTGCCCAGCCCAGAAAATGTGAGCTGCTCAAGGCTTCTCACAGACCTCATGTTCTGACCTTGCCTCATGGTGGTTAAATGAACAACAGCTGAAGACCTCTGGTCTGGGTTTGAAGCCCATGGGGTGTCACTGCAGTGCAGCACAGCCAGGTCTGAAACACTCCCACAGTGCAGTTAAAGATGTAATCATGGTGCATGGCTGTGGCTGAAAAAAGAAAAGCATGGTGATGGGTCAGTGAACTGGTAAAGAATGAGTCAACTCTCCATGTGTTTTGAATGACACATTTCTGAACAATTTCTGTGTCAATTTCTATATCAAAAAACAGATGCTGATCTCCAGAAAAGTTATGGAACTTTATAGTTGAAGAACAATCTGAAAAGGAAGGAGGTGTTCATTTAGCTTCTCAGAAAATATTTCTGCAACTCTTCTCTGAAGCTAATTTAAGAAAATATTGCACCACAAATTAAAACAAAATGTGCTGCTTCAGTTCTGCAAGAATTGAATTTCCCCCAACTTTTCTGCTCAGACTCCAGCCCAGAACTCTGCTTCTCCATGCGATGCCATCCGGAGGGATTTTCTTGCCAGCTCTGCAGGGCTGTGCAGGAGATCCACCTGGGCTGCCAGACTGTGGGGAGCAGGGACTGGCAGGGAGATGAATCTTAAGGTCTCTCTTGGAACTTATTTTTAGAATAAGATCCTCCTTCACTGCTCTTCTGCTGGTCTGTCGCTGCAAAGTTCATGTCCCTCCATTCTCTCTGAAAAGGAAGAGCATCTTCTCTGCAGGTCTTGCTTGTGCTGTCCTGGCTCCAGCTCTCATGGACCTCCTGTAGGATGTGGTTTTCCTCCTCTTCCCTCCCATTTTAGGTCTGTTGCTCCTGGGATTTAGATAAATTGTATGGTGAAGGTGTCGGTGCTGTTGTCTTGCCAAACAGTCTGAGAGCAGCTTTGGAGGGAGGGAGCAAGTCAAAGCATGAGCATGTGGCACAGCCAGGCTGAGCCTGCAGCAGCGTGACCATCCCACACTGCTACATCTGCAGGGTCCTTTGAGTAGGTCCTGTTTGAAAACAAAATCTGCACTTTCCTTGGAAAACTGAAATAAAATATGTATCAAATTGCTGCCTTGTGGGTACTAAATACAGCTAATTAGGAACATGTGTGAAGCAAAAGGCTGATTATAGCCAGGGTGCTGAGAAATAGGAGGCCACACTTCCAAGCCTGTTCCAAGCCTGCTGGGTGAGTGGACAGGATGCAAAGGAGCCAGAACCCTCTGGATCCCCAGGTGACCCTGGGGAAGTGCAGCACAGCCCCTGTGTGGGCCAGCAGACACCTGCCCTTCCCACCCGTGTGGCTGCACGAGAAATGATGGATTCCAGGGCAGCAGGATGGATCTCTGATAGTGAGAATAGAGAAGTCCTGTGATAAATTGCTTGGGAAGAGTCCATGGCAGGAGACCTCCAGGACCACCCAAGGTAAGCATGAGTTGAGAAGAGTCTAACACTGAGATTTGCAGAAGGAGGATTTTATAGCAAAAAAATTTTCAAATCCATATGATGCTGTTGTCATTTTTTAAATCTGAACAGGTGTCTCATTTGGTTTTTTAGAGCTGTTTCGTGGAAGGCTGAAGGTCTTTCATATGGTAATGCCTTCATTTATCAACTATTTAAATGCCTGTTTTCCTCAGGTTTCTCCTACTGATTATGTGCCAGGCAATCAGTTTTGGGTCTCTGCTTTGGAAGAGATTTAAAAGTCGGGGGGGGGGGGGGGAAGGGAGAAAGAGGCAGGTCTGAGTGTTATTTTAATTATAAGAAAATATCTCTTGGAAGCAAACAGGCAATTATGAGCAACGAATTTAAATCAGCCACTCCGAGATTACAGTGCAACACAAGCCCGGTTTTTAAAGGGCTGGGTGGGTGGAAGATAACCTCCTCATCATCCTGGGATGAGGTTGATGGGTGTTATATGGCATGGCAATAAGATTGTTGTCGGGTTTTGCTTTTTTAGCTGGAGGAAAAGTGTGGGTGAAACAGAGTTGCCTTTGGTTTCCAACTGAAAAGCTTTTTCATTTCGACAGCACCACTCTGTGGGTGTGCTTGGACTGTGGTTATTAACAGCTGGAGAAGTCATCAGTGTCCCCAGGCCTGGTAATTGTCATCCAATTTGGCCAGTCTTGCTGGAAGCCAGCACTGGGAAGCCTTGTTGATCAGGTTGTAACCTGTGAGGCAAAGGGAAGATGTGAGGAGGTCACAGTGGGTCTCCAAGTTCATGGGTGGTGCAAAATAATCTATATTTTACATTCTGTAGTCTTAATGAGATGAATAGTGACCTTTAAAAATGCCAGCAAAGAAGCTTTGAGATGTTCAGCAACATTAAAACTCTCATTCCCCAGTACTTGATACCCACAAGGACATGGCCATGAGAGCCCATTTTTAAGCATCCATTTGCCAGTGTCTGATGAGGGAAACTTGGCACTGGTTGGAAAATCCAAGCACTCAACAGCATCAAAATCCCAGTTATGCTTTGCACACATAACACATCCCAGGGGTGTTTTCATTAATCTGTGCCAGACTTTGGGCAATTTTGGGTGTGTTCCTATGGAAATCAAAAGCTGGAAGAGTTGTGGTGGGGCTTTGAGCAGACTGTGCCCCTCTGTTGAGTGCCAGTGTGTGTGGGAAGGTGCCTTGCAGACATGAAAAGCCTGTGATGTGAAGGAGGAAGGTGGATTTGGGATTTGGACATCAGCCAGCCGACCAGAGACCCAGCCCTGGGCAATATTTCCCCAATAATGCATGCTGTCCTTTTCCCACTCCTCTCTCCATTTTGAATGTCTCTTTCATTTCCTGCTTTGTCAGATCATGATGCCTTCTGAGGCTCTCTCCTGAGAGCCATCAACACAGAAATCTCAAGGCCATCCTTTCAGTGATGTTTTCACACTTGCTGCTCATTGCAAACACTCACAGCCCCTGTTTGCTGCTGCAGAGGTCAAGGCCAGGCAGTTCAGCAAAGAGCTTGTCTGGAAATGATGGATGGGAAAGAGCAGGCTTGGAGATGTGCAAGAGTTTCTGGCACACAGCAGCTTCATTGAGTGGCAATTATTACATGATCTCCATAAATATTTTAACTTCTCAAGCTAAGCAAGGAGGAAATAACTCTTCAGGGTGGAATTAATAAGACTAAACCTCATTAAATCTCACTCTGATAGTCTGACAAATGTTTTAATAAGACAATGGGAAGAATCCCTTTATAGCTGGTCTTTTTAATGGTTTGTTTTTGCAACCCTGAAGAAGACACAGAGGAGAACCTGAGGGATTGCTGAAAAAACCTCTAAGCGTGTGAATTTCTGATTCAGCTCCTGAGAGCAAATGTTACAGCTGGCCTGGCAAATGGCCAGTTAGTTAAGTGGGAGAAAAAAAAATCACTGTTGTTTTGATTTCAGATCCAGGCTTACTGGCCTGTCAGAAAGCATCAGATCTTCACAAACACTCCAATTATCTCTGCACTGGCTGGAAGAGCTTTGTACCTAACATACATCCCTCCACTGAATCTGCATGTAGGGAGTTCAACTGATTTAAATGAATGTGGGAATCACCTGTTTGATTTTTCCTAAAGCTGAACCAAGATTATAGGCTGTGGTTAGGTAATAAAAAAATCCAACCTTTAACTACACATCCTCTCACAGCTTCAGCATCACCATCACCTCACTGTGCACCACCACCCCCTGAGGATCACCGTGTGGTGCATATCCCCCAGAAACACTGTGGCTGCACAGGGAGAGGAGCAGGTTTTCTTGTGTTAGACAGAAGTAATTAACTGCTGCTAACTGGATGCTCAAGAAGCCGTCAAGAAACGAATACTTCCATACCAGACCAGGGGTGAGGAATCAGCTCTGTGATCAGTTCCCCCAAAGGGTTTCTTCCATCAGCTCTTTCTTCTTTTATGATTTAATACAGGAGATAAAAGCAGAGATAAAGGCCCTCTGGGTTCCCACAGAGCTGCTCCAGTTGCCATGGAAATAACCCTTGTTAGTAGCATCACCATAAGACAGGAATAATTTGCTTTGGGGAGCTTGGGGTGCTCATGTTGTGCTGCTGCATGCTCAGATAACCAGGGGTGCTGGGACCACTCCAGTCCCATGAGTGTGGTCATTGCTGATGGAATGCAGAGAGCCAGGAGCATCCATCCCTGTCTGATAGCTCCAAAAATTCATGAATTCCTCCCAGAGGAGTCCCATGCTGGGAGAGGTGAGCACACACAGGGTCAGACTGCCCAGCAGGGTTTTGCCTGGGCAATGTGCTGTCCCAGCAGGCACTGATGGGTGGGAAAGGGTCTGGGGAAAAGTGGTGCTGTTGAGCCTGGGTTTCGGGGAGCCTTTTCTTCACTGCAAATGTTTTCAGCTATGATGCTGAGTGGTTGGTTTCAGGCAGAGCTGGTGAGGTCAGTGGCCACTGGGCTGGCCTTGTGTTGAGCTGGTTGGAGTGGTGTTGAACCAATGCTGGATTGGTTGGGTCAGTGCTGGACAGTCTGTGCCAGTGTCCCACCTGTGCTGGTGGCTGTCAGGAGGTGTAGGAGCAGGACTGGGCCATGGGCAGGGCTTAGCAAGGCTGTGCTGGGAAAGGGGCCTCGGTGTTTCATGCAGATCAGTTGTTCTATTAAAATATTTTTAGGTGTTCTTTGTCTTGAAAAAGTTTTATTACCCTGGTATCAGTAAAAGCAGCCCCCAGCATCTGGGAAGAATGATGTCTGAACTCAAATGATTTCAGAAGGCTAATTCATTATTTTATTATACTATGTTATACTAAAGCTATATTACACTGTATTACACTAACAAGAACTATCACTAACTAACTAAGAAAGCGTGACTCTCTCCTGAGAGTCCCAACACACTTGTGATTCCAATTGATCAATTAATCCAAACAACCATCACCAGAATCCAATCAAGCAATCACCTTGGGTAAACAATCTCCATACCACATTCCACATCGGCACAAACACAAGGGGCAGTGATTGAGATGAGGATTCTTTTTATTCTCTTTTCTCTGCTTCTCTCAGGAGAAATCCTGAGAAAGCTAAGTCTCTCTCTCTGTTCAGAGGGTATGTGAATACCACACCCTGGGAGCTTCTGTCAGTCAAACAGCACATTGAGCCCTGTGAATCATGCCAAACCCCTTCAACCTGAGTGCTGGGCTGGCCATAATGTTGTGGGCTAGGGCACCGTAAAACACGCTGAACTCTGAGCAAGGATCTCCAAAGCACAGGACACACATTTCATACCTGCACCCACTGGCTACAAGGCAGTAAAGTAATTTAAGCTCATGCTAAAGAGGGCAACTACAGGCTTTGGGTAACACCTCCCTACATCGTGGGAGGAGACCAGCTTGTGCGAGGGATGCTGGCCAGGGGCTGCAGTGGCGGGGACCCGGCGGTGCTGCGTGGCCGGCTCTGGCTCTCACCGCGCTCCCCGTGTGCCTCTGCAGGTGTACGAGAGTGGCAGCAACGTGGACCAGTTCGTGACCCGCTTCCTGCTGAAGGAGACGGCGAACCAGACCCAGTCCCTGCTGAGCTCCGTGGAGAGTGCTGTGGATGCCATCGACGAGCAAACCAACCCCGCCAGGTCGGCAGCACCCCTGCCCTCCTCTGGTGCAGGGGGATGGAAGGGGAGGAGGAGGATGCTTTTGTGGCGTGAGGGAAACGCAGCAGACATTGTTCAGGAGCAAAGGGGAGCTGGGCCTTTCTCTTTGCCTCCCTTCCCGGCTTCCCCAGCTCTGGGGGCTTTTCTCTGCCGCTCTTTCCTGCCCTGTGCCTTCCTCTCCGCAGTCCCCAGGGTCCCCGCTGAGGCGAGCGCTGTGCGTGGGGATGCAGACCGGGGACGGCACCGGGCAGGGCAGCGCTGGGCGCACGGGGCTGCCTCCGAGCAAACCAAACCAAACCAAACCAGCGCTCCCACCCAGGGCAAAACACAGGCACCTGCCTGAGCTGAGCTGCGGCAGCCCGCGGGGGCAGATTCCCGTGCCAGGGATGCTGCCCCTCCTGCCAGAGCACTCCGCGGCTGTAATGCTCCACAGGGAAAAGGCGTTTGTGCACCGAGGCCAGGCAGCGCCGTGAGTGCCCATGCCAGGCACACGCCACCGAGCTTGGGCGATACAGAGCAGACAGTCTCCAGTTTCCCGATGCTGCCATGCTAAGCTATGAGGAGCTGCCAGCAGCAGAGGCAGAGCCCCAGCACAGCCCCCTCCGTGTCACGCAGCTCCCCACAGTGCCACCGTCACCAGCTCTAACCAGGACAGGTTGCCATGGAAACCCATCTTTTGTCAGACCAACCCTTCTCCTGCCCTTCCCTCAAACCAGGAGGCCTGGGACACTTTCATTTTGGCTTCCCCAAGTCATGGGCAGGCAGAGGGGCACATGGAGAGTGAAAATCCCAGCTCTCTCCTAAGAGAGACTCTGTGGAACACATAGAGACTTGGGCAGCTCTGCCACCATCCCAGCAGGTTTTCTAGCAGAAATGCTGTGGGTTTCATCATCTCCCATCCCTTTCTTCTCTTTGTTTTGTGGCAAACCTTCTACAAAAAGAAGTAGGAGCTCCTGCAAAACAATGAAGAGGAAACAAACCCAACATCAGGCGGAGCAATTAGAGCCCATGAAAGACTTTACTGGCTTTTATTACTTGATGTGTGGGCCCAGATCATAATAGGGAGTATTGTAGTTGTTTTCTTGTTAAAATAATAGCTAAAAAGAAAAACAAATCCCACAAAAAAATTATCTCCTGCATCCACATGAAGACAAAGAGGTGGCCTAAAAAGCAGGAAAATAAAGGGCTGTAGAACACAGTGTGAAGGCAAAGGTCCAAGATGGAGACACCTCATTAAATTGTGATTAAAATAAATCTCTGGTTTTGCCTAATTTCCTGTCTATTGACAGGGGATAATCCAGGACCAGCAGTGGTATAATTGCACAGCCTGTAGCAAAGGGATGCTCCTGCACCCTTTATTGTTGCTCCTGCTTCCTTATCTTGCAGATGTTCTTTGGGACTAGATCTGCACATCATGTTCCTGTGTTTATGGTGGAGCCCACGCTGGCTGGTTTATGAGGTAGCTGAGGAAAGAGAACCCAGCAATTGTGCTTAGGAGGAGCCAGGTGCCAGGGGAGGGACAGGAGGGCAGGGAGATGCTGGCTCCAGGGCACTCAGCATGTTTTATCCAGCTGGGAGCTGCTTGACTAATAAAAGATGCCAAGAGGAGCCAGGGCTCCCAGACACATCTGTCAACAGTCAGCTGGCACAGAGCTGCTCTTGCTGGAAGGAAACACTGGAAATCCATTGAGCTGCTCGGCCTCTGCCTCTGTGGCACAGAAGAAAGCAGAGGGTCATTCCCATCTTACTCACATGGATGGCAGCTGCAAGCCCTTGTGAAGATGGCAGATCTTAGCATTCTCTCTGGCTTGCAAATAAACAGGGTCCTGGGAGGACCACCAAGGATGTGGTGCTGGATGGTGATTATGGATGCTCCATCTGTGGAAGTGTTTCAGGACAGTTTGTTGGATCTTTGAGCAACCTCCAAGCCAAATGGGTTTTGTAGACCCAAAGAAAGCATGTTGGAGGCAATGCTACAGTGGATGTGTTTCCATTCTTCAGGAGAACTGCAGCTGCAGTCTGTCAGTGGGATACACAGCCTCTGCTCATGGGCAGCCATTTGGGCAGGGGCACTCTGGGTGGCAGCAGCTTTTCCTGTCTGAAAGCCACCAAAGCCATTGTGAAACCAGCCCCAGTAAGGTGCAGCTGGCTGGGCACAGCTTCAGCCTGAATGCCCCATATTGCAGGTGTCTGAGTAGGACAGAAAAAGTCCCTGAAGGCTGCTGGTGGTGCCAGGAGGGCTGTGCTGTTCCATAAGCAGGTGGAGAAGTGGTGGCTGGGAGCCATCTGACATTCCTCCGTTTCTGACTCACTCCCCACACTGGCTGATGCTGAGGGGTGGTGCAGGAAGGAAGTCTGCACTGCCTGGGCACAGTGTGGGCACTGCTGCTCTCCAAGGGGTCTGGCATTATTTGCAGAGCTGCCAGATGGGATGACCCAGTGCTGGCTCATGCCACTCTGTGTCCTGACACCCTGTGTGCTCTCTGGTTGCAGACACTACCCCAGCAAGGATGGTCACAGCCTGAGTGACACCTGGTATGACAACCCTGTACCCAGCTACTCTCCCACCACCTGGATGGTCCCCAGGGAGCAAGGAAAGAACTTCCAGGCTGGTAAGTGCTGGCTGCCTGGGGTGGCTTGGAGCACTCAAGTGCCAGCAGGAGCACAGGGCTCTCAGGGGGTGCCTGCAGGTGCCCCTCACTCCATCAATGTCTCCTGGCTCTGCACAGGTTCTCCTGACACCAAGGCAGAGGGGCTGGAGGGGCAGATCAACAGGCTGGCCAAGCTGATTGGCAAGCTGGAGGACAAGGTAAGGGCCAGCATGTCCCTGCGTGGGGCTGTCCTGCCATCCCAAGGACAATTCAGCAACCGTGCCCCAGCTGTTTTGGGGCAGGGATGAGGACGTGGTGTTGGGATGTTGGCTGCAATGGGAGCACAGGGAATTTTGTGAAGGGTCCTGACTGGAGGTGCAAGTGGTTCTTGGAGCCCATTCCCTGTAGAAAAGGGAGCACAGTCATTGCAAGTGCTGGGCACAGAAACCCACCAAGCACAGAGGGCCTTGCAGCCTCAGCCCATCCATCCCCCCCTCTGCTGCCTATTGCCCTTTTCCCAGACCCTCTGGTTTGACCTGCACCAGCGGCTGTCGGACAGCGAGAGCACGGCCTGCACGGTGAGTGTGCCCGACCGCCACCGAGGCTGCTGGGGTGGCCCTGCAGCACGCAGCCACGTTTGGGGGGGTCACTGTGTTTCTGTGGTCTCACATGCTGTGTTTGGGGGCCCGGCAGTACCTGCTCCTGGTGAGGAACGAGATGACGGTGTCACACAAGCACCTGGGCGAGTTCTGCAGCTCCCTGAAGCAGTACCTGAAGAGCGTGGCCGGGGAGCGGGACTGCTTCCAGTGGGTACCATCAGCAGCTGCCCATCAGGAGCTGGGGGCTTGGCATGGGCCAGAGTGGGGATCAAGTGAAGGACTGAGGCAAAGCAGCAGGATTTGGGATGTAGTCATGCTCAGCCACCAACACTGCTTCTGTGTGGGCTGGGGAATGCTGGGATGGTGTGGGGGGCTACCCCTACCTGGGCTGCTGGGGCTGGGTTCGCCCTCAGTAGCCCACCCTAGAGCACACCTGTGGCTGCAGAGGGGGGAGGGATGCCCCATGTTGGGGGCTCACCCCCTCTCCCTGTTTCTGCCAGCATCACCGCGGTGAAGCTGCCTGATGGGGTCACCTTCGTTGTCTACGAATTCTGGGAGACCGAGGAGGACTGGAAGAGGTACGGGAGGGGATGAAAAAGCCTATTTTGGGAGGCTTGGGTGTGGAGGGTTGTCAGAACACCTGAGCCCCAAGCTCTGTTCCCTGTCTGATGGCAGGACTGAGGAGCAGTCTGTCCCTGTAAACAGGATTGGGGGGTTGGGGTGGGTCTCTCTACATCTCCCACCTGGGAGTGCCTTTGGATGTGGTGATGAGAGGGATCAGTGTCCTGAACCAAAGCAGGGTGCTCTGCACAAGGGGAAGTGAGCAGGATTGCTGGCACCCAGCCCTGCCAGAGCCCATGGTGCTGAGGGGGGCTGGGATGGTGTTTCTGGGGGGGCTGGGTGTCACCCACTGTCTCCTACCTGGGTGCAGGCACCTGCAGAGTGCCACCTGCAAGAGCTTCCAGCACGTCAAGGTGGACACGCTCAGCCAGCCTGAGGCCATCTCCAGCGTGGCCGTGCCAGGTAGGAGGGCAGCCACCCCAGAGGGTGGGGGACAGGGACCCCTGGGCAGCCAGCACCTCTCCAGTCGTTGGGGCACAAGGGTGGGGGGGTGGCATGGTGTGAAGGACAGCATGGGCTGGGCTGGCTGGGGTTCAGTGATGTGGGGCTGGGCAGGGTGTGACCCTCCAGTGATGTTCCCCTGCAGCTGCCTGGTGCACCCTGAGCCAAGAGTGACGGTCTGTGCCGGGGGCCCACCAGCACCTGTCCCCTCTGCGGGGTGGCCGTGTCTGGGAGAGGTGTCGGTGTGACCTGGCTGCAGTGAAGGAAACTCCCATGTGTGTGTCCCCCACCCCAGAGAGTCCTCCCTCAGCTACCCCATCACCTGGGGCATCTCTCCCTGGTCTGGGGTGGTCTTGGGGGAAAGAAGGACTGCCAGGGAGGGGCTGGCAGGGTTTGGGGAGGGGGACATCCCCCAGACATAGGTAGGCAGGGAGAGGGGGCAATGGGTCGAGGCAGGCAGGCACTAGGAAGGAGGGATGGGAGTGGGAGGTGGGAGGCTGGAGCAAGCCCCCCTGAGAACAGGGAGTAGCTGGGGGGGGTCTGTGCAAGTCCCTGGGGCCACCCAGGGAGAAGACTGGGGGGTTGAGGCTGTGGGTGTGTGTGTGTGTCTGCAAGGATGGGGACCTGTGCCCAAGGGGGGAGTCAGGGTGGTGGCAGAGGAGGGGTTTCCCTTCTCCCAAGGTGCCCCTTAGTCCTTTCCAGCTGTCGGGGGTCCCCAGGGGTTTCCTTTGCATGTGCACAGCTGCAGCTGGTGCCTTGTAGGCGTGAGGGTGACTGCCTCCCCTCCTTCCTGGGATCTGTACTTTGTCTATGTGTGTGTGTCTGTCTGTCTGCCTGTGCCAATCCCACACCCACCCCGCCGTGCGTGGGGGTCCCTCAGGCTGTGTGGCACAGGACCCTTGCCAATACCCTCTCCTGTCTTTATTAGCCACTGTACAACGGGGACGGTGATGCCAAATAAAGGCGCCATGGGATCCAGCGGTGTGGCTGTGTTCGGGGCAGGACGGTGGGTGGGGTCACGATGGGGCTCTGTGGTCCCTCAGCGCAGCAGCCCCAGCACGGCCAGGGCAGCGCTCTGCCCGCACACGAAGGCACCGCCGAGAACGGAGAGAACCCCCCAGGCGATGAGAGCAGCCCTGCAGCGACACGAGCAGAGGCTGCCGGGGTAGAGCTGACCTCACTTACGGGCCACCCCTGGACCCCAGCTCCTCTGGCTGTGGGGCTCTCTGCAGGGTCAGCCTCCCCTGCCTCGCTCCCAGTCGATGGCTGAAGAGCCCAGCAGTCCCCCTGTCCACTGCAACGACACACAAACCTTGGTCCAAAAGCCAGCAGATGCCACCACGCGATCGTTCCCAATTCTGCCTGCGCCCAGTGGCCCTGCTGACGGAGTAGAGACCCACATCCCCCACCCTGTGCTCCGCACGACCACTCCCACACACCTCAGCTCCATCCTATCACCACATGCTTCCAGCCCTGTCCCCTCCCCGGCTCCAGCCCCAAGCCTGGAGGGAGCCCTGGCTCTGCACCTCCCTGCCCCCTCCTCCCCAGGCACGCAGCCTGCCTCGCCCCAGACTAAGCCCCTGGGATGCAGCACTCACCCCAAACCCGGCTGCTGCTCTGCCGCAGGGTCCTCAGCACCGCGCTCCTTCCCGGACTGTCCCGGGCAGGCTGGGACTGTCTCCAACGCCCCAGCTCACGTCGTCCCTTCTCCTCATGATGGGCTCATGCTCTGGCAGGTCTCCCCAAAGGACCTCTCCAAGCCCTTGTCACCCACCTGGATGCCCCTGCTGGCCTTCTGCCTTGGCACCTCCAGCACTTTGGCACTCCTCCCCAGATGTTCATGTGTCCCCAGAGCACCCTCCTGACCAAGACCGCGATGTCCTGGGCTGCTGCCTCCACCCACCACATAACCTCCATCCTCCCTCAACCTCTGCTGCTCCCCCAGGGGCACCACAGACACGCTTAAGTATACACTTATGCCAAACTCACCAGCATGTCAGCCCCCCGATATGGGCTGCTGCTGTGCCCCAGCCCCTGCAGACAGGAGCAGTGATGGGGACACACCACCCTGGCACAACAGACACTGAACATTGATGGCCTCCTGTCTTGGGGCACCCTGCCTCTCTGATCCCCAACCTGAGCCCACCCCAGTCCCCTCTGGGTGCCCCAGTGCCACCAAACCCCACAGCTCTTCTGCCCCTAAAGTCACTCTGGTACCTGGGCACCTCCTTGATGCCTGGACACAGCCCTGGTATGCAGGGACATTCCCAGGCACAGCCCCAGTAGAGCACTTCCCTCCACATGCAAATCCCCCTCCTGGCAGGGTTCCCACCTTGACCAGGGTGACCCCAAGGATCTGCCCTGGCCATGGCCCATGGGATACCACACCCTGGCCCCATCCCTACCCCCTCCCTTGCCCCCACCACCGCTGAGCACGCAGACACTCACCTTTTGCGTGGCCCGAGGCTGCGGCTCCCAGTCACGCACACGAGGCACAGCCCTGCTGTCAGTGCAGAAGCTCAGCCCCAACACAGCACCCCTCACCCAGCCCCACTGCATTGTCCCCCACAAGCACAGCCCTGCACCCCCAAACCTTCCCCTGCAGCGATGCCCTTGGCACCACTGACCCCCCCCCCACCGCTTTCCTCCCTCCCCGTGCCTACTCTTGCCTGGGAAGATGAAGATGAAGAAGGCGCTGATGCCCCCGATGAGCTCGATGACTTTGCCGATGTCGGGCACGAACAGGGCGATGCCCAGCGTGGCAGCCATCCAGGTGACCGTCAGTGCCACCCGGCTGCGCCGCTCGTGTGCCTCAGACACCGCCACGGCCCCGCGCTTCGGGGCTGCCCACAAGTCCTTCACCACGGATCTGGGAGGGAGGATTGCAGGGGCTGACGGCACCCTGGGGAGCTGCATCGGCTCGGGGGACACCCAGCTTGTCACCACTCCCCTCACCTGCCCAGCAGCACCACAATGGGGTAAATGGTGACAATGGAGATGCCAAAGAGCAGGCGGGCGACGATGACAAGCGGGTCATTCCCTGGGTAGGACATCAGGACATCGGACGCCACGGCCTCGCCAAAAGTCAGGTAGCCATAGAGCCCTGCTGACAGGGAGGTGGGGGTGGGCAGCCGAGTAGTGAGCAGGACAGAGGAATTCTGAGGAGGATGGATGAGCCAAGGGGAGAGGGGACCCCCAGGGCAAGGAGGAGTGAAGAGTTTGGTGCTGGGGTTACCAGTGAGGGAGTAGATGAGCAGGCAAATCAGCATGGAGAGCACAGAGACGGTGACCCAGTGGGAGAAGCTCTGGTTGCGCATGCTGCTGTAGATGGCCACACATGCCTCGTGGCACTGCAAGGCAAGGGGGGATGGTGCTGGGGCCCCATGCATCCTCTCTCCCACCCATGGGTGTCCTGTCCCGCTCTGCCCCATTCCCAGGCACTTGTGTCCTGCCTCACAGCCACCTCTGGTGACAGCCACGGGTCCCCTTTCCTGCAAATTGCCTTTCAAGGGATGGCATCCCCATGGTCTGGGACGCCCATGGGGGGCTGCCAGCACTGCCCTGGCAGCTGCGGCCAGAGGGGCCACGGTGACCTACCTGGAAGCCAAAGCAGATGGTGGGAATGACACTGAAGATGGAGGTCCAGGAGGAGGACCTGTGGCATGTGGAGAGGAAGCACAGAACAAAAGGCATGAGCTCTCATGGAGAAGAAACCATGCTGTAAACTGCGCAGCCTGGATGGCACTATGGGAATCTCTCGCCCATTCTGGGAGAAAAGGGTATTGCTGGGGTGAAAGCTGGGGCTGGGAGTTACCATCCACTATGAGTTGTCCCCAGCTCACCCCCACCACACACAGGGCCCAGCAGCACCCCTGCCCTGCCTCTAGCCCTGCCCCCATGTCACTGCTCAGGCCATGGAGGTCAGGGCAGGAGGGACAAGGGGCTGACCCTCCTACCTGGAGGGCTGGGGTGGCTCAGTCAAACGCAGGCTCTCTGCCTGCAGGTAGTATTTCAGGATGATGACCAGAGTGAGGTAGCAGGCAGCCAGTGTGCCCAGGATGCTGTCAGGACATGGGAGAACATCAGCACACAGCCAGGAGGAAGGGAGGAGGGGGGTTCCCATGGCTCCACAGGTTCCTGGGAGGTGGCAACTTGGGGTACAGGGTACTTAGGGGTGGGCCACCACAGGGATAGCCCAGGTGGTACCTGGAGTACTTCTGGAAGCCGATCTCCCTGGGGACAGAGAGTGGGAAGATGACGAGGACACAGAGAGCTGAGAGGGTGAAGCGCTGGTCCACGTACCAGGGGGGCAGCTGAGGGGCCGCACTCAGTGTCCCGTTGGGGTACAGGGAGTCACACACTGTGGGGGCAGTGGGGGGTCAGCTGCACTCTGAAAGATGGCCCCAGGAGGTCGGAAGCATCCCACCATGGCAGAACCAGGGAGCCCCATGTCTTTAGAATTTCCAGGAAAACCCTGGGGGTGACCCCAGCCCACGTGGGAGCACCTTCCCCTCACTCCTGAGAGATGCCGACCCCAAGCAAGTCCCAAACACAGTGAGGGGAAACAACTCACGTTTCTCCAGCTGGTCGCCCACCACCCTGAGGAGGGCCACGGAGATCATGAAGAGGTTGAGGAGGAAGCAGACCTCACAGAGCTTCCCCACGGCCGCCCCGCACATGGCCCGGACCACACCCTGGTAGGTGGGCTGGGCGCTGCGGGCCGCGGCATAGCCCAGCACGGCCAGCCCGCTCACCAGGAACACCAGCGAGCCCTGCGGGGAGAGGCAGCGGGAAGCACCACGCCGACCCTCCTGCACCCCCCCGACCACAGCAGGACACAGCAGGCCCACGGCCAGGGACCAGGTTACCGGCCAGATCACCTTGTGGCCCTGGGTAACAAAGGTCAGCCGAAGGATGGAGACACAGCCTTACGTGGTACTTTGGGTTTAGATTTGGGGTTTTGGGTCGCGTACGGGAGCGGACACCCATTTACTTTGAGTTATAAGCCAGCGACAAGTGTGGCTTCAGCTGCAAAGGGCATCCCTAAGGTGGCACCGCAACAACAACCTCAGGGTGTTGCGGGGGTCGGGACGGGGGTGCCCGTCAGCTCCCCGAACACCAGAGCAGGTGCATCCCCTCCCTCCGCTCCCTCCCCAGAGCGGCTCCCCGCGGCTGCCGCCGCCCGTCGCCCCCAGTCCGCCCTTACCAGCTCCACCAGGAGGGCGGGGACGGCCCCGCCGGCCCTGCCGAAGGCCCAGGGGAAGCTCAGCAGCCCCGCGCCCAGCGCAGACTTGAGCAGGATGAAGACGGCGCCGGCGGAGGAGAGCCCGGGCGAGGAGGGCCCGGCGGAGCCGCCCGGCGCCGGCAGCAGGGGCCGGCCCTCGCCCGCCGCCCGCTCCATCGCGGCGCGTCCCGCTGGGCTGTGGCCGGGGAGCGCGGCCCCTCCGCAGGGCCCCGCGGGGCGGCGCGGGCAGCGCGGACCCCCCGCCCCCGCGGGCCGTGGGGAGGGGGCGCCGGGCGGGAGGCGGCCGTGGGAAGCCCTGGCGGGAGCTCAGCCCCGTCCTGCTCACAGCGCCCCGCGGCACCCCCGGCCCGCAGCCGCCCCTTCAGCTCCCAGCGCGGGGCCGGGGCAGCTGGCTGGGGGCTCTGCTCTCACTTTCCCCGAAATTATTATCACCACAGGGCTGGACGGACTGAGGTCACCCTCATCCTGCTCTGTTCACCCAGGCATGAAATTGCCACCAAAGGGCATTATGGAGTGCTCCGGGAAAGGGTGAAGGAAGGCAGCTGCCGCTCACACCCCTCCTAACTCGTCGGGTGCAGCATCGATGAGGCCAGCACCCCCCTGCGAGTCTCCGCAGCAGCTGGAAGCCCATTGGTGCTTTCCTGCACTGGGAGACTTTGGAGAGGAACCATCCCATCCCATCCCACTCCCTGCTCCACGCAGGCAAAGGGGATGCCAGGATCACAGGAATGGGGTGACTGATGCTGCAGAGGACCAGCACAGAGGAGGCTGCATCCCACAGGAATGAGGGGCCCATTCCCCATGGGAGGCACACAGCAGCTCTGTGCCACTCCTGGCACAGGCCACTGCCCCTAGGCTCAGCACACAGGCCCTGGCGTTGGCTGACAGCCCCTAATGCATTTTTGATTTCCAAATATGTGCCCTTCTGATCTTGGTAAGACGGATAAAGAGACTTTAATCAGCTGCTAGGAGGAATTATGGATGGCTAATTGTGCCTGCCACCTCCATTACATCTCTGCCGCCTACAGAGCTTATAAACACTTAGAAGGGTCCTTCCAAGCCTTCATTAGCTGCACACCAAAGGCTTCGGAAATAATTGGCCTCTACGACTTAGAAATTGGCCACTGGGCTGTAAAATACCAGCCACTGGGAAAGGCTCTTAATTTGGACTGGTGCTTTGATACAGCTTGATTCTAGTTTCAAGGCTGCAGTGTACCTTTAATCTCTCATTAGTGCTGCGATGAGGAGCAAGTCTCCTCATTAGCACCAACCTGAGAAGTGCCACCAAAGCTTTCCAGTTTCTCTCTGATGGAAGAACCTCAAACCAAACAGGTGCATCTCATCTCACACACCAACACAGCAGACAGCTTCTCTGCTCAGTGGCTCTGGGCTCCCTCCCTTATCATTTCCTTCCTTTCTCCCATTTATCTGGGTGCTCCAGCCCCTGGGCTGCAAGCCATAACCTGAGGGTCCCTGTGGGTTGGCAGCTTTACCTGCTGCTGTTTCCCCTTGGCAGGTGGAAGAAGGGCTGTTAATATTTTCCACATTATTACCTTTGAAGACTGTAGAAGGTGCAAAAATGCAAATGGACAGTCCTTGTTTCATACAAATAAAAACACTGATCACAATTATGCTTTGCTACCTGCAATCCCTTCTGAGGTCTTGAGGTCTGGCCCTTGAGATTTCACACCTTTACTGATAGATTTTTTACATCCTGGACAAGTTGCACAGCTGCTGCTGGCTGGTCCTATGATGATCCTCACCCTAATGTCACAGCTAAGAAGCTGAAAACCCCCGCCCTGTCATTATGGATCTATGTTCAGAGAGGGAGGAGCAAGAGGCTCCAGCCCCACTGGGATGGCACAAGCAGCCCAGCCTTGGGACCATCTTCTCAGCCCTAAGAATATTCCACTAGCGTCTCCAAAGCAAAAGCTCAGTGCCTTCTCTGCTGCAGCAACAGAATGTTGCCTCTTCCAGTGCATCCTCCAGAAGAGAAATGTTGGAAAAAGGCAACCATTTTTCAAGTTAGGGAAAATTGGTTTGCCCAATCTTTTTTGCAGAACACTCACAAACCCTATCCATGGCTCCATGACTACATGGCGCAAAGTTCTCTCCTGCAGTGCACTTCCCACAGCCCACCCCCATCCTTGCTGGTAAGCCCTAATAGGATGGGTGCAGTCAGACTGCCCAGCAGGGCTGTCCCTGCCTCCTCCAGCCATGCCCAGAGCTGCCCATGAGCTCCCCCAGGACCATTCACTAGTGCACACTGCTTACCTGCCCAGGCTGCCATTCCATTCACAAATACAGGCAGCCACCAGCTCCTGCCTCCTAGGAAAAGGTGCTCATCTGGAGCAATGATGAAAGCAGTTGGCAGGGAAAAGCTCAGTTTCACTAGAAAAGAGAGAAGCTATTTCAATTATGGCAATATTAACTGGCACCGGACGGACAGGGGAAACTTGTGCCTGCATCCTAATTTAAGCCAGTGACAATTCACAGGCTTTCAAGCAGGACAAACTAAAGGAGACTGGGTTTTCATCTGTGTGACACCACATGTCTGTGTTATGGTGTCATGGGAATGGCTGTTAGGTGCCATTCCCGTGACAGTTTTCTATACAGCTCTTTGAGAGCTCTCTCCTTATATGCTGCTGAGTTTTGAAGGTTTCCAGGACTCTGTGCTCACTCAGAGCAAGCACTGTTTGCATGACTGCCCAGTTAGTGCTCCAAAGAAGTCTGCAACTTGGGATACCACTGGTAAGGACAAAGATACAGTGGGAAGAGAGGTGACATGAAAATCTTCTCTACCCCAGCAATTTGCTCTCTTTGACTGCCAGTGGAAAGAAGAGCCACTTAGCACATTGTCTTTGCTTCATATAGATAACATATTTATTGAAAAATCTGCTTCACCAACAACGGTGAAATCGTGACCAAAAATTACAAAACATCATGGTAGTTGGCTTTATAAAAATAAGCTGCAGGAGTATGCCTCACTGATTTGTACTGGTCTCTCTCAGTCCCTTCCTCCTTTAATGGTGCACATTATACTCTTCAGCATAGAACCATTCTAAAAAATTGCATTCCATCCAAAAAAATGCACTTGTTTTTCCTTAGCAGAGGTCCTTAAAGTGACTTTTCGCCCGCCCTCCCCAACAATAAATATAGAAAATAGCCTCTAAAGAAATAAATTTTAGTTTGGTCAGCTTAAAAAAAAGGTCCATTTCCCCCCTCTTGGGATATGTAGTGACTGAGCAGCCATTTAAACAGTATTCAAGTCTTTGGTGGCTTCAGCTGCTTAAAGCTGCAGTTTTATGTACAGATGATCAGCTGAGGTTCTTTTTTTCTCTCCACAAACCAAAGACTATGAGATGATGTCAGGTGCACATTCACTGCCCCTCCACGGGGAGCGATCCATCACCCTGGAAAGCAAGCAGTCACAGGAGGTCATCTTTGGCAAGGCAGAGCTTTCACACAGAGGGTGTCTTTGGTGGATGAACCTGCTGCATCAGCTGCGGCCGTTTCACGCGCGGTTTCCGTCTCTTTGGCCTGCTCTTCGCTTTGTTGATCTGCACCACAAAGAACGCCAGCACCACCATGGCACCGAGAAAGGCAAAGACAGGAATGGTCTGTCCCACATCCTGGTTGTACCGGCCTGGCATTATACCTAGAAAGGCAAAGAGGTTTGGAAGGCACAGTTACCACGTGAGCCACGATGGCTTTGTGGTGCTAATGCCATCTGCCAAAAGGATCCGCAGCTAACTCTTGTTCAAAGCCCAGGCAGCCATTAATCAGATTACATTTCAGACAGGAAGATTAACAGCTGCAGACCGATTAGTGAAAATCAGATGGGATGCTAACATTAAAGAAAAGCACCAGCATTTCCACCTTGACCTATTTGGGCACATGAAAGCATAGCCCAGATTTCCCCTGTAACAACAGTCTTCTGTTTTGCATTAGAAGAGATGCAGAGATTTGACCATAATCTTACTACTAAGTAATTGCTGTAATTCAAATCCTGATGGAACGAGGAAAGTGATTTCATGCTTGCTTGCTCCAGAGACTATGCATACAGTGAGGATGAGCTAGAGAAACCTTCATTTTTACAGGTGTCTCTGGTCTAGCAGCTCAGACTGGGAAAAGAGCACATATGAGGCTTTCCAACTGCTTCCAGCTCAGCCTGCAATGCTAATCTTGTGAAGGAGAGCTGCCCACCTGAAAGCTGTTCTGAGTGCTAGAGACATAATTTGTTAGTGTAAGAGTTTGTCCAAGGCACCATTCTGACAAACTCTTCTGGACTCTAATTTGTGCACTCATAGAAGGAAATTTTAATTAGAAGTGGGAATGTGGTCACAGCTCCCAAGGACAGAGGCTGCTGCTGACCCATCAGACTGAACAGCATCCAAACAAACCTCAAAAATCAAAATGCACCCACCGAGATCTTCCTCCCAGTATATCATGCACACTTTCTACTGAACAAATTATTCATATATAAAAAAAAAATCTTAATCAGACAGCCTTTAATAACACTGCCATACCATTATATGCATGTTTTTTACAACTGAAAATAAACAGTAGCCTCTCCAATGGCTATGCTGTGCTTTCGGTTGTTTTTTTTTCAAAGCGTATACAAAAAGCAAAGCCAAAACAGCAACTTTCAAACTTTTCAATATTTACCTCCAGGAATGTCCCATGCTCCACTTTCTCCGGGGGACAGTGGTCTCACTTGGGGTCGGTTCTGTCGAAAACTGGGCAGTGCCACTTTATCAAGGTCGATTGACAGTAATTTTTGATGTTTCCAAAGGTTGCTAGAAGAAATGAAAGACAGAAGTGTCTGCCCATTTACTTCATTAATGCAAGGAATCTTGTAGGAACACACAGAGAAAGTGACAATACATATGCAACCTATGTATAACTCACTAGTCTGGACCCAAATGTTGACCCAATCCATTCTTTAGGTTCTGCAGATTGCAGGCCTACAAATTTAAATTCAGACACCACAGGGACACAACCTAGATTAGCAACTATGTACCAACAACTCTCTTTCTTGCACACAGACTTCCAAAAGTAACCAGCAGACAAGCAAGGGCTGTGTGCTGAGCACTTTCCTTCAAGGGACTATAAATGGCACAAGAGAAGGCAGCACTAGGAGAGTTGTCCAAGAAAATGCTTCAGAAAACTCTTTCCAAGGCACATGATGACAGTGGGTTTCATCAAGACTGTTCACTCAAAGTTGGAATCACTCAATCACAACAGTGACTTGTGAAGTTATTTTTAAAATCCAAGTTTCATAGTGTAGCTATTAGGTGAGTCAAAGTTATTCACTGAAGAGGTATTAATCATTATTTCCTCCTTGCAATCTGGTATTTTTCTAGGAAAAGGCATTACAGCTGTCCCTTTCAAAAGCAGCTAGAACAAATTATTTTTCAGCTGAACTCAAAAGTGAGACTTCTTGTACAAGAAAGACATATACTAACCTGGGGGCAGTTTCATTCAAAGGCTGTGGTTTGGCCCAGGACAGGTGAGGACAAGCAGGAAGGGACCGGGGTTTAGGGTCTCCCAAATGAGCCTCGAGCACCTTTGAGTATCGATGCAAATGGTTACCTGCAACTCACAGCAGAGAAAGACTGGCTTACCCAAAGACAGGCAAGATAAAAGTTACCAACACTGACCCTGGGCTAAAGAGTGCTGGTGGAAACCTAGGAGCCGTTTACAGTAACGAGGAGTCACAGCTAAATATCAGAATTAACCCAAGGGTACCTTACAAAACAGTAGGAGCCTGCACCTACCACAGCAGTTAATCCAAGTTTTTCTGGCAGCCTGTGAGATAAGTCTGAATGCTTTATAATGCTCTGTTGCTAGCAACTAGAATGCCCCCCTACAGAACCAGGCATCTGAACATTCCTACTCTATGAAAAGAACATTTTCGAATCCCAACTATATAATCACAGCAAAACCCTGGAATATGTGCTCTCTTCCAGTAAAACAGCACAACACAGCAGAGCTCACAGCAAACCAACCTTGCTGGCACATAACTCCTAACTCAAGGGATCTGCCCCAGCCTTCCTGGCCTGTGAGTCCCCCGGCTTCGGGCGGTGCTTGGCCGCTGAGGCTCTGTCTCACCTTCCATGCGCTCGGGGAGGGAGGAGCCGGCTCCCGACGGCGGCCGCTGCCTGTGCTCCGAGTGGCTGAGGCTGGGCGGCATCACCCCGTAGGACGTGTACTGCAGCAGCGAGTCCAGCAGCCAGAAGCAATCTGTGCATTTCACAGCCCCGAGCCCAAAACAACATATGTGTTATGGCACATTTGAAATGGCTTATCTTTCTGCTAAGAAGGCTTTAATGACGTTTAGAATTACAATCCATTTTGCTGGCTCCCGCTTTTCTCCTGAAGTTCTAGGCTCACTTTCAGAAAGATGCAATTTTCAATGCACACCCCATATTCCCCTGAAACACACAAACACAATCTTAAACTGTCCAGTCTTAAAATATTGTCCCTTGTGTACCAAACCAGGCTCTTTTGGGGAGCAGAACACAAAAAAAAACAGGTTTTGAATACAGGAATTCCAGGTTGCATACAACATCCAAGTTTTGATAAAAATCACGAGGTTCTTCAGTGGAAGCAAAGAAACCTCTGAGTTTCTGCTATAATTTTTAACAAGGAAATGGAGAATCAACTGTTCTTCTGAAAGGACAAAATAAATACCTTGCAAAGAAAAGTAAGAACAAGGTAGTGTTTACAGTGCAAGGATATGACTCATTTGCTTTCTCAAGCTTAAAAAATAAATAAACAAACAAAGGGGAAACATTCTGGCTGCATCCCAGCTAAAGGTACAAACATAACCTACAGCAGCTGAGGTACAGACCAGGCTGGCAATCAACACCACAATACACGTGCTCATGGTTTTCCTTCGCACTTCAAAAGCTCATGATCCCTCACTTTGATTCTCTCCTGAATTATTACTACCTTAATCCAGAGCTACCCCTAAGGAACAAGCACTCCAGCTAGTTCACATCACAACTCTAAAGCTTCCCTTTGCAGGAGTAGGACAATGCCTTATCAGCTACTTCCACCACACAGCATAGTATTTTTCTCAGAACTTCTGCCACTAGGAACAGTTGGCTGGGAATGGGAGTTAATCTTCATAATCCCAGTGTCCCTTCAACCCTCACCTTTGATTTTTCAAAGAGGTCAAACAGATTTTAAGGATTTATATTCACAAATGTTAGGAATTTTCCTCAGTTAAAGCCACCGATGTCTCTGCAGGAGAAACAGCTCTTGGTTCACAATTTAAAAGCTAATTTTAAAGGATTTCTTTAGAGCATTCCACTCTTTCTCGCTTCAGATGTCACGCTGAATTTAACAGTATGAGGGAGGTCACAGAACATTATTTTCTATTACAGAATTTAAAGCTATGTATCTTCTCTTTTGTTATGTGCTTTCAATAACCTGCATCAAGCACTAAGGCACCAATGTGCAGGTGTTAGGGCAACTCACAGGAAGCAACCCGAAGGCAGATAAGGAAAAATCACAGAGCTCTTAAAAAACCCCAAAATGTATGGTAGAGAAAGAAATGAGCTACAAATGGAGAGCTCCCTTAGGCAGTAAGCTCCTTTAAACTTATATAAATTAGAAAAGGGATGGATTGCACAATATAGTATTTTACAATGTCAGTGACAAAAGCTTAAAAAATATAGATGTACTTTTCTTCACAAAAGGAAAATTCAGTTCTGTTCAGTGGAAATGCAGAAAAAGACTTCACATATTGGATTATCTTCCTCCCCTCAAGCCACAGATCTGCCAGCTTGTGCTTTACATGTCATGAGAAACCTAAGCAACTTCTTAAAAATTTGCAGTCAGATCAGACAAACTACTAGAAAAAAGATTTTCTAAGAATCAGCCATAGTGTGTAGGCAGAGAGCATGGCTTCTCTGGGAGCCACAGAAAACACACACACAACTCACACAACTGCCAACAAATGCCTTGACAATAAATAGGAGCTCCTACTTTCTGACATGTTTACACCAGCTGGTGTCAAAGTAGGATAACCTGAAAGTAGTAATGCACAACTGAAACACTGAGCATTACCATAAATCCTCACAGGAAACATTGCAAAGGGAACAAGGCAGTCTGAGGTGCAAACTCAAAAGATAAAATCCACTGTTCTATGCAAAGATTCTGAAGATGTAACTAGGGAAAAAGTCGAAGGATCTCCTAATGGCCTCTTCACAACTTCAGATCAAGAATGTGTAACCATTCAAGAATGTGTTTTGTTTGCCTTCTGCAAACAAAAACACCCCAGAAAATAATAATAATAATTTAAAAATAACAACAACAACAAAAAAAAACCCCACAAGCCAAGCTCCCCTTGCAGAACAGCCTGCCCCAAAAATCAGCCCCCAAAGCTTATGGAACAGGAGATAACCGTGTGTGGTAAACAGCTCCATTTATCAGAGGGCTATTTAATGTGGGGTGCTCCTTTGCTGTCAATGCACCTCACAGCATTTCAGCAGAGCTCTGCAGAACTGAGATTAATCCCCAGTAAGGAATATTTAGAGTCCCTATAAACCATCTGCTTGTGGTGGGGGCTGTGAAAGCCCCAGAGGAGAGCTGTGAGCGCAGTGTCCCCACATGCACACACCTTTCTGCCGGTGGCTGTCATCCAGGCAGTTGGAGTCCCCGTACAGAATGATTCTGCCACCGCCTTCCGACGGAACTTGGTAAAGCCCCAAAATGGGGACGTTTTCAATTACAGCCGTCTCCTGCTTTAAAACTTCAAGACCTAAAGCGAAGCACAAATCAATTTCATAGCCTGCAGAGCGTCACTAGCAATCTACCCATGAAACAACACAGCCCACATTTCCAGCTGACAAATGCAACAATGCCCCACACCATGTCACACATTTTTGCAAGCAGTTTTCAAAACCACCATGTTATGACAAAAATGAAACTGCTCCAAGACCCTGATTGTAAAGTTTCCCTACTGATAATTTTTCTTCTTCTCCACCAAAGAAAGAAAAAAAGACCTCACAACCTTGATTATCTTCAACAACCATGAATAAAAAATTCTAGTATCTTCAGCAAAAGGTTTAAAATCAAATGTTCTGCTCTTTATGTTGTTTCCATCCTTCTGCAGAATCCTATAGAATGCTGGTTTTAGGTTTTTTCCTTCCTAATATTATATCCATTAGAAAAAATAAAGACAAATTTCATTTTTGTATTTGAAATCTATCCCCTTTACTTGAGACACTGTTTATACAGCAGAAACAAACCAGAGAGCTCTTCTGCCTCAGGAACTGCAATGAAAAGGAGTCAACAGAAAAAGCAGGTCTAGCAGGCTACTTGTCAAATTGACACTTCCTCTCTCTCATATAAAGAAATACGTAAGTCACTGGCATACAGGGATTTTGTATTTTCTCCAAAAGGCTCACACAGATGAGCTCTACTGTTCCAGAAAATGTCTCCACAGAGTAATTACCTCTGCTAAGTCAAAAATACAATGGACTCACTGATCTTCTCTGGCAATTGCTGACTTGTATCAGAAGCACTACATGTGCTCCTGCTCTCATACTCAAACACTCTTCACCCATCTGCACAAACCTGACCTGCAACACCCTAAGAGCTCTGCTCAGAGAGTTCCTGCACAGCACTTCTTAAAAGCTCATCAAACACAAGATTTATTTTTTAAACTGCCTGCTGCCATTACAGTTCTGAATTACCCTCTCCCAAATGAAAAGGTATTATGATAAAAGAGGATGGAAATGCATAGAGAACAGAGCACTCAAGTCTGAGACCACAGGCATCCTGTATGCATAAAATTTTCCCTTATGAGAGTTTCACTGGTGACATTTTGTCTACTAAAATTTTCCTTATTTATATCCTTAGATCACCACAGCTACCACAACACTCATGCCAAATATGGCAATGAAATATGGCAAGAGGATATATTTCACTAGCATTTGAAATTTATGAGAAATGTGAACAAGTAGCACAATTACAACACAACTCCTCCCCTTCCAGAGACACATGTACATGTGTGATCATGTTTCCATACAGCAATCACAATACAAGGCTGCATATAACACTTGGATATTGTATTATTTAATAATTGTATGCAGAGTCACACTGCAGCTGCCTGTTCAGCACCAGCTACATGTTCTAGGCAACATGAGGAAACGTAAAAATATCTACCCTCTCAATGTGGTTATGCATTTATTGTTTTTAGACCTTTAGACTTTGCAACTTTGCTTGTGCAGTGACCCCAAAGTTCTACTCAAACCACGGAAAAAAGGACCAGGAAGCTCTTACCTTGATCCTTGAAAGTCTGTGCAATGACGATGCCATCTTCTGGGAACTTTGCAATACTGCACCCTGACGCGTAATTCACTGGAAAACATCACCAAACTGTTGTGTAGACCACATATGGCACTCCCTCCCTTCCTTACCCAACAAGCCCAGGAAAAAACATTCCCAGGAACACTGCACTGAATTTGCACATTTTGACCAATGTGTGTATTTGCAGAGAAATCCTTGCTAAGCACAACTTTTACAGGCTCACCTTTACACACTTTCCAAATCTTTCAATTTAGGAGTTTTTTTAAACTGGAAACCTAAATCAAATACCATGAAAAAGTCTACAAAGGAAGAAATTATTTAAGAAATCATTTACGAGACTCTTTTCACTGAATATGAGTGGTTCCCTTGACTTTTGCTCAACCTCAAACTTGCAGAAAACCAATTTTGCAAACATCCCATTCCAGCCTGTGCAGCAATGGACTCCAGTACTCACTTTCATGACTTGCCATGGTAAAATCTCCTTCATACAGCCCATCACTAAAGGCCATATTCCAGACAGAAAGCAGATCATTGAGAGCTGGTATATTAGCACCTCCAGTATCAGGCATCCACCACTGCCTGTAAAAATTACAGTGTAACACTGTTTATTAGTACACAGAATATACTCCTAAAGTTTGGATAACAGAAAGTCACATGTCCTCCTGCATACGAACTTCCCCAAAGCCATTTAAATAATGAATTACATCTTAATGCCTTCTTTAACTCCATGGGCATCTGAACAGCTCTCTCTGACAACACTGCTTTTGAGGTAAACTTAAATAATACTGATGTAAAGTTCTCAGTGCATTTCAGCTGCATGAGAAACTTCAATTTACTAGTAAGAAATTCAGTCTTATGCTGTTTGTTTGGCTGAGGTAAAAAGGACAATCATATACCTTGCTTCTCATGTTTATAAAGAAGCAAAATGTCACATGTTTTTTCTTTATATGCAATATAAACATGCAGTAATTTCAGTAACAGGTACATGACCTGGTGATACTCTTGCAATGCACATTTTCTTTCTATTCTGCTCCCTTAAAGTAAAAAGACATCCATTTTTATTTGTTGCTCTTGTCTCCAATTTCTTACTTCTCTTAATTGTAAATGTTTTTCTTGGCATTAAAAGTAGAATACAGTACCAAAGAGGCCTTCATAATCATGATAAAATGGGTAGCTATACTCATTAAGCTATAGCCCAAGGTCAGCTCTGCTGCTTAAGGTAGCACCTTCTTAAAGGTAACATCCAAGTACTGAAGTACAGTGCATCACATTTGGGTTTTTTAGGAAAATAGGTGGAATTCTATGGCATTTTCTTTCCCAAAGCACTTGGAAATAAGTCAGTACCTTGTGTTTTCATCATAAAACTTGACTTTTCTCATTACAGATGTGTTGTACCAGTCACTAAAGACTATCAGTGAAAGTCCATTATCAACATCCCTCCTCAGCTTGGTGATCTCTTCAGGGAAATATTCTTCCTCACTGTCCACCATCAGTAAAGTCCCTGTATGGAAAAGAACAAGGAGTTCTCCAGGCTGGTCACTGTGATGTTACCACTATTCACACAGAAGCCAACACAAATGCACATTTTCACATTATCTGGTCCACGTGCCCTGCTCTGGCAGCTCATCTAATGAAGTCATATTTAAGGATGGTAAATATAAGACAAATGTATCCCAAAATTAGTTTGGCAGCACAGGAAGTTGTTGACTTGTTACTTACGACTCCTGCTTGTGTGGTCTCAAGAACTGAATGCCCACATGTGTCATGAGTGTGTTTTGCAGTTTGGTGTCACTCAAATGCTCCATAAACTGAGCCAAACTGGACAATGAGGGGATTCACCACTGATCCAAACTGGAGTGCTAATGCAGATGCACCTGGTCAGGAGGTTTTTCACTGCTCCAGCTCTTAACAGTACTCCCCTCACTACTGCAGACTGGCAGACAGGTAGGCAGCAATTACTCTGAAACGTGGTTTGATTCATCCCTTGAAGACTACAGCTGCATTCTGGTAGGCTTGACTAAAGTGCCACTGCAATTTCACAAAGCCCTCTCTCACTCCTGTTAACAAGTAAGCACAACCTTCTCTGTATCACTGAAAAAAAACACCAGAAAAATATACTTTTATTCCCTAAGCAATCTGATAAACCATTGTAAGCCCCATGTCTCATAGTTCCGTGCAACCAAGCCAATTCCACAAGTCCAGGCAGCCTGCATTTGGAAAGCTTTCTGACAAAGATCCAGTAGAAATGGGACACAGTGCACCCTCACCAAGTGTGAAAACAATACAAGCTAGGGACAACTGGCAATGGACCACAGATCATTGAGTTTTATTCCCCTCACTCCTTCTTCAGGAAATTCCAAAAGCCCAACAAACTACAATCAAATGAGGCACAATACAATGGTGAATCAGAGGGGAGAGAAGGCCCCTAATGCTACTATCAATTATAAAACTAGTGCTTTCAGAAGAAACACCATTTTAGTACTTTTTAAAGGGCTAACATTCACATATCCATGTGTACATCCACTGAACTCTAAAAGCAGTGGTGAGATATTCACTGAAGAATCAAGATAAACAAAGGATTACTACTGGCAACAGTTCCAGAACTGGCAAACTCAGAAGAATGCACCCTCACCTTACAGTGCACTGAAAAACAGCCCAGCCCAAAACAGAAGAGGGGTTTTGGAGCATGCCATGGTTTAAGCAAGGGGCATATGGAAGCAGAAAATAGCACAGACAGCTTGCTCTGTCCCCTGCCTGGCCAATCTGTCCAATTTTCTTCCTGATGAACACAGAAACAAACCAGATACTGCTCTGCTATCACATATGGTTGGATGAACACTTTACCCACTCTTTTATCCAATCAAAGATCATTACACATAAAAAAGGAACCTGGATGGACACCTTTGATTTTAGTCTGTTAAACAGGTCATGCTTCATTATGACTGTGCCAAAATCTTTTGGCAAATACAATTCTGCCTTTGTGGGACTGTGGGACTGTACTTAACCCACTCAGAGGCTGGCTTTCCCTCTCTTTTCATTGTAAGGAACTATGAGAACTGCACTAATGCTACTAAACTCCCAAGCAAGCTTCCCCAGCAATACTCCACACAACTAAGTATCAGCAAATAAATAATAAATACTCCTAATGCCAAAATATTTTTTCTACTACCACTAGAATTTTTATTTGTACCCTCAATACATTTTTGGTCTTCCAACAAAAGGTCATTTCAGAAAAAGTTAACAGTATGGAGAACAAGGCAATTAAGTCATGCTTACCATACTGACTTGCATCAAAACATGTAAATGGGGAGCCAAGAACTTCAACAAAGTACCCCATGCTCCTGAGGTGCTGGTACATGTCCCTGAAGTTTGTGTGGATGTGGTCACCATTCCTTAGAAAAAGAATCGTGTTGAAGACATTTAGATCTGGCATGTAGAACTCTGATTTTTACCTTTTTGATTTTCTGAAATCCTGTCCACCTGCCACCTCTGCATACTCCAAGAAGCTTTCCAAAAAAGCGTGTGTCCTGGTCACTGACTCAATTAGTCCTCACTGAGATACTGTTGCATGATTTTTCCTATGGAAAAATGGAGCTTCCCTAGGGAAAAATGGAGCTTCCCTGCTCCATCTATGAGAGGTCAGCGAAGTCCTTCCCTGCTTTGAAGTCAGTCACCCTTAAGAGACACGGAGTCTCTTCTTGTCTTTTAAATTGTCACGTTTGTTTGGTAAGTGAATGTCGAAGCAGTTAATAAAGTGTCCCCTCTAACTTCCTGTGAGAAATTAGGTCAGAATAGAAAAGCCAAACAAAAATCTCAGTATCTTAAATCAGCATTTTAAAAGCTTTTCATTTCATGTGAATAAAACCACAGAGCTCAAAAAACAATCCTGCACCAAAAGCATAGTCCAAGTGTTTTTCATGGATTTCTTACAGAAAATAATCCCATGTCCCTCTGAAAAAGGCCAGAACTACAGTATTCAGTAAAGTTATCCCATATCATTAACACAGAATCAAGAAATACTGATTTAATAGAACCTGAGATAAATACCAATCTAATGGATCATTCTTCATCCTCAAATTATCCCTGGGGAAGTATCCTGGTGGATAACGGAGGTTATGATATTGATCCCAGAGGACTCGTTTACTACGAGGTGGAGTAGGAATAATCTTCACTTTTATTGGAAGCTTCACCGTTGAAGTCTGCTCTGCACCATTCTTAGACTGAAGGACAGAACAAACTGCAGTGAAATCTTTTCTCCCCACAGCAAACAGTTCACCATGGATTGTAAAAGACCAAAAAACTGGAGGTACCAAATCTACTTTTTGTCACCAGTACCAGATCCAGAGACAAAGAAATTACTTTTGCCCTAAACTGCTGCAGTATTTTTTTCTGCACTCAGCAGTTTATAATTATGCTCAGAATGCAAAATAATTAATATATGTTACAACTGTGATCTGATTCAATTGTTCAAAATCTTAAAAGTTTTCCAGGACCAATTAAGCATGGTTCTAGAGGAAGCATATTCAGGCAATCTTTTTTGAAATACATTACTTAAAATCCACAATAAACAAATGAAATCATGATGTTGGTTCCAAAGAGAAATTTCCTGATTCTAAATTATATGCAATTTGCTCTCAATTATAAAGAACATTATTTGTACTCTTTAATTTTCTGACTCAAATTTAACTTGGGCTTCAAATGACAGGGCTAGAGCAAACCCTTAAAACCAATGTATTTGTGTATCAGAAAGCAGTTTAGATAACTCTTCACCCAGAAAATCCAAAATGCACAGAACTTACTTCATTTTCTGCAGGGGATGATACTGTGATCATAACATGACCCTGAGCAATGCCTTCCCAAGATGCTGCTTTCTTTGCTACAGAGATGGAAATTGCCAAGTATCCCGACCAAGGCCACAAGACTGGAGAATAGGAGAAAGCCACTTCAATGTTATCCCCATTTTGGGGGAGATAGGGCTGCCAGTCTGGCTGTGAAATGAAGAATACAGAACACTAGTAACATAGTATTTGGAATCAGTATTTTTTGTGCACATAGCCCTTTTCCTCTGCATGAAGTAACAAATATTAGCTCTTCTGAAGATTACATCAAATTTAAAAATGCCCTCCAAGCCCAAAAGTTTGGTGTTATGTCAGTGAATTAGCCCAGTTAACGTGACAGCATCAATGACCCAGCCCAGAGGCTTCTCAGAGGCAGGACTGTGAGAAGCTGCCCTAGTGAACCTGCTTTAACATTCTGAAATCATGTGCAAACTTTTACTGGTGAGAACACGAGATTTCCCTTTGATAACAAGGCGAGCTAACAGTGGAACAGACACAGGCCAATTACATCAGCTGTGTGTATTACCACAAGCTAATGACCTTCGATAAGAGCTTCAGTGCCCTTTAATGTAAGCTTGAATCTAAAACAGACCTCGGGAGTCACACTAACATGTTAAAATTAGGCTCGTTTACATTGGCTGGAGTTACAGGACACGTGTCTTTAACTTGTATCAACTCTCAAATCTATTCTACATTTCAACTTAATTAACAGCCTCCCTAGCCAACCAACACGCTCAACATCAGAGGTGTGAAAGAACAGGTTTGGCAGCAGAGCCTGGTTAAGCTGATACATTCAGGTTGCCCTAACCCATGGAAAAGGCTTAATTTAGTGTCAGGATACTTTACTGAGAGCATTTATGTTCCAGGATGAAAAAAAAAAATTAAGGTCTATCCAGAAGATTTTAAATGCTACTAGAGAATACAAAGAAATCTCTAAGTAAATCTTAATTCAAAAGGGTTTTGCAAAGATAAAATGTTACACACCCTGAAACCAATGCATTGCTTGAAAACTTGTGGACAGCTCATGTTGACAAATCCTCCAATGTGGGTGCACCCTTTAATCAGACAGTTTGCATCTCTTGCTCCCAGCAGTGAGGTTTTTTCTATGAATTCATAACTAAAGTAGTATTTTTTGGGAAGGCTTTAGCAACATTACCAGTCAGAATTCGGAACAATGTTAATACTTACCTTGTCTACAATTCTCCCAGTGACTCCCATGCCATTAAGGATAGTAACATTGACAATAGTTGGCATCCCTCCATAATATATGGGCTGAGAACAATAGGGCCACATGTAGGGGCATTCAGTCAAGTCAATATAGCTTGGACTCAAACTACAGCAGGACAGAGAAGAGAAAATTTAAAGAGGAAAAAAATTAACAATAAACAGAAGAATATGCCACTACACATAACTATGAAAAGGTTTCAGATAAACCATGCCAGTCATAGTTTACCAAGCTCTCATCTCACTTCCCAAATATGTCCCAAAATCTTCTTCCATTCCTATTTTTTATTTTAAGTTTTGTGGAAAGATTTTCACACACAAAAAAAGGAAACATCTCAGTACAGGGAGAAGGTCCTTATTCTCAAAAATTAAATTTTAAGTAGTTTTCTACTGTGTTCTTACATTATTTATAACATCTAAGGCTATAAGAGAAAAGGATCATCCCCTACACTGCTGTTTGACTTCTCATCCATTCTCTGGTCAAAATTCATGCTTGAGATTACACAAGATCTGTGCAAGTCCTCACTGTTGCACAAGCACAGATTGCTCAACTGAGCTACACATGCGCCACCTGCTCTCCTAAACAAAAGAGCAAATTCTACTGTACCACTGATTAATAAAGGATTAAAATTAACCTGGCCTGTGGTTTATAGCTGTTGAGGATCTGATAAGCTCTTAGAAGATCCAATTTGCCATGTCCTTGCTCAAACATGTTGACTCCAGGAAGTCTCCGTGCTGATGCAATGAGGGCCTGCTTCATACTTGCTGGATTCACCATTTCACGCTTCTGAACTGTGCTGAAGCAAAAATAATAGACCACAAAATCAGTTTACTGTAACAGTCTCTGTTCATATTTGTCTATTATTGCTTGATGTCTCATTATACAAATGTAAAGAGGGACAACCTTCTGATATATTTCTCTTTAAAACTAATAACATATGAATTTTTCTCGTTACAATGTGTTCCAGAACCAGTAGCCATTACAATCAGGGCAGTATCATCATATGCTAAATAAAATATCTGTCTTCCGAGGGGGAAAAATACCTCTTTTTCAAACAAAAATACACTATTTTTTGGAGAAAATATGATGGTGACTTTGAATTTTTTGCGAGTTTCTCAAATAAAGGTTTGTCTCATCCATATGGAGTAGCTATGACAAACACAGGGTATGGACTTGCAGTTCCCACTTTCAAATTCTTCAGTGTTCAACAGCTGACTTACACAACAGGATAATGGCCATAAACCCCTGTATCCTATAAAATTTACAAGTACATAGATCATTACCTACTACGGGCACCTACTTTGAGCAGCTGCTCTTTTACAACAGTTGACAGAAGTGCAGCAATTCCAAATTATTAAAAAACATGACAAAATTTTCTCATAGTACTGTTACCCCTACAGTTCTCAAGTTTTTTCTTGAAACACAGAGGTAGCCAGATAAGGTAATGTAAGCAGAACAGTGATTTTATTCTTTAAGTTTGTTTTCCTACATGTAAACACAACTTTGTTTTATTTGATGGATTCCTTTATAGAGAATTTTATGATCCTCCTGTTTGATATTTTTCTAGAGATTCTTATATAAGACTTACCTCACTAAGAGAGTGACAGCACCTGCCACCACAGGAGATGCCACACTTGTCCCAGAGAGGGAGCGGCATCCACCTTTCATACCAGACCCTCTCACTCCAGAGCCGTAAGTAACAATATCAGGCTTCACTCTGCCATAACCTCCAGGCAGCTCCTGTGAAGGAAAAGAAAAGGATTATTGCCCTCATGTAAAATGAAAACTGATGGCTTCCTTTGGGCATTTAAATTACCTGCAGGACATTCAGGAATAAAATTAGCAACCAAATTATCTGAGGTTCAGCATCACAGAATAGCAACTAAGCCAAAGAAGGACTCAAGCTGTTTAGGACAAGTTCCCAACTTTTCAAGGTTAGGGTTATCAGCATTTCTGCTAAGCAGGAAACCACTGACCAAATGAGAACCACACTGATTACTGGCCACACTAACAGAAGCATGTGACAGCCCCCTTGATCAAGATCGTTGTGCAAGCTCATCTGACAACGTGTGCAGCAAGCACCCCCTCAGCTCCACAGGCAAGTAAGTGCAATTTCACACATAGCACCTGGAAATCCTAGGATTTTCATGTTTGCATATTTAACCACAGAGACAAGTCTTCACCATGAATCAAAAGGAACTGGATGTTTTATAAATTCATCAAAAATGTCAATAGTAGTCAGGATTAATAATGAGGAACCCTGAAAAGAACATCAAGCTTCTTGCTTAAAGACTTACAATTTCTAACTATTCTGATCTCCGATTAAATCTTTTTCCCAACACACATCTACATAGGATTGTCCACTCAGAAAAGGTTGCCCTTTCAAGGCTCTTATTTTGGCTGCAAATGTGAGTGGTCACCATGAAAATATCTTACCCAAGTGGTCATTCCCCTAGATGAAAAGCGAGCTATATTATCTTCAAAGTCAATGCCACCTACTCCAATCACATCCATCTGGTCAGCAGGATTATTGAGAGTCCTAGAATAAGTTGGGAGACAGGAATATAAAAAAAAATTAAAACAATACCCAAAAAACCAAGATACAGTCATAAGTTTATGCCATCAGATTTTTGTCACATACTTATACTTCACAGGTGACAGCAGCTTATCAGGCAGTTACTAACTCAGTAACTATTAAACCATGTACATTGAAAACAAAACAAAATCTATTCTTAGGCATTTATTTTAGAGATACACCATAAATCATTCTGGGTTGATCCTTTCTATATTCCTTAAGTCCAAGATCAGTACCAAAAGCTGGCTGCTCACACTAAGAGGGAAATGTCAGCTGGAAGCACTGCCATTCTTCTTTTGCTGACTTTCCACCATTTCAAAGAAAAGCATTTAGTTAAATACTACACAAAATGAAGTAATAAGGGCATGGGAAAGAGTTTAACTTGAATCACTTTCTAAGATTAGAGAGAAAAAATGGAAAGAAAACTTCCTGACCAAGCACAACGACTTCCAAACCCACAGAACACCACAGCCAGTTTCCTTTGAAGCGGTCACTGATGCTCACCCATATAAAGGGCCATCGTTGCCAATAGCAGAGACCATGATGACATTGTTGGCAGTCAGCTCCCAAACCTACAAAAAACAATGTTTACAATAAGGCTCTGCCACCAAAAAAGAGACTTTTCTAATAGACATAACTTCTTTCTGAGCCTTACAAGATACATCTCAATGTGCACCCAGTATTAAGCTCTGAACTTTCCTAAGATGATTTTAGCAATAACCTAGCCCTGACAGCAACACTACTGACAGAATATTCTTATGCCAAAGGAAAAACTTTTGTCTGTAACAAACACTGCAGATAACAAAGTCAAGTAGTCATTATGAATCCCCTCCAGTAGTTCTCTGGGGAGTACAGTCAAGTCACTGCCAAAATAAATTTCAATGCAGGTTTTAATAAAAAAAAAAAAACAAACAAGGAACAATTTATATGCTTCAAACCCCTTAAATGGCCTTTACAAAGAATGACTATATCCTTTAGTTGAAAAGTGAACTAATTCACTTAATGCTTTTGAAGGCCAGGCCAAACATTCAGGAAACTATGACACTTACAAAGACAAAAAACCAATTCCATCTTAACCTGAACCAAATCTCTTAGCACATAGCTGAATCAACTACCTGCACTTTTTACTTACTTGTTCTTAAATTCACTAAAATCATGTCATGCATATTTTTTTTAACATGAAATAAATTAATCATGCAGAGATTAAAAAACCCAAGAGTGGATTCCAGTTAAGTGTCTCATATTAAAGGTCCTTTTAGTTGTCTGCTTGGGAGTAATTTTCTAGCATATTGCCAAGCATTTTGTTAAAGGGCATTTTCCATAACTCTGTGTACTTCTGGGTTGGGCTTGGGTTTTTTTTTCACTCATTCTTTATACATATTCCTAAAAGCCCATACACTGTACAAAATTCCTGTCACACAAATGAAACACAAACTGTCAGCAGGACTAGACACAAACAAGCTCTGCAAATCCAGCATTTGTGTGAGAGATACAAACATTATGCCCACTTCATTTCCTCATACTAACTTTGTCAACAAATGGATGATCCATGAAGTCTGGCCCACCAATACTTAGATTCAGTACATCTATCTTCTTTAAAATTGCATAATTAAAAGCATCCAGAAACCAAGATGTATATGAGACCTATGTAAGAAAGAGGGGGAAAAGTTACCATAAAAAAGAAAATCTGTGATTTCATGACAATGCAGACTTTAGACAGAGAGGAAAAACACCAAAATATGCATAAAATTGACAATGGTCTTAAATTTCTAGTACTCAGTACATTTGAGTGACTGCTCCATTATACACATAAGACTTCCATATCCTATTTCTGGAAAACATACCAGATTTGGAAACTGACAGAAATCTTGTACTAAGTCTTTTATAATTAGAAAGCTGTATCCTTTCCACTTACCAATGTCTACATTTATGAGTGCATGCAATACTCCCAAAGGAAAGTATTATTACAGCATTAACCTGAAAAGGCAGGAATTGAAACACATGTAAAATAGCTACCTGATTATTGGTGAACACTCTGAAAATGTGCAGTTCAGCATTTGGAGCAAATCCCTGGCATTCCCTCATGCTGGCTATCACACCTGCTACAAAAGTCCCATGGCCTAAACCTATCAGCATGAGAAGGAAACAAAATAAGACATCAGAACACAAAGAATTCCACTGCCAAGAATTTTTACTGCTGAACATCACCTATAGCAAAAATCACATAAATTTAACAGACTTTACAACAAACTACAAGTGCTGGGTTCAGTTCTAGTCTTTTTTGAACCATACTTTGCTACCAGGTTCAGTGGGAACAGAATTTGCATCACATTGTAGCCAGACAACTAGCTGATTAAACTTAGGTAATTAATTCTCCAGTCCATCCACTCCTGATTGCTGCCAATGAAATCACGACAAAAACCAGTATTTTGGAAAATGCAGCTCATTTCAAAGTAAATGTATTTTAATGCAGACTTTTTAAAGGATTTTTATCCTGAGTCTGCAATAACCGAATCTTGTTAAGCATGAGCAATGAGAAAAGAAAACACTTTTTTCTCCTCTCCTCAAAAAACACTTAAGCTTTTGCTTTATTGGACTGCCCACATTACATTTTTGTACTCCAAATCCGGCTGTCCAGCAACCCTCTGGGCACCAAGCTTACAGAAGGAACTATCCAAAAGCAGATGCTGCAATGTAAAGTAATTACTATGAAAAGAAACTATGGAGATGCAAACAATACTGAGCAATACAAGCATCTACCTTAAAGTCTAGAAGAGTCAATGGCCAACTGACTCACTGACCCAAACTGTATGAAGTTAATAATCTGTGAAAGCACATGGTCAGAGCAAGTCAGGGTCAATGCAGTAAAAGGAACACAAACATAGTGTAGAAAATAAAAGGTTCAGTTATACAGAATAGAAAAACTTTACAGGAAGGTGCCAAACTCTGATCAGTTTAGGACTACACAGTGAGGAAGGAAAATGCTGTCCCTCAACAGTACGGAAACATGTACCACTGTGAAACAGCGACATGAAAAGCAGTAGGAAAGAAAACACCTTCTCTGGCAATGTATTCACAGGTGCACAGTAACGTTTTGCCCTGACATTTTTCAACAGCTATGATAAAGTGTCACATATGACTCCAAGGACACTTATGCACCACCCTTTTGAACCTTAATAGTCTCTGCCGAATTTGGTATGAGTACAGAGTGCCTGGAACACTGCAAAATTAAGCTTTAAATATCAAGAGACACAGTTTTAACAGATGTTAGCAGCACAGCAGCAAGCACAAAAGACACGGGTGTCAGGAAGAGCTGGAAAACTACACTGTAACTCACCATCATCCAAGGTTCTCTCATTAGTCCAGTTTGTTCTCTCCTTTACATTTTTGAAATGTGGATGTTTCTCACTCAGACCAGTGTCAAACACTGCTACTCTCACACCAGCACCTATTAAGAGAAAACATTGCTTTTTCTGATTCAGCTCCATAGTAAATCTATTCTATCACGTTAAAAGGGAAGTTTGTTTAATGTAGTAAGCAATTTACATTTCAAGTCAGCTATAGGTAATAAATAAACTCATATTCCAACTCAGAAATTCAGTCGAAGATCATAAACATGACCAACTTCCCCTAAGTAAAGTAGAGGAACAAACAAGCGCTCCATAAATATACAATGCATTCCAAACCAAATTATTTCTCAATCTTTGCAACCTGGCAGGCAGTGAGAGATTAACACACACACAAGTCAATTAGCCTCTCCTTACGCTTCAGTTGTTTTTCCAAGAAGGTGATTGTTCTCAGGCAACAAGCAAAAGCACACCTGTGTAACCCATCTGCCAGAGGACATCTGCCTGCAAGGTCTGAGCAACCTGGCGAGGGATGGCTCTCAGCAAGCGCCTGCTCGAGTGCCGGCCTGTGGCGTGCCAGAAGCCAGAACCCAAAGAAAGACTTGCTCTTCTCAAGGGGCGTGATGACTGCCACTTCTGAGTCCACCTGGTTTCATTGCACTGCAGCACTGGATCAGCTGTGTAGAATTAGGATGTAGAAAATTAAAAACAGCACGAGGAAAACAATAATAGAATTGATTGTTACAGAAACTTAAGACATCATAGTGTTACAAAAAAGTTTTAGATTCTTGAGTATCAAATTTCTCTAATTAACATCAGCAAAAGCTGCTGGTTTATCTGCTACAGATACAGAGGTCGCTATTCTGAGCTAAGCCACCACTGCAAAAGAAATGTTCCTGTGTTGCAGATGGAAATAGAGCGTGCTTCAGCAAACATACAAGACCCTTGTAAATTTATAACCAAAAGAACAGATTTCTGTTAATTAAAGAAAAACTGCAGGGCAGTTCTCATGCTGAAATGAGGATCTGAAATAAGGCTAAGAACACTCTTTCAAGGCAGATCCCATGCAGCCACACAGAAAATAACTTACACTCCGAATACTTGAGAGACCGGAAGACCTTTCTCTGAGGTGTCACACGCTTGATGTTTGGATGATCTTCCAGAGTGAGGACTCCATCCTTCTGCTTCTCGTTGATCTGAATAACTTCAAAATCGCTCGGATAGTCACTGGCTGGGTTGTTGCGAGGTACAATCCTCCAGTTCTCAATATCACTGCTTTTTAATGCACTTGAAATAAATTTACTTCGAGCGTTAGCTGTGAAGTATCCATTAAAAGCCACAATATACTCTGGAACAAGAGCACAACTTTTTCAGAACTGGTGTTTAAGCAGCTAATGCATGAATTCACATTGCAGTCTGAACTTTTCTTTACTCAGAACAAATAATTACCATTTGGGACCCTTTTCTAATGCTTTTACAAGTTTGCAATTTGTTTCTGCACTAAGTAAAGGGGTAGGGGTGTTGGAAACCTAAAAAATATGACAAAAGCCTTTGAAAGGAAGGTGGAATTGTAAATATCAGGGAAAAGGAAAATGATGTGAGAGGAGTGAGGGAACAGATTTATTGTTACAAACTGATATGCCAATTCAGTGTTTCTGGACAGGAATGTTTCAAAGACTCTACATGATACTGTGATTTAGTGCAAATTACTGAAACCAACTATGACAACCTCAGAAAACAAAGAGACTCAATAGCCCAGTCCCTGATCTGCACCGGTGATTTGTCAGCAGGCTCAGCTCTAGCTAAGACCACCACACTCAGTGTGTTAAGGCTGTGGCCAGCTATGCACAGGAATGCCACTTCTGCCACCCTCCTGCACCCAGGCACAGCACAGCTTCACTGCAGGAGTACTGCAGGTTCCTGAGGCAACACATGGATGCAGGGCCAAGGTGTCCTACTGCTGTTCTCTGCCTTCCCAGCAGCAGCACCTGCCTCACTCTGCCTTTCACCTGCTCCCTTCACTATTATCTGCCATTTTTCCATGCAAGTATCACTTCCAAACTTTTTCTTTAACAAATCCACAGAGACTTTTTACTTTTCTCTCCCCTTCAAGGCCCTTCTGTGTGGTTACATTTTATAAAAGAGCCTCAAGCATACCACTATTTTAACTGGCCAGGTCAAAACAAAAAGCTACTAAACACACCACTCTTGCCCACCTGAGCCTTCCCACTCCATTTTCACTTTTAAAATCCTCTGGATTTCCCTCTCCCTTCTCTTGTTGGAACGCTGTCTCCAGCTAAACAAATAACCTTTGAAAAAGTGCTCCTCTTTTCAAATAGAGGGAATTTAACAGATGATGTTAAATGTTTCTACAGAAACATGTTTCCACATGTCACGTCATGTTTCTACAAAACCCTGAGTGTTACAATTGCACAAACACCACAAATCAGTAACATACACATGAACATGACATGGATTTTTTTTTTTACTGCTTAACTGTTTATTACCATGTTCCACGACCGTCGAAGTGAACTCCACTTTCAGAGTAAGACGAGAACATCCAGGACATATGTGAGCCTCATGAGAAGAATTCGCTACTCTGGTACCAAAGTGTTTTTTGCCACAGAGTAAAATAACAAACAGAACAAGCCAGATGTTTGCAAACTTCATGGTCATAGAAGAAAATGGTTTCATTCCAAAAATTCCATATATTCAAATCACAATTTTCTTCTTTATAAACTAGTTCATTTTTGTTTCAGTAAACGTTGCTTTCACCGTGCTGATCAACTGTATATTCTGAAAGCTGGATCCAAAATAAGTAGCGATTTCATGGTCTTTTCAGGTCAAGCCTAGTGAACAGGCTCATTTCTTTCTCCGCTTCTTCTCCATTTTGCATTAAATGATTCAGTCACTCAGGATGTGGCAGCTCAGTCCTATACTCCATCTCTGATGGCAAAGTTAACTCCCTAAAAGAATCAGCAAAGCTGATTGCAAGGCAACCTGTAAGGCAGGGCAATACAGAAAATAATTAGATGCGTTAATAATTTGTGCAACTGTATAGTCTGAAAACTACCAAAAAAAAGACACCTTTGGAAGTTCATTTTAGAAATAATAGGGAAAAAAGTTCCTCATGTTTCATTTACAATTTTTCCCCAACACTGAAGTTTTTCCCTTGTTCAGACCAGAGCACATGTGAAACACTCGAGCATTAACCTGACAAGAGAACAGGCAACAGTGACCACCAAACTCAACCAACTTCCTGAAGCACAGCAAAGAGCTAAAAATTACATGCAAGCCCCATGGCAGAGAAAAAGTGAAAAATAAAATATTAACATAATAAAAGTGTCCATGGACACCTAAAAAAAGCATGGTTTTTTCCATTCAGAAACATGGCAAATAGAAATAATGCACAGAACTTAATTTTACTCAAGGCGGATCAGATTCAAACTCTATGCCAAAGCCAGGTAAGGACAAAAGATAACAGAAGAGGCAAAGCTGCAGTGACTCTGCTTGAAATCTACATGAAAAAAGTCTTTCAAAATTTTTTTGGGCCAGGGTGTGTGTTACTAAAAACATGGGCACCTGAGGAAATAAGAGTTGATAACAACATGTGAAGTTAACAGAAGGAGCTGAAAGTGTTTTCCACATGGAGGGAGAGCCTCCTCCCCTTATGTTCCGAAGTGCATCATACACTCAAGAAAAACTGCAACGATAGTATTCTCCTGAATTCCAAACATTCAACCAGCAACTAAGAGATACAGGCCATTAAAAGAAAATAAAAGAGAAACATTTATGTCTGGTTTGTCACAGCACCTGGAGAAGCAGAACAGATTTGTATATTGCAGCTGTGACCAGGACTGGAAAGTAGGGGCCTTACCAGGGGATTCACATGATTCAGGGGAATGATGGGCTGACCTCACAGCATAACATATTAACCGAGTCTGAATGCAACAGCTGTTACTTCATTTTCATTTAATTTTATTTAGCATTATCAAGTATTTCCTTGCAATAGGGACAGAAATAACCTCTATTTTCATTTGACTGACAACACCATGGCAGACGGGGAACTGACTACGAGCAGTTACAAAGTTTCCCCGTCCTTCCTAACTCAACATAGTTACAGTGACTTCTGGCCTCGGCTAAGCTCTGCCTGCCTTATCACTCCATCGGTTAATAACCCCTACAGCAATAAAATAAAACAACCACACAAATGAGCAAAATAAACACCCTTGTGGCTAATAACAGGTTGTATGTAAGCACGATAACAAAGTACGATGGATACTAAGAGCAAAGGAGCAGCAGGCCAGAGGTTTATTCTGTTTACCAGCCACACCGTGAGGGCAGGGTGGGACTCACACTTGCCAGCTTCCCCTGCCCCAGAAGAGCTCGGAGTCACCCCCTGCTCCTGCCGAAGCGAGGGCCCCATCCCGTGGGCTGGGCACGCCGCAAGGATCTCTGCCAGCACCAAAACCGAGCCCAGCGAGGCCGGGCCCGGTACCGCTCCGGCCGGACTAAAGCCGCAGCGAGCGCGGCCGGGCACCGTGAGGGGCAGCGCCGCCGCTCCCGGCCCGGGCAGGGCAGGGGTGAAGTGACAGCCGGCGGGGAGCGCCCCACGCCGCGGCGGCGGGCGAGGCCGCCCCGGAGACGAGGGGCAGCGAGCGCCGCCCGGCCGCGGCCCAGACCCTGAGGGAGCCGCGGCGCTCCCGGCCCGCCCGCCCCGCGCTCACCGCGCCGCCGCCGCCGCCCGGCCCGCCGCCATCTTGAGCGCCGCTCGCCGCCGCGCTCTCGCGAGAGCCCCGCGCTGCGCAGGCGCGGCCGCCGCGGGAGCCCTCGCGGGGGCGCGCGCTCCCGGTGTCCGCGGGGAATGGCGCCCGCGCCCTCACCCAAACTTAACGGTTGGGCTTAAAGCCCCTTTGCCAGCGAGCGGGAGGCGTTGTTGGCACACAAGTTTTATCCCGCACAACTGCTTTGAGGGCCAGCTGAGGTTGGCGTCAGCTGTGGACAGATCCCCGTCATGTATCCCTGACACCCCACCAGCTGCTCCCCATCTTCTCCACAACTCCATAGCTGGCGTTTCCAATGGCTTGATTTTTCTGGGGTCCCGTTTCTGATGGAGTTGGATAAGTCGCAAATTCTCTCAATGTTACAAATGGACATCATGTAGCACTATTTTGTCACTTATTAACAGAAATAACACTATACCTGCTCCTGCCCAATTATCTCAATGAGAAAGTGACTAGAGATTAACATCAAGAACATCAGCACTCTGTCAAGCAGCAGATGAGCTATTTAATACAAGGATACAGAGAGGATCCAGACTTCTGTTGTCTAGGTTACGCAGCTTCCTTAACAAGGTATGGGTAAGTTACAGTAAGTCCTCCAAGGTTCATTGAACATTTTTGCAGCACTCTGATCAAAATTATCTTGTGGGACATCGAGCTACTCCTATTTCGCTTTGGCTGCCAAAGCTTGCTTGCGTAGAATTCTGTTCAAACACAGTGCAAACCATACCCACATCCACTCAGGCAGGCACTCGCCCAGCGTCAACTGTGGAGAGGCACAGGGAGACAAGAAAACAGAAGAAAATTACAGAAAGGCACAGATTAAGATACATTCCATTAAACCGTTTCTCAAATCATTACTAAAGCAAGACAAAAAGTTCTTGAATATCATCAACTAAGCCTTAAATTCAACCCTTGAAGCACACATATTCAGTTGTTTTGGATGTAGTGCCCACAGCTGAGCAGTTAAGTTCTGCAAATAAATTCTGAATCCTGATTTGATTGAGTTCACAACAGCAATTCTGTCTACTTCCATTAATTGCCACATTTTGCCAGAATGCATCCTGTCTCTTTTATTCCATTTGGACTAATTCCCACTTTTTCATTTCCATCTAGTCAACCCAATGCTATAAGGAAGCCACAAGGTAGGATACAAGAGATGTGACCAATGTGCATAAAACAGTCTGTCCCAAAAATCAAAACCCTAACAAATGGAGGAAAATATAGGTCTTTTCCTGCTGTTATTCCATCCTCCCTACCCACTCTTCCCCAAAGCACAAATATGCTCAATATATTAAGACTGAAAAAAGCCATTTCTGTTTACAGAAGACAGTGAAACACTTGCCCAGTGAGCAGCACCCCAAGAGAAATGAGACACTGTTTTTCAGTAAAAAGTTGTCTCTTTCCCATTTCTGCTGTGCATTTCAAGGGAGAATTGGATTCACTATCTGATCTTAAAAATAAGCACGGACAAGCACAAATTTATAAAGCATAACTAGTGAGAAAATATGGCACAATGCCTTAAAGTCTACAATATATATTAACTTTTTCATAATGAGCAGCTTTCATTCAGACTCCTAAGAAAGTAAACAGATGATTTACTTCTACTGGCAAACATGAAATAGTTTAATTAATTCCATTACCTGTATTGCATGCTTCCAGCAACCAGTGGTCCTTATGGATAACCCAAGAGTAGAAACAGCATGACTTGCATATTCTTCAGCAGTGGGAAAAAAGATCCATTTCTTTGATAGTGTGCTGCTGAATGCTAACATTTTTGTAGTAGTTACAAATGGCGTTAGACTCTGAACAAAAATTCCTTTAGAGGCATACTCATAATGTAGTGATCTACTGAAATAGTCCAAGTAGCTCTAGAAAAACAAAAGCAGAAAGACACTTTTTTTCTTTTTTTTTTAAACAATGAAATCTCAGGGCAAAGTTTTATTAAAATTACAGAAAAGTTTTAACATATTTTATGCACCAGCTCAATAAATATTAATAAATAGTATAAAATATTATTTTTTAAAGTATTATCAACATTTCTCTGTGTTGTTAATTGCTATAAACCTGCCACCATACAGTAACTTGCAGGACAAAGTGACTGCTTATCACAATCTGACAATTTCTGCTTAAAAATAATAGAAAAACATTTATTTAATCTAAAACAAACACCTTATCTGGTCTGGGGGCACTGCAAGGACACTCTACAGACAATTATACCTACTACCGTCAGAAGAAAAAAATAAAGTCCCATTCTTTAATACATTTACAGGTGAATTTTGCACTCAACTGTCTTCTCCAGAAGCCAGGTTAGTTATTTCCTGGGACTCTCTTAGGCAAAAAGATTTGTTAATGTTTACCTGCATTACCTCCTTTAGCCCATTTTACTTTGACAGAAGAAGAAAAGCACAAGGCTGATAACTGGGACTGCTGGAATCAGACTAAAACATGAGCCTGGCTCAGTCTTATCAGGGCAACAACACTGATGCCTTCCCTGCTGAAGCTACTGCTGTGCCACACAGTTCTCCCTGAGAAAGAGCATTTTAGACTCAGCTTCTGAGCAGATATATTGCTTCTTCCAACCAGCTTTTCAAAAGGTTTTCCCAACAGTTTGCTGGCAAAGCATCTTGTACAAATTCTCTTACAGCTGCCTTAGGAAAATTAAAGCAACCACTTCAAGCATTACAAATTGTTACTACACAAATAGGCTTAGGATGTTACAGCAGCTTGTTCTCACTTCTGTGTTCTGAGGCCAGGCTTAAAGCTGGAATGCTCATCTGGAATTTGGATTATCTCAGTTAAATCAAGAAACTTTGGTACATTTGTGATTCTTCGTTCTCATTCAAGCCTTTTAATTGTTTTAATTCAGAGTGCAGCTCTACATACACCTAGCATAACCAAAGTGGCAGATACTCTGCACAGAAACAGTAATTGTAAGCCAGTTTCCAACTGAAGGAAATCTGCAAGGAGTTTTACACCTTGGGGTGGTAAGAGCTGGTTTTGCTCCAGGCCAAAGGAAATGAAAGAGCTATGTCAGGAGCAAGGCTACAACAGAAGGCAGCCATGGACAGCTGGGAGCAATAACCCCTTGTGCTTAGACACTGGATCTGGGCGAGATCCTTCCACTGCTCCTGTGGATTCAGCAGCATGTCATGCAGTGTAAATCCACCATGAGCATTCATTCTTCCAGCATCACCCAGCTACCCAGTCCTATTCATTACTGCTTGGATCTCTTCAGGAAGGACAATTATGGGGGAGTTCCTTTCACTTGTCCCCAAATATGCCACAACACTCCTTGGTATTACACGAAGCAGAAGCTTGACTGACCACACTCCGTGTCACAGTGGTAGCATGAGCATAAGTATAGCCCTTTTTGCTACCAAATACTGGTATGCAAGAGACTTGAGGTATGTGCACAGTCGAGATGAAGAAGACAGAGATGAAATTCTTGATCCTTTCAATGGGGCCCACAGAATTGTCTCTCTGCTTTGTACACCTGAGAAAGGCAGCATTTCTCCTAGAATGACTGTTACGCCACACTTCACACAAAATCCAAAAGCACTGACTTTGGTTCAAAGCCCAGCACTGGTGAGGATGAAGAATTTACTGCATAATACATGTAGTATTTGCCTCCAAATTTTAAACAAATCCCTAGAAAACATTCAAGTATTTTGACATCCTTGCTGAATGTGTTTCCAATGCATGCCATTTAACATTACAGCCCAACTTACTTTAGAGGCTCCATAGACTGTCAACATCGGTGTTGGGTGACAATAGACTGCTGAAGAAACGTTCACAATTGCCCCTTTCTTCTTCTTTACCATGCCTGGCAGCACAATATGTGTCATCATGGTAGCAGAAGCAATATTTACATGGATCAGGTCCCATAGTATATCCTCAGACAGATTAGTAAAATAGTCTGCGTAGGCATAAAATATTCCTACATTATTCACCAAAATCCCAATATCTCTGTCTTTCAGAGCCTCCTTAATGGCTGGGTAAAGCTCACGCCCCTTGCTGAAATCAGCTACTATGAAATCTGTTTCCACTTTATAGGTTTCAGATATGCTCCTGGATACAGCCTCCAGCTTGTCTTTGTTTCGGCTGACTAAGATGATGTTGACACCATGCTTTGCCAGTTCTTCAGCATAAGCCTTCCCAATACCATCTGTGCTACCTGCAAGAGAAAACAGCAATAGATCACACAAGTGAAAAACAGAGCTACACTAGCCTTCTATCTTGACAGTTCTTTCAATTATAGCTTTATTCCTTTTTCTGAGATCATGCAGCACTAAATATACTGAATTCAAAGACACAACAGAAAAGACAACACTGTCAACCACCTTCTGCAATTCCCCTCATAAAAGTTTTATATTTTCTATGACAACAAGAGAGAGCTCAAAGGAGAACCTTAATGAAAGGCAGGGATGTCAGAGGTACAGGACTCAAACCTTGCTGAAGAACTAGGGCACATATGAACACCTCACAGCAAAAAGAGGATCTTGTCTACATCTCTGTCTACACTTGCAGGTGATCAAGAGGTACCTTGCAAATTTGGGCAACAATTGCTGTGATTCTTTCTCAGCAGTCGGTCAACTCACTTAGCCTGCCCATTTCCTGAGGAATTAATTTATAAAGGCAATGAGTAACAGCCAATGCTCAGGCAGATTAACCTGCAACCAGAGACAATACAGGCTCCAGCCTGCAATATAAAGCTCATCCAGCACCACAAGCCACCAAGTTTCACAGTACTGGCACAGGATGTTACATAAACACAAGGAAATTCACCACTTCATCTCTTACCCGTGACCACGGCCCACTTCCCGTACTTTTTGACGAGATCAATCTCTCCAATCAGCTTTGGGATCACGTGCAGCCTGAGCGCGCTGTAAGTGTCCAACGCCAGGGACACACACTTTCTGACTGTGTACCAAGCTCCAACAATAGCCAGGGCTTCCACATAGAAACTGCAGGAGCGACTGATTTCTCTGTACAAGAGGGAGAATCGATCCACTGCAGCCATGGTGATCACAAACCTAAAATAAAAAAAAGACACATGCAATTGCAATTGCCTCTTGGGCCATGTAAACTCATCACTGTATGGATAACCTTTGAGATGCAGCATTTTACACTTTGAACACTATTTTGATGCAGAAAAAACACAAGTCAGTGTGCTAAAATTTGTGTGTCACCTACCATCAACCTCACTGGTTTAGGTACTGTTTAAACCCTTTTCCTAGGGTTGAGCTATTAATCAGTTATACTGCAACATCAATGATCAAGGATTCTGTAAATAAAACAATTAAAGCAGAAGCTGAACGGGTGGAAACCAATGTTGGAAGGTGAAAAACTACCTACAAGGGAGGCAAGGATAACCAGCTCGCAAGAGCTGGGAAACAAAGAAACAACGGGCTCTTTCAAGGACGAAAACCTACGTGAGAGCCAGCGCAGGCTGAGACAGCACGGCAATCACCAGGGCAGCCAAAGCACCGCATCTGCCACTGCCCTTGAACCACGGCACGGTGCAGCGCATCAGGCACACCGCGCTTGCTGTGCCTCACACG
>QUSF01000023.1:6249923-6302608 GCA_003676055.1 Chloebia gouldiae | reverse complement strand
CACCGGCTGGGGGCTGTCAGAATGCAGGCGGCGCCCGCTGGAGACCCGGACGGCGGCCGCAGTGGGGAGGTCCCGGCGCCTGAGGCGCCGCCGGGCGGCCCCGGGAGCGGAGGTGCCCGCGCGGAGCGTGAGGGCAGCGCTGGGAGCACAGGTGAGCCCCTCCGGCTCGCTCGCCAGCACACAAAGCCTGCACATCACGGCTGTTCACACTCACCTGGATGCGGATACGAGGGTGTGCTTTCTGCCGGCAAAGTCACTGGGAATCCTGACATAACTGAGGCGTACTCAGTTGCTGTCTTCCTGTGGTCTTTTTTCCTTTCCCGACATTGCTTTCCTGTTCCAGTGCATGGTCAGAAAAGTCCTTCCCTATGTTCAGGTGGAACTTCCTGTGCATCACTTTCAGTCCATTGCCTCTTGTGTCACTAAGTATGTCCGATTATTGTCTTTTAATTATAGTCTTATTTAATGAAGCTGGTACAGTCTTCTTGTTTGCACTTGCTCTTTAAATACATGAACTACAAGTGCAAGTAGAAGGTTCAGGGCAAGTATCTGTAGAGACATACTGAAATTCATCAAAGGCAGTGTAAAAACATCTTCCAAGGAGTGCAAAAGGGTACACTGGTAGAAGAGCTGGACTAACAGTGCTTGGGGTGACTGATACACCATTGCTGAAGTCTCTTTACAATAATCTCAAATTTCTGTTAATTAAATGTAATGCATATTAAATGTCTAACAACATAAGCACACAGGTGTCAGTACTTTATTGTGAGTGTACATTATAAGAATATTAACAATAATGGGTACTCTCTGACTTCCAGATATTAAAAAATAATAAATATGCAGATTTCAATTGCTACTATTTATTTTATAATGCTGTGTAAAAAAGTTAAGTTTCACTAAAAATCTCAGCAGAAATCTTGGTTAAAACACTCTCTTCTTCAAATTCATATTCAAGTGCTCTTCAGTATTTCTCTGAAATAACTGGCAACATGAAACATTTTCCCCACCCTTGCTGTTAAATTGCAATTAATTTTCTTATTTAAAAAGCTGTTAAAACTCAAGAGAAAGAAGTCAGCTGTACGTCCAGTGCAGATCAACAGAATGAACAAAAATCAGGTACTGATGAGAAGTCTGAAACCAGCTCATCCCATCAAAGGACAGAAGAAAAGAGAGGCTCTGTAAGGTAATAGATTGCTTGTGGATGTGTTGGCATCATCAGGAGTTTTGCTATTCTGTGTGTTCATCTCAGATCTGGAGAACAATTCTGAAGATGAATTTGAGAATAATGGATAAATGAGGTTATTAGTGCTATTTCCAGCATCTGGACAGATGTTTGGGTGGCCACTGTAGCAAACTACATTCTGACCACATGATGAAGTCATTTAATGGATCTGGAGAAAATTCTGCAAATGCCCATGGAAGTCATGTGCCAGTAGATTTAGCCATTTCTCTGCATCAGTTCAGACAAAGCATTCTGTTAATTCCTAGTGGCATTCCCAGCCAACCAACAGCTGTATTTCAAAACTTTCTTGAGTGCTACTTTGGAGTCAGCATGTCAATAAAATGTTGGGTTGATTACTATTGATTCTCCTAGCTTGAGAAAAATACTGCATTTTGGTGGCTCTGCCACCAAAGGTCCTGTACCAAAGCAGTAAGGAACAGGGGAAAGAACTGGAGAGGAAGCTAACATTGGAACCAGAAGCTGACATAAAATCATGCTGCCCTCTTCCAAGAAGATGGACTCTCTAATTTCCTGCCTGTATTCCTATGAACCCTCTGGTTTTTTTAGCAGAAGGGCCTGGTAACTCACTTCAAAGATAGAAATGAAAAGCCACACTAAAAAAAACAGCTTTTTTTAAAATACAAATTTGAAAGCTGTAGCTGTTTCTCCTGCATGAAAGAATTGTTGTGTTGCAATGGAATCTGTAGGAAACCAAAAATCTCAGAATGTGCACTGAAATACATTTTTTTTATTTTGCTTTTGCTTCCTGTACTATTTTAGGATGACAAAAAAGATTCTGCTAGACATCTGTAAACAGCAAAAATTATACTGGACCCCATACTTAAATGATACACTGTACTTGCACTATAAAGGTAAGAGGTGGACATGACTGCCTAGCTTGATCATTCTAAGTACCATTTTAGCAGAGAATTTACTTCATGGCTCACTGAAGTAAAGTATCTAGTCATTCTTCTAAATGAGAAAAACAATTTTATGTAATACTGGATTTGGGAATCAACATGAGTCAATATCAAGGTGGAAAAGTAAACTGTACATTTAACTCGCTTTGTGAAGCCATCCAAAGGATCAGTAGGAATCAAGGGACATATTTATGGTTTCTTTTACTGAAACAGGAGCCTCTGAGAAGTGTAAATTAAAATACTGGCCCGAGTTGCTCTCAGAGGAAAACATACATATTTTTCCTTAAATTGTTTGTATAAAGAGCTTTTTCCAGCTTTTGGAACTTTTTTTACTGCCAAGTAAAAATGCTCAAGAGGAAAATACACAGTAAATACTTGCTGCATGTTTGCAAACACTACTGAAAGAAAATAAAATTGTTAGAATGAACATTACTCATCCTCTGGTGATCTCTGAGCAGGTTTTTGCATGATGCAGTTACCTGGCCCAAGTTATTCTTCCAAATAAATAGGATATGCTACCTTCTACATTCAGCCTTGTTTTTGCTATGTATTATTGAGCATCTAAAGGGCTGCTGAGATACAGACCAGAATAGGTACCAACTTGGTTTTGCCCTTTATGGGCCAGAAACAGTACCATGAATTCAGTGGGAATATTGCAGTAACTTGAGCACCAGTGTTCTCTCAGGCTGTTTCAGCAGCTCTGGTTCAATGGAATTTTCTCATCCAAAGAGCCATTTTCAGCCAATGCCATTTCATTTTAAAATATTTTTTTTCTCTGTAGGATTTGACCGACTGCAGAATCTTGAAGAATATACTGGACTGAAGTGTTTGTGGCTGCAATGCAATGGCTTAAGAAAAATTGAGAATTTGGAGGCTCAGACAGAGTTGCGTTGCCTCTACTTGCAACTCAATTTAATTGAGAAAATTGAAAACCTTGAACCCTTACAAAAGCTGGATTCCCTCAATATCAGTAACAACTACATTAGGACCATTGAGAATCTCTGTAAGAACTTTTTCTGCAACAGGTTTTAGCCTCTGGCAAGCCCCTATTTCCTAAGCTCTTACTAAGCTTTTGTTAGTGGCACTAGTTTCAAGAGATTTTAAAATTTTTGGTAGAATTTTGCACAATATCCATACCAAAGCCTACAAGGCTTCTGTGGAGGAATAAAACCTATGTTGAGAAACAGAAAATACACTGAAACTACTTTCACATAGATACCTAGGATAATGAAGTCGTTTTTCCTCACTTCTTAATACCATCTCAGTATTTATCTGTTGCAGACAGGCTGACAATCCAGTTTTCACCATTTACTTTACAGTTAAGATAGGCTTTGGCAGTTAGAGACACAATTACCAAATCTTTTATATCTGCTAAAAGATTGATTCTGTCTTCAGCAGAAAATAAAAAAAGTATTTCTGTACATTACTACTTGCATACATTGGAGAATATTGTAAGACAAGCTCTTATTTTTGTGTAACTGATTAGTTTGAAACGTGAATTTAAAACAACTAAAACTAAGCACCTATTTTTCCCTGGGCTGAAAAAAAGCAGCTCTGGAAGCCTAGCCAAAAAAGTATATATAATCAGAATAACAACTTCATTAAAAAGCTCCATATTCACTATAAACTATTAGTCTGACAATGCAGTTTCTTACCTGCTCAAAAAACTCTGTGAAGTGCAACTCTTACCTTTCCTTTCATTGTACTGTTCTTGTCTGGCAGCTTGTCTGAAATTCCTGCAGACTCTGCAGATCGCTCACAATAAGTTAAGAACAGTGGAAGACATCCAGCACTTGCAGGAATGCCCAAGTATTTCTGTTCTTGATCTTTCCCACAACAATCTAAGTGATCCAAGTATTGTAGCTGTTCTGGAGACCATGCCCAATCTGGTAAGCCAGAAATAGCTGAGGGTTTGTGTCGTGTGTGGGTGAACCCCATCAAGTGGCTTTGTTGGGTACTTCAATGCACTGTAGGTATCAGTCTAAAAGAAACATTATTAAACATTATTTTGTTTCTGGTAGATCACTTGTAACACCTTGGATGTTTTATTAATTTCTTGCTTTTCAAATTACAGAGGAAGTGCATATCCAGGCTGGGTTTTTTGCTACTCAAGCTTAAAAATTGTTTCCCTTGTTTCTCTAGCATGTGCTGAATTTGATGGGAAATGAGGTGATAAAGAAAATTCCTAACTACAGAAAAACACTCACTGTTCGACTAAAACAGCTGACATATCTGGATGACAGACCAGTTTTCCCAAAGGATAGGTAAGGAACACAGCCATCTTCTGTACACAGCAAGAATCAAGTGCTAACAATCACTCATCCATTTTTTGTCAATACTGTCATGGAAGGAAGATTGACCAGAGTAATTTATTGAAGGTGGATGAGGAGGAGGGTATTGAGGAGTCTTTGAGGAGAAGAGTATTGTACTACAGAGTTCTAAATCTAATACACCTAGAAAAAAACAATATATTTTTTCACAAAAAAATTCTTGAACAGAATTGTCTCACACCATGTCTGTAGACTAGAGGCAGATCCTGATTTCAACAGAAACAGAGCAGGTATCTGGAACAGCTGGACCAAGATCATACCAATCTCTGGTGGTGTAATCACCAATCAGCATTTGGGTATTTCTATTTCTTTTTGAGATAAATACATTTAAACACATCTTTTGTGAGATAACATCCCTCTTGCATAAGGGATTGTCACTGCTATCTTCTCTTGCAGATATTTTGTGCTGTTGCAAACTCTTCTGAATTTCTCTTTCCTTGCAAAGGTGGGCTTTTATAGCTGTACTACAGTGAGCTTTTGTGTTTTCATTAGAGCCTGTGCAGAAGCCTGGGCTGTTGGAGGGCTTGAAGCTGAGAAAGCAGAAAGGGAAAAATGGGAAACCAGAGAGAGAAAAAAAATCCAAGATAGCATTGATGCGTTAGCAACAATTAGGCAAAGAGCACAGGAAAAGAGGAGACAAAAGTGCATGGAAGGAGTTGCAACAGATACCCAAGAAGGTTTGTTTACTGTTTTGGAAGATGTCTGTGACCACTTCAGTTTGAATGTGCAGAGGAGTCTGTATCTGATACATCTTTGGATTGACTAACAACTAAAACCTTTTCTTCAAGTAAGTGGATTGCACTAAGGAGAGGGTAAACAGCACTTGTTGCTGATCCACTGAAATCCTCAAGGATGTTTTGGTTTTTCTTTTCCTGGGGAACTTCTGTTTGCTGGGGAGCTGAGATGGGAAAACAGCATTGCTGCAGTCTTGGCAGGACTAGTTATCCATGGATAGCTGCTCAAAGTAGGAGCTTTTGATGCATATTCTAGCCCATTGTAGTAGCGTTTGGAAATTTAAAATGAGCAGTGGTAGATTAGCTCAGCAATTTTAATGAAATTATTTCTTCTGTAGGAGCACCTGCAAATTCAAAAGATGGTGATGGAAATTCTAATACAACAGAAACTTCAAATAGATCAGAAGAAGAAGCTCAAGAAAAGACTGAGAAATTTAAAAATGAGGGTTTTGATGTTTGTGATGAAGCAGTAACACTTCTACCAAATAGAGGAGGTAGAGATTTCACATCTGGAAATGTGCCTGATGAAGTTCAAGAGGATGCACAGGAACCAGACTCTTACAAATGTGCAAATTTCAACAAGGAGGCAGATGGTAAAGTACACAGTGAAGAGCCAAACCAAACTGAGCATGCAGAGGTGATGAGCCAACCTCTGTCTTAGAGCACTGCCTCTGCTGTGTCTCAAGCCAACTAATTCATACATAAAAACATTCCATTAGATTTCCAGTGACTAGGTGAAATCAAGCAATACTGGGTAAAATATTCTTTAAATACCATAAATAGTAAATTTCTGAAGGCTTAACCTGAAACTTCTGCAACTCCACCTCTCAAACATGCCGGCTTTAGTGAAAGGCCAGGAGAGGTCACAGACTTGCCTTGCTCCCACATAAACTGGGCAGTCTGTCTGCCAACAGAGGCTGGTCATCACTCTAGAGATGGTTTTGTACCTTCACACATGGAGAATTGCTTTTATACATTTGTGGAACACATATGCAAAATGCATATATTAATTTATACAAAGAGAGACCCAGAAAATAATAGAGAAACAAAGCATTGGATCGAGCTGTGAATTCTGCAGTGGTGGTCAGTCTGGTTTTGCAGTGCTTGCAATGTAGACAGTTTTTATTCAGCTAGTTCTCTGCAACTGATTATTGATTATTCTGTAGATCTACCAGGACAGGAGGCAGCTACTGACCAGGCCATGCTTCCTGAGAGGGAGGAGGAATATGCTGAAACTGAACGATGCAAACTGGAGACACTGGCAGCACTTTCTCTTGACGTATGTATTGGAGTCAGACTTTGAGAAGTTCACATGTGTGTATGGTCCTCCCAAGTTAATTCTTGTAACATTGTGGCTAATAAAACTGTATGGACAGGTTTTAAAGAAAGGTCTACTTAGGAAAAAGAAAAAGAAATAAAGAAGAAAAACCCAATAAAGTAAAGCTGCAGGGGTATTCTCTCCATTGGAGCATTTATGAAGAATGCTTCCAAAGTTTATTTTGTCCTTAAATTTTTTATCCTATAAATCCTTTTGTCCTGTAAATCACCTAAAGTTGACCTTCTATCTTTGTGATTTCTGTGGAGAAGCTAATGAGGCTCGCATTTAAAAACAGAAATTACAGTGAAAAGAATCTAGTAGACACATTTGTCTCTTAATCAAAACTCAAATGAAATATGCAGTTGAAAATGTGAACTATTGCAGAAAAGCCATAGGGAAGAAATAGCACCCCCATCATTGTAAATGTTACCCAGCAGTGTTAGATACTATGCATTAATTCTCAAAATAGAACTCTGATGTCTGTTTCCAGGAAGAGCAGAATGTACATTATTCAGATATATAATAAGTTATTTACATTTGTAGTATGATCTTCTGTTATCTAAAATGTCTATCTGATGCAACATTTAAATATGTTTGCCACATTTAACCATGAGGAGGACATAGATATCACTGAAAAATACAACCTCACTTTAAAGGAGAATTGTTCAAGATGTCCTAATTAGGATACTTCTGATAAACTGACAGTGTCAGACTGTGATATAATCAGCAATAGAAGCTTATGATTTCCCAGAGCACTTAATACACTCTGTGATACCCTGTACTGCCATTGGTAACTACTGGCAGAAAAGCCTCATATCTCTGCTGTGTTAATTTCCCAGGTAAAAATTCCATGTTGTTAATGAAGGGCTCAGCCCACTACTTCACTAGAGGGTTTGCTGCTGCCTCCTCCTGTTTAGCTGTTTTTAATCATAGGTTTATAAAAGATAGTTGAGAGAATGGACAGCAGATCCCATTCTCTGGGAAGGAGAGATCCTGTGCACAAACTTCAAGGTAGTATAAAAGTAACTCTTAAGCAGACATCTGTGGGGTTTTGGAGATGTAACAAGTGGGACTATTTTAATTCTACAGCAGGAAAACCAAACCCAAATCACACACTAATGCACATTTCATTCAGTAATAGAAAGAGCCTCTCCCAACAGCCTCCAGTACTTACCCTATTGCAGATATTCCAAAGAATCTCAGTCTGACATAGCAGGGAATGGCTGGGAAGATGCCAATGGTGAGAGGCTCTGGAGCAGCACCACTGTCTTTATTCATATCCTGAGTCTTTAGATGGTCTCAGGGGGAATATAAGGGAGAAGAGTAGAGGAAGATTTGCAATGGGTGGTCATGACATCCCTGTGTCAAGCAGAAACAAGCTCCTGTTGCTGCACATGTCTTGGCAGTGTGGGAACCACATTCCCACATATCTAGACTGGGTTAACTCCTAGTTAATCTGCAAATGCACCCTGATGAGTGAAACAAGACTAAGAGCTATTTCATCTCCCTGTTGACATCAAACTTCACATTAGTCTCAGATCTTAATTTGTCTATTTTTAATGCAAATTTTTTAAAACTCTGTGACTTCAGAACATGATACATTAGTTGCAATGATATCAGAAAGGAAAAAGTTCCTTTCTGGATTTTAATTTTGTAATAACCTTCACCACACAAGACAGTACAGATGTTCCTGATGCTACCATGCCTGCTATGAAGTAATTAAGTGCTAAAAATATCTACAAACAAAAGGAGATGCTTATCCCAGTATTGACCTACAGTAAAAAAAATGGCAAAAAGGTATTAGTTTCTACCTGTGATTTTGCATTCCCACCTTCTGTGTTTCCTTTCATGTCAGCAAATGATAGGTGTCTGAGATAATATTTTTTAGTGGAAAGCTGAAATTATCAGACCTGTCTGAGGAAAAACAGTTCGCAGGAAGTTTGCAGTTCTGTGTCTTAATTATGAGGCATTCACAGTAAAATATTGGTTTATTAGGTGTATTTAGGTTAACAGAGTTTACTTGATATGCAGTTTCAGGAAGACTGCAGGTCTGGATTTGGCATTTACCCATAGAGATGGGTTGCAACTGGAATTAAGTCTATTCAATAGACAGGAAACAGCCAAGAGAATAAACCATGCTTACTTTTAAAATCCTGGTAATGCCTTATTCTTTATCCTGTTTTCCTTCATAATCATACAACATAGTAAAAAACAGCATTCAGTCTGACATTAGGGCTATTGCTTTCCTATTTGCTATTTCTGGAAACATTAATTTTCTCTTTCCCACATGTGCTTAACAGAAAACTGTGCCTGTGGGGGGATGGCAGGGGGGTCCTGCTGCCTGTGGCCTCACACCCTGATGAGCACTGCTTTGGAGGAGTTGTCCAATGAGCCAGAGATGTCATTTTCCATGGGTTACAGTAGCTCTTCCCACTGATTATTGATCTGTGATTGTTTTCAGGAACTGCCTGATTTAGAAGATGTAGTTGTAAGTGAGTTTGACCCAGAAGAGGAAATCTTTTTTCAAAAGGTAACATTTTCATTAATTCCAGTAATGAAACTTCCCTAAATACATTTGCAAAGGTTTTGCAAATTGAGGATAATCTAAGTTGTGAAATGCACATGTGGGAGATGCAATCACTTATGAATATACAAACTAAAATGGATGGTTTCAGCAGTTCATATCTACATGTAAATCTTCCTTTGTTTAAATCTTCCTTTGTTACATTCTTGTCTAGCAAAAATAGAATAAAAACTTATGATCAGTAATGCAACACTTACATAAGATTAATTTCTTAAGAGGATGTAGTGTTATACTAAAGATTATACTGTACCAGCATTAATATGGTGCAAATTGCCTGCTGATTAATAAAATCTGACTTTTCAACTCACTGAAATCACAGAGAAATTGAAACTCCTCTTCTCTACTGCAGGCTAGTCCTTGTCCACCTTAGAGTTTTGCTTTGCTCAAACTAATCTTTTAGGCACAAGCCTGTAAGGAGAAAAAGATAAAAAAGAAGACAACAAAGTTTAAAAGCACAGTTTTGATTTGCATGCTGATCATAGAATCATACTGGCCTTGCTGGAGACAGAGGCTGGTACAGTACATGCTCTTACAAGTCTTTCCAAGATAATGCCAACTGTTCCTACAGCCAGCATAAGGCATGGAACTTACCTGCCCTTTGATCACAGACTTATAACAGGGTTGCAAAATGTCTTGGCCAACAAAGCCACCAATTAAAAAAAAATTAAAAGAAGGCAAGGAAAGAGGATTAGGGAAGGAAGATGTGTTAGCAGCTGTCCTGCTCCAAAGGCTGCTCAGTTCTAATCTGAAATAGATTAAGATGTTGGTCACATTCCTCTGTTTGGAGTAGAATATTAGAGCAGAGCCCACACACTGCTCTTTTTATGAACTGTTAATTAGTTTATGGTCAGTTCATTGGTGATGCCTGAGAAATTGCTAACCTAAGATTCATTCACAAAGCAGCAGAACTATGGGTGAAGCAGATATTCTATATATTTTATGAGAACAGCACATTAAAGCTGATAACTTTTATATGGATCTAAGAGATATTTACCCATCCTTTGGCTTTTCTATTTAAGAATAATTTTTCAATTACATTTCTACCTTTACAGCAGGACTATCACCCAAAGATTGAGATAATTTCTGAAGTGACAAATGACAGCAATTCTACATTAGAGGAAAACAATAGAAGCATGCTTGAGAATTCAGTAGAAGTTCCAACAGCAATTTTTTCAAATGTATGTCAGAACCATAAAGAGCATGAAAAGGAGCACTTAAGACCCCTTCTCAAAAGCTTCTTTACAGAGCCTGATAATTCAGAAGGATACCTGGAGATCAAAGATGAAGAGGTAGCCCCTTTGAAACCCTTGATAGAAGAGATAATCACTGACCCCAAGGATCATCCGCTGTTGTCACCAGACTGTCATGAACCAGACGACCCAAGCTCATGGAAAGAGGATGGTAAGATTACAGTGACATTATTAATCACAGAGAAAACAGGGTTTGGCACAGACACACTAAGGATCTGTTCAGCTCCTGTTGAAGGTTGTTAGTTACAATCACCTCTTCCTTTCATTTATGTGAGAATCCTAATACATTTGGAATTAAATGTTTTCTTTTTCTACAGAGAATTTCTTACTGATTTTCATTTAAATGATTTTTAAAAATTGGGCTCTATATTTCTTTTTTCAGTATTAAAGATCATGAGTGAGTTTCATTTGCCTGTTGCTTTTGTGCTTTTAACAGGGAATGGCAGTGATAGAGAAACACAGGACCTGGCTGAGGGGGAAGGATGCCCTCGTAAAGCACAAGGTGACAAGGATGAGGAGAGTGGATTGGATTAATCACTTTGAAAAACCAGACCAAATCTGAAGCACAATGTGGAAATATTCCCAAAATATGGAGGCTGGCAATGGGACCATTTGTTAAAACTGACATAACACTGTGATATCAAAACTCACTGCCCTTGGCTCCAAACTCCTCAGGGCAGCTGCCTGGTTACAACTTTGAAAACTACTGTTCTGAGGTTAAATTCCAGTCTTATGTTATTTGTGCCTTTGCATCCTTTAGAAATGCCTTAGTTACACGTTTATATATCAGAGTTTCATTACAGATGGAGTTTCAAGACTAATTCAATGTGTCTGTCATTTGACTAAATAAAAATTCTATCTGTAAACACAGATATTTTAATTTACTGTTTGATATTTTAAGTCCATATCAGTGCACATCATAGCAGATGGACTCCAATAGCAAATGGAAATTGCTTCTTGATGGGATATTTTACTGATCTAATATTCCTTGGCATTATGATTGTTTATGCCTAAAAAGATGCAGAAATAGCATCCATGCACAGAAAATGGCTTTTATTGGTTTTCATTGAGATGTGTCTCAGGATGAGAACTTTGAGTATAGCCAAGTTTAGATGAATGTCTTTTTTCATATTTCTATACATCTCTAATAATTTGTAATAAATAGAATTTAACAGTTCTTTCAGGTGTGCACATTTAAAGAAATAAAATATTACTGTGGGCTTGTTGAGAAGATGTATTTCCTATCACCTGGGCTTAGGTGCCATCTGGTGGCAAGAGAAGCAGACCTCACTGTAACACAAAATTGTGAAAGTCCTCCGAGAGGACAACACAATTGCTTGAAATTTCATCCATTTTCCACCTTGCACGAGTTAAAACATGCTGGCAAAAGCCTTGGCCTCCAGGACAGGGGGTAAGCCAAGGGCCTCTGGAGCACAGAGTTATCTGAAAGCACCGGGGCTGGAATCTGCTCTTCAGAAAGCTGCAAATGCTGCCACCAACCTATATGAGCTCCATCCTAAAAATGTAGCTGCTTCCTTTTCTGATGGAAAGCTGTCAGCCTTCTGGATAAGGACTATTTTTAGGACTTTGGGTTTTGCATTTTCCATGCTGTGTTTTGGTGCCTGTCCCAATATCCACTTACTACACTAAAAACAAGTAGTCAGAAAAGATCACATTATGTTTGCAAACAAAAGGTTTAGAAAAATAATTCCAAGAGTGAAGTTTGAGCTCTGTTATCACTGAAAGCAAGAAAAATAGGACAGATGAGGGGGAAAAAACAGAAAATAGTTTCAAGAACTGTAGATTATTTTACTGTGATCCTGATTTTATCAGCTGTATCCACTCTGAATGGCATTTTAGTTTGAAGAATTCAGCAGCTTTCCAAGCTGTGTTTGCTTGGCCACATTTAACATGGGAGGTCTCCCCAGCCCTGTGTGTTCACACAGTGACCACAACCCACCCGCGGGCCCTCACAAGGGAATCTGAATGCTTAGAAGCAATCTTCACTGAGGACTTAGGAAGGAGAAAGGGAGTAAGGGACAGATGAAAGGAGTGAGAGAAATTCCAAAGCAGGACTAAATGAGAAAAAGTAAACGTTTAATTAGTGTCTTCTGTAAAACTTTACAAATGTACAGCATAGTGCAATAACGCAGTCTCAGCACATCACCTTCAAGTAAAATTAACAATGTAAAAAGCTGAGGAACACAAGCTTCCTTCTTCACAGCAATGGCTCCTGAGTGCTCTTCCTGGAGGTTCCTCTCTCACCATCAAGCTCCAATCTCATGTTTATAGTAGAGCAAAAAGCCTAAAGAAAACCCCTGGAGCCCTCCTGAGAGGCTGCTCCCCACGAGCACAGGCTGGAGCCTGCCCTGTGGGACAGCTGCACCTGGCTGTGCCCACGGGCAACCCTCCCCAGGGGTTCATTTCCAGCCCCATCCAGACAATCCAGTCAGACACGAGCTGTGCCCAGCCTCAAGCATGTGACAGGCTCCATACAAATACAGGAAAACTACTCAGGAGCTTGAAGTTAAGCGTGTGCTTAAATACCTTGTTGCATCAATACATAAAGTGTTAACATGACAGCAGCCTGGAGTGTGGAAGCTCAGAGAAGGGTGTAAATCTTGAACATGCACTGTCAGTGTCAGGAGACACCAGGCAGTTTTCAATTACCTATGAGAAAAGAAGTAAACAGAGTGCAACTCAACGACTTTCCATCACTGGAAAGGGCAAAATAGGGTGGAAATGGGCTGACCTAAGTGAAATTTCTAAGCACAGATCTGTCAAAAAGAAAAACCTTGTCCAGGATACACTCAAGCACATCATCTAAATACCAGGCCAGTGGGGGCTGCTGGAATTTTCCCTTAGTCCTGAACACAAAAACTGTGGCCGGGATTAATTCAGGAGCTCTCACAGCCTCGCTCCTGCACAGACCACACCACTAAGGCAGTGACAGAGCTCCCAGCACAGGAATCAGCTGGGCAAAAATGTGCTCAAAAGTGAATGTTTCTGAACTAACACATTTGTTCACATAGTGATAAATGGATGGAGGAAAGGGCTCTGACAGGAAGGTCCATTTTAAAAATGCTCATCTTACTGAGGAGATTTTGAGCCTGCACTCATCTGAGTGATTAGCTATGCTTTGGGGTGGATGCTGCTTGACCACAATGCTCAGAAATGTGGTTCATAACCAAGAGTTGTCATGACAATGAAGTCAGGCAAAGCATTTCTTCCAATGACACAGGCACAGCTAAAACCTCCCTGTCTAAGCCCGCAGGAGGCCTGAGTAAATTGAATTTCCTGGGTCTGTCCTACTGCATTTGGGTAACCTTCCTAAGGAAAAGCAACTCAGGTAGAAGATACTGAGATAAATAATACGTTCTCATTAGAACTACAGCATAAAAAACAAAGCTCTGCTTTGTTGAGAAACTCAGTTGTCAGAAACCACATGGATGGGGAAGGTTAGTTCAGCCTTTAAGGCTGGTCTCAGATGCACAAAGGACAGAAGAAAAGTTTGTGGGACATGGTGGACTAACCATTCTGCCTCTCTCCTACACTGAGCAGCTGAGAGTCCGTCTAAAAAGGGGATTCAATAAATTAAACTGTTTAATCAGATCATATACATTAATAAATCAACAGGCACATCTTCGGGGGAAATAGAACAGGTCAAAGCCAAGGGAAAAACCCATTGGACTGGACATGAAATACTTAGCCAGCACCAAAACCCAGAGTGCACTCCCTCAGGCCTCTCTGCACATGGAAAATTGTGTGTGCAGAAAAGGTCTATCCCTTTTCTATTTTTTAAGTATGGAGTGCCCTGCCTTTATGTAAGAGAAAATAAATTTGGAGCAAAACAAATCCCAAACAACAAAACTCTCAACTCAGCATGGGATGTTTTGCAGCCTGTGATGGTCTGTAGCTCCCCTAAGAGCCAGAGGCACATTCATGGTGGGGTCACTCAGAAAACAAGCTTCTACACACCCCAAGAGATCTTTTTCCTACTCACCCTAGGAGGAACAGGTGCATCCCATCAAACCCAGAAAATGGATTAAAAAATCTTTTTAGAGCATTGGATTGGCATGTAGAACTATTTTCCTATTCAATAACCAGCATCAACAAGGGTCAGGCATCTTATCTAATCTGTGCTGCCCTAATAAAATCCAACAGTTTGCCATTGCAGGCACTAGTCTGGATCACTATTTTATGAAGTCTCAGATGGACTTTAAAGCTACTCTTCACTTAAATTTTATTAAAATATTTGAAATTTCTAAAGCATTTTCAAGGAAAAAATCCTGGCAAGTTCTCACTGCCCCTCAGACCAAGCACCAGAAGTAGTATTTTTTTTTTAAAAACACAGAAATCCAGGTGCAGGGAGGGTAATGCAACAGCTACAGACCATTTCCACCTACTCAAAAAAAAAAAAAAAGGCACAAAAATAAACTCTCTTGTGGGTTTCTGAGTCAGTTTTGTTTTTTACATTCAAACCTGTGGATGCTTGGATGGGTGGGAGGGAGGTTTTATTTCTTGGGAGCTAAATCACTGGCTGTTGTCCGTGGAAGAACTCAGGTTTAGAGGGATATCTCCTTGGACACCCACAGAGGACATGTAGGAAGCTATATTTTCAGAAGGAACATAAAGTGATGAATTTTCAGGCAAGCTGATGAGGTCGTTCCCAAAGATGGACTGACGGTCGAGGAACTGCTGGGCACTTTCAAGAATGACATCTTTCCCTAGGAACAAACAGCAGAAAATTTAGCTTCTGGAAAGCAGGTTCCTAGTTTTACATATGTAGAACTGAAAAGTGACAAATCTCAACTGCAGCAGCGACTGAGGAGCCTCTGTCCAGCAAAATGGCTTGGAAACACCTGAGTAGAACTTGGACTCACTCAAAAGCCCATTAAAATCAAGGGGAATCTCTGCAGGTCTCCAGGTGGGTTCTGCCTGAAAGCTGAGATGCCTCACAAGCGAAAGAGAGATGACTGAAATGTTGGAGACACTGAGAAGAGGATGAGAGCAGCTCTCTTCGCCTTCACTCAAGATGTGTCTTTCTCCCTCTCTGCAGAAAGGCTTTGCAAACAGAGGATGCTCAAGGACTCTCTTCAGTATACCTGGGCTTTTAATGCCTTTGAGGTGCTCATGAAAGAGGCAGAGGCTGGAAGTCCTTGAATGACACACAATGAATCAAAACTGGGCAGGTTCAGGTGGCTCCAGCTCCAAGCTGGGTGCTGTAGCCACCTAAAGCTACAAGCTCACAAGAGCTTCTCTTTCAGGTCTGTCCCAGCTGAATGCACATGAACATATGACTCCACAGCCAGGGCAGTACTCCTGGATTCGTATCTAAGGTCAATAACACACTTTATCAGAGTCAGCACGTGGATCAGCTGGACTGTTCTTTCAAAGTCTGCTAAAAGGTCTGGAGAAAGGGACACACAACCTGTGCCTCTGGTTGCCAGCAGCTACTGGGGCACCTCCTCTGCAGCAGGAACCAGAGGAACCCCCAAGACTGTACCAGCTCTTACCACCCTCCACGGAGATCACCACATTGCTCTGAGGTGGCAATGAACAGGCAGAGAAAACAGTGGAAACACTGACAGTCATGATGGGGCTGCAAAACCAGTTCAATTCAATTTACACCTCAGTTTATCCCCCACCCTTTTCCCACTGCTCAAGAACTGACTTAGCAATTGCTGTGGAAACACTGCTGACTGACAATCATGAAAGTAAAATGACAGACCTCCTTTGCTCCCTAAATGGCAAACTGTCAATGCTGGACATCATATCTGGCTGCCTGAGCTCCATCCTACTGCCAGGACCACAGAGCTGCTGGTGCTCCTACCTGGGCAGGTGTTGTTGAATGGTGGGTTGAACACTTTTGGGGGCAGCTCAGTTGCACTCTTCTCCAGATCCACTGTGAGTCGCTGCATCTTGATGCAAAAATATAAACTACAATGTACAATTATACAAAGACAGGGGAGCTTGTTAGAGCTAGGCCATGTCTGAGCACCAGTGCTTCACCCCACTGCATAACACCCACAGGAACACAAGCCATCCTCCCTGCCCATCCTCTCCTCCTAGCCTCACTGCACTTCACTAAAACAGCCACACCATGTGCTCAGGGGCAGATCTGCCCAAAGGACAGGGCTGTGGGAGGTGCAATCCCCTATTCAGCATTGGCTAATATGGTGTGAAGCTCATGTCACATGAGGGGCCAGGCTGGTGTCACTGTGGTTGCCCACATTTACAGTCACAAAGCAAACCCACAGTCCTCTGCAGCCAGTAACAAAGAAGAAAGAGATTTTCTTTCCATTTTCTTATGACTGTCTTTAAAGTCAAACTAGTTTTTGCTTACACAGTGCTCTAGCACAGAGCTCCTGCATGTGTCGCTTCCACACTTCTCCATGGTCATGAGTTTCTATAGTACAAGCAAGAGCCCCTGGGAAATTTAGTGGGGTCAAGGACTGAACTACTGAACATTGCAGCCTCCTTTACTGGCCTTTCCTTGCAATTCTTTTTAAAAGGTTATAGCCCTTGCTTCCAAGACTTGCTAATTAATATTAATTATTTCTTAGACACTCTCTTTCCTAACACTCAGGAAGTGGAATTACCTAGTAAATTCAAAATTATTAAAACCTAAAAAGGATGTTGATACTATGAAGAAGGCTTAGAGGCCTTTTGCATTTCATAGAGTAGATAACACTCTACTTGTGCATCTGTAGAGATATCTGGCAGAGCCATCCAAGTTTTCATCCAGCTTGGTTGTCAGCAAGGGCTCTGAAAATTCACTCTCTATCACACAGGAGAAGGAACTCAGCTATGCAACCTTAATGCTTCTGTGAATCTACAATTTCCTTCACTGTTTATTAAACCTGCTCTTTCTGCACTGCAGAAATGTCTGTTTAAGTATCGATTCCAAAGAAATACTGCCAAACAATTTCTCCTTGTTTCTTCATGTACAAGCATGCAGGAACCTCTGTTGTAATTGCATGGTATTTAACTGCTCCTGAAACATACAGGAATAGCTGCACTTTGTAAAGGCATATTTCATAAAGAGCTTTGGCACAAAGACACTTTATAAATCCATGGTATTAGTAGGATGTGACATTCTCACTAAGAGAAAGTTGAGAGCAGCCAGTTGCAATTAAAGCCTCCAGAACACCAACAGTCAGTCAGAGCTTGTCTCCAGACAAAGCCTGGCTGGCTGAGTGGGAAAAACAGGTCAAGAGTATAATACAACACTTTCATGCTGCCCCCAGGAGATGCCTACGTGCTGTGCTTTAGCTCACTCTCCCCTCTGGTTATGAAATAACTTCCTCAGTTATGCACAAGCTCTGCTTCATAGTTCCATCATTACTTAGGCAAGGAGATGTAGGGGAAGGTGTCCCTGCAGTGGGCAGGAGCTTTGGAACAGGATGAACATTAAGGTCATTCCACCTCAGCCATTCTGGGTTCTATGATTATTTTCATAGCTCAGAAACACGTTATCTCTTACCGGGGGCAGATTGGCTTCCATTTCAGTCAAATTCCACTCACTCAGAGATAAATTTGGATTAAAGACCTGTTGGGACAAAAATACAGTTAGGGCTGTGGAAGGTGGAATGGTTTGAGATTCTTGTGCCCTCTCCTGCCTGCTGGAGGGTGCAGCCCTGCACTGCTGCAGCTGCAGACAAAGGCTCCTGTGCTGACTTGTGGCACAGCTGTGCTGATCCACGAGCCCTGCTGCCTGCCAGGGGGGACAGCACAGACACCCCAGGCCACTGTCCTGTCACAAACCAGGGCAGCTGCACACACAAATCAAAGCCCCTTTCTGCTGCTCTTGAGTCCTAGGACACCCCTAGATTTATATGACTTTTAAAAGCATTCCAGAATTCAGTAGCAGAGGGCAGGTTACTGTTGCATCAGGGCTTTGATGGCAATTCTTGGGAAGTCTGAGCAATTTGGGAAAAGGAGCTATTGATCTGAGGCCAATTTTATGATTCATTCTCGCCCTGTGACATTATTTGCAAAGAGAGAGAAGTGTGACAGTAACAGGAAAACACTTCCTAATGAGATAGAAGAAACAGAAATCAACAGTCAGTGATAGTGCAGGCCATTATAGAAAAGCCCTCTGTAAAGTCAGAATCAACCACAGACACTTGGGAACTGCTTGAAGAGAATAAGATTGATTTTTTTTATTATTATTTTTCATTCTGTTTATCCATGCAAGCTTACAACATGCCTTTATCTGAAGCACCTCCTTAAGGGGGCATATACTTGACATATATTGACAGAGTTATTTGATTATTGGCAAAAACCCTTCATATACCAACTATATGTACAAGAGAGAAATAAACAACTTCCTGTTTCTGCATGTCTGCTTAACAAGAAGCCAACATCCATTTCTAAAGAAAGATGATCTAAGAAGTGAGACTGATAAATAGCTTAGCAGAGAGAGGATTTTACATTGGCTACACTTCCCAGAATATGAGGAAGAGGGGAAGGTAGGAAAAGCTAAACACAATCTAGAAATATCTAAGATGTAGAATATACAGAAAATAAATTAACCCTATAAAGCAATTACCAAGCTAGCTAGAAAGTAATATTAAATCTATTTTACAAAAATGTGTCTGGTCTCTTTATCTTCTTTATCAAATTCAGTGGTTTGTGCCCCTAAAGTTCAAATATGCATATTAAAAAAAAAAATAAAGGCACAATTTAAAGCTGAAATCCTATGATCAGGTCAAAACAGAGCTGTGACTCCACAGGCTACATGTGGCAGATAAAATGCCACATGAGAACAAGCAGCATGACCTGAATCACACCCAAAGGAACCTCTGTGAACTTCCCAGCTCTTTTGATGCAGCCTTTCCAGCAACACTCACATCCAAGAGGCTGGCAGGCTCCAGGCTGTACTGCTGGCTCCTCAGCAGCAGCTGCAGCCCCTCCAGGCTCCAGTCAGTGCCCTCCAACGGGTCTGAAATATCTGTTCTGAGAAAACACAAGGGGAAATATTGCCACAAAGGAAACTTGCATAGATGCCTACAGAAAGCACGACTGAGCAGCCTTCCAAAAGGATGTTTATGTTTAAATCTCATTTTGAAAACCAAGAGCCCGCTGTCAGCCTGGGTTTATGCCATAAAGCTTGGTTTAATCCCAGAGTACAACTCAGCAGAGCACACAGGGGACTGGGCAGATGGTAAAACAAATGAGACAATCCCTCTCCTGGGTGACACGTGGTTTGGGGATGGATAGTCTGTGCACATCTCCTCAACACTGGGAAAATGAAAGCTTTCCTTAGAACAAATCCTTTTAGAAATCCTTTGGAACCAGAGCAGGCTGCATTGCCATTCTCCTTGGTCCAAGATGCCTGAATTACTGTTAACTAAGGCTTTTTAAAGGAGTGACTTTTAGCTGCAGGCATTTACCCTGCAGGCTGCATTTATTAGAGACATTCAGTTAAATGAGCAACAGCAAGGACCTGCTGTGATTAAACCCCCCAAAAGCTATAAAAACTTTCTCTTAAAATCAGGTGTTTTAAAAATAGATTATTTTTCTTTTCTTTTTTCTGGTAATATGTTTTTAAGCATCCAGTGGGTTCAGAGGGAGGACTTTGATTCTCTGTAAGGACTTAAAGGAAAATGGAAGCTTTTCTGATAACCCTATTGAGTGTTTTGGGTTCCCCCCACTGACAATCCACCTTACACTGCTGCAGTTGCTATCAAGGTTCCACACCATCCACCCAGCTGCACCATGCTTTCCTTCTGCTGCTGAGGCCTGCTGGACACTCTCCCGTGACATGGGTGCTCTTGGGATTTCAGTCTCAGAGCACAGCCCCAGAAGTGGCTCACTGGGATCACCCTAGGGCTGAGCCTGATGTCACAGTGCCAGTCCCCTGGGCAGGGGTGTAGCACAGTCCAGACAGACACAGATGCTGGTCTGAGCTCCAGCTTTCACTCAGACCTTGGGCAAAACCCTCTAAATGCAAAAAGCCTCTTCCTGCTCCCACAGCTCTGATGCACATTCTCTGACAGCTCTTTCTCTGCTGGGTCCTTCAAGCAAGTGATCCACGTGCCCCCTGCCTCTGTGAACTGTCCCCTGGGATTCAGAGGACCTCTAGCAGGTGCCACAGGTACAGGATGGAGCTCACCAGGCTGCACTTGGCTACTTGAAGTCGCCCTCCCTCCCCACGCTGGGAATGGGAGGAGAGGGCCACGAGCAGGCAGGGCCACAGCTCTCCCTGGCTCACCTCACCTGTCCAGCAGGGCCCTCCTGCCTCTCCTCTCGGGTGCTTGGGGGGTCCCTGTGGCTGCACCACAGCTGCCTTTGCCCTCCAGGACAGACTGAACCATGGCCACGGGCAGCACCGGGGGCTCGGGGCAGGCCCGGCAGCCGGGCAGGGGCACCTCGGGCTCCGCGCTGGCTTTCACTCCGGGGCTCACTGGCTCTTCCTTGATCAGCAGGAGGCACTTCTCCCTGCAGCAGAGACAAGGCTGAGCACCACACACAGCTGCTCTGCAAAGGCCTCCTGCTACTGGGAAGGGCAGCAGCAGCAGGCCTTGCTTCCACTTCCCATCAAACTGCCGCAGAAGGTCTTTCCATTTCCTCAGATGGGCAAAAGAAGCCAGCAGCCTCTTTTCTTTTCAGCAAGCTCCAGAAACATGCTCAGCTGGAATATCTGCAGTCACTTCATTAGTCACAGCTATAATGGATTTTCCCCATTGAATTGTTTTGCAAATACAGAAAATAAATTTCTGTACACTGATCATTTCTTGGGTGAGTGTTAGGGACAGGTTAAGGGGACACTGGACTAAAGAGATTCCCCTGAAAAAGAAAAGTCTCCACCCTAAAGATAAGAATGGGATCAGTAAGACCCTCCCATGCAAGAGTTAGGATTGGATCAGCAAGCACTCTAGAGATCCCAATGACACAGGTCAGGATCTTATGGCCCTGCAGGACTTGAACAGAAGCTGTTGAGATCTGACAGTCACAGTCAGATGTTTTACTTGGTTGGAGGCAGAGGTTTGCCTTTTCCAATGGAGAGGCATCCCACATTATTTCCAGATGGACAAATGACAATGAAGTTTTGTTTAGAAACATGGTGTGTGTAAAATATCTACTTTTTGTTACTTGTAGGAGACTTTAGAGCTCCCTGTGAACCTGCATAGCTGGAGCCAAAGTGACAAAGGCACAGAGATAACAGGGATGGTATGTGATACTACAGAGCTTTCCTCAACACTCCTTTTAGATAATCTTCTCATCTCGTGGCCCCTAAATTCCCACCAGAAGCACAGCTGATTTAGGGGGTACCACACCTGAACTGACTGGGGCCATGGCTGGCTCAGATGCTAAAGTCATGCAGACACAGAACAGAGCAGAAACCACCAGATGGCACTCAGTAATTAGGAGAAATAAGCAACTTAACTTGAAGGTTGTATTAAAGTTTTTTCTGCTTTAGAAATGGCTTCCAGGTTTGGTTTGTTTTGTTTTTTAAATCTGAAGCTCTTTACATGAATCCAGTTAATTTTATGGTTATGGTTTCAATTATGCAACGGATTTACAGGCAGTTTCTACTATATAACTGCCTTGCCTCTATGCCTGAGAAACTGTTTCCATGATTCATCTGTCTACTTACTTTCCACTGACATAGCTTTAGCTATTCTGCTGCTAGCCCTAAATACACTGCATGTCTGTGGCAGGAAGAGATAAGCATTAAAATACCTCTGCATTCAGTTCTTAAGTTACTGGGGCCTTTTCACAGAAAAGTTGTCAAACATCGGAAGTGTTGTGATGCAACCTTTCTGTTCTCATTAGCTGCTAGATGTAAGATTTGATTGCTTCTTCTTTGCCAAAGCCAAAAGGAAGCCCTCCTTTCTCCCTCTCAACAAACCCAGTAAGTGTTAGTATCTCATTATTTGATTAAGTCTGAGACAGTCACTGTCTTGGGACTTGGGACTAAAGAAACATGGAATATTTATCAAAGAGGGGAGTGGGAATTCCCAGCATGAAACTCAGGAAATCTCAGGACTTTGTTTTGAAAGTTATGCTGTTATTACCCCATCTAATTCTGAAAATCTGACCCACTTTGCAAACTGGAAAAAAGTATTCCATCCCATATCTCTATAGAGATTTGTGAATCAGACACAAGCTTTGGTAGAATTACAGCCGCAAAAAAACTCTTGAGGATAGTTGCATAAGCATGTTTATGCCCAACTCTTCCTATTTTTAATCACAAACATGTTTACCTGTCATTTTCAGGAGGGGATTGCATATTCATGATGTTGGATGGTGATGCTTCAGTAACATCAGATATGATGGGTCCTCCAGCAATTGCAGGGCTGTTTAAGCAAGAGGCAGGCTCTGTTGAGGGCTAAGAGGAAAGCAAAAGTCATATAGATTTATCCTTCTGACCCCAAAACAGATCCAAGGCCCTATCTGAGATGATTAGGGTCTATTCACTGTGACTTTGAGTTCCTCCTGTATGGAAACCAAGAAAGCTTTTACCTACTATGCAATATTATAATTTCCTCTCACTTTTCCTCCAACCACACAGAGGTACAGGTGTGAAATAAACCCTGTGAAGTGTCAGCAACCAAGAGGTTTTAGCATGTCTGACATTTTGCCTAGACTGCTCAGTTTCCTCTGGAGGGAAAGATCCAACACAGCCCAAGAGGGCCATACGAGCCTCTCATGCCAGCTCACATATTCTAACTGCATGACAGAAGTGTCTGGTGTCTGCTCTGATGATGATGGGGATCCCTCAAAGGCTACAAAAAATGCCACTTTTAGAACTCACTTCTTCCTCTCTTCCCTCAAGGTGAACCAGGCTGGGGTAACAACGTGGAGAGTTCAGTGTGCAGGGTCTGCCTTTCCTCACAAAGCCCACGGCCTCCCCCATGACAGCATCCATAAAACTGGGGAGCTGAAGGAGTTTTAAATGCCACACAGCTTAGCAAACCTCATTTCCTCTTCACTGCCAAACTCTTGCTAAATTACTTACTCCATAGTCTCTGTTATTACTTCAAACATTCCCCACCCCAGCCAAAGCCATCCCACAGAGCTCAGAGGCTGAACCCACCGACTGTATGAAATAGGGGTCGTGGAGGGGCTCTGGGGACAAATGCCGGCTGAACTTGGACACTGGTGGAGCTGAGATCCCGTTGTCAAGCATCAGAGGTCTGTGAAGAGAAACAGTTTTGTTTTCCAACATGTATTGACTGGCTCCTGGCTGCTCATACACAAAACATCCCTGAGTCAAAGCTCTTCTCCCCTGTGTACTCTGGTTCCCCTCAGCTGTGTCTTTCTTGCCCGGTGTTATGGGCAAAGAAAACTAACAGCAGTTTTGGACGAGGTCACCATCAAAAAAGAGCTTTAACCCAACAGAGAGGGGAAGGATGCAGACCTGCCCATCCTGCCCAAATCTACCCAGAGCCCCCAAGCAGCACTCTGCTCTGCACCAAGTAGCTCCAGGCTGCACATCATCCTTTCCTGCAGCCATTTAGAAGAGAGGCAGGAAAACACAACTGTGAAAAACAGAACACTAAGGATGCAGATATAGAAACAAGAGCTGAGGCTTCTGGAAGACAGACCTTTCTGTTTCCAAGGAACCAGGAACTCAAATTACCTTGCAAAAAAACTCAAATTGCATCTGGATGCATCTGCATAATTTTGTGAAGTGTAATCCCCCTTCATAAGAAGGTCAATACAGTTGCTGTGCAGTTAATTCTGTGCTCTTCTTCCCTTTTCAGCACCGTTTCTCACTAATTATTTGCCATTTTACAAAAAAAGCAGTGGCTAAGACATTTCTTGGGCTGCAAAGCTTTTAAAGGAAGGACACAGCCCTGACCATGAAAATTAGAGGTCAGATCTGGCATCTCATTTCTCTGCTTGCCCACTCTACTGGAGGAAAATTTCACCAGTCACGAACCTCAGCAGCTGCTATTCTCCCCTTGAACCCTTTTCTTTGCTATCTGCAGTGTTTAGCTCTTCCAAGAGGCTCAGCAGAGGGGGTAGGCAGAGATGCACATACCCTGCTGGCTTGTACAGATTATGAGCTCCTTCATTCAATCCTGTATTGCCTTTACAGTCCTCACAAGAGGAGTCAGTCAAGAACAAGGACAATGACTTAATGAAAATTGACTCCTTTGAGCAGCTCGTGGGAGGTCTGGCTCCTTTCTCTGCAGCATGGAGAAGTTTCTAAGTTGTCAAAGGCCACAAGGGAATAAAGGTGGGAACTAGAGGCAGGCCTGTCCTCAGCAAATTCCACTTAATAGTCTCTTCCCCTTCTGTAAATTACAAGCTCCACAGGGCAAGAAAGGCATAGCTGCTCTCCTAAAAGGCATTAAGCTTCCTAATTCAAGTTGCTCTATTCACTTGCCTTTAAGAGCCCATCTAAAGATACCCCTCTGCTAAAATTTTTTCCTACCTTCTTTGTAAGGTAACACCAAGCCAGTGTTTTGGATACACACCACATTCAGTGACTGTGGGTCAAACTGAAGGTGTCTGTGGGCTGGCTGGCCCCAACCCTGCTCCTACTGCTGCCAAGTGGCAAAACTGGAACCTGTAGGACCAGCAGTGGGTCCTGCCCTTCAGCCTCCCTCCAGTTAGCACTCCCATGTCCCACTGCGTGCCGTGGTCCCCAGATAAAGGTCACGAGCTGACACGGTGCTTCTCTACAGAGCAGTGAATGGGGCCTGTCAGCAGGTCTGACTCTGCACTTCAGCCCATTCATTTCCCATCACCATGGAGCCCCGGTCCGCTGACCGCCCGCCTGGGCGAGCTGAGCTTGTGCTTTTAGTGAGGGGGCAGCTTTATGCACCCGTGAGCGTGTGCACCACACACGGGCACTTACAGCTTCCTCTTTATCCCAGTGCTGCTGGGGCTTGATTGGAGCTGGCCAAACAGAAACTGAATCAGCTGTCAGGAGAGATCAAAATCCAGTGTTAATCAGCAGAGTGATTCAGCACTCCCTGCTCTTGCAGCCGTTCTTATCTCACACATTCCTCCCTCCCAACAGCATCCCAAACCAGCCATAGAATATAGGAGCCAAATTGTAGGAGACATTGGAGCCTGAAACAGAAATGAGCTGTCCAAGAACTCAAAACAGCCTGCCTGGCTTTCAAGGGACACAGCCAGGACCTGCTTTGTGCAAGGGTTCCTGGATGCATTGCTCAGCACTTTCTTCACTTTATGCATGAAGAACTTCAGCTGGTCCTAACAGACCTGTGAAGTGCAAATGCAAACATTCCTAGGCCTGGAGTTAGACCTGGATCCATTAAAGTTTTCAGAGACATTTAGAAGAGGTGCTGTAAAGTCTGGCAAAGACTTTGCAAGTGAAAGAGGCAACTCCCTACCGAGAGCCTGTATGGGCTCTGAGCTCTTTCAGTTGAGTTTTTCAGCTCTGTGAATGCCAGTGTTGACACAGGACACTAAAAAGGAAGCAGAGTAGCTTTGGAGAGGAATCACTTAGCAACATATTCTCAGGTCAGCTTGAACTTAATGCTTTGCTTTGACCTCCAAACAGAGAGAGCATTATTATTATATATCACAGCTGGCTCTTACTCATTGCTCAATGTAACAAAATAGAGTTCCATAAAAGCCTCTACAATGAAGCATGTGGCTGGTTCAGCCTCAGAGCTGGAGGAAGGCTTGATAGCCTCATGCATTTCTGTTCAGTCCTATGACTCCGTGATGCCACGTGAGGGTCAGAACATGGGGACTGGGATGTGTGACGTGCTCAGTCATGTCAGCACCATCCAGGAATCACTGGAGAGACCATTTCTATACTGGTCATGATAGATTGTAAGGGAGATGGTCCTGCAGCCTAAAATGTTGTACAGTAATTCCTCAACTATACCAGTAACACCAGAAAATGCAGTAGTTGCTGTCACATTCCCCCAGTGGGGCAATGGGTGGCCAATTCTGCCACCTGCAGCTTCCCACTGGTGCTGTGGGATTCCTCTCGTGAGCAAATGGAAGAGGAAGATTTGGGAAGCCTAAAGGCATTGGTACAACCAGAACACAGCCAGCACAGGACAATTAGTGAGAGTTGTGCTCTCTTGCTCAGGATTTCAACAGAAAGTGGTTTCTAACATCACAGAAAGGACTGACAAGGAAATTAAAATCTTTTGCTCAAGGGCACGGTCATGATTTGATGATCTTTGTTAATGACTTGTTTCCATAGGACACATAAAAGCATCACACAACTTAAAAGAAAGGGAAAATAATTACACTGCAATATCACAGTGTGGAGATTATGGGACAAGAAAAAAATCAGAGGACATATACCGGGCAGCACAAGCAAGTTTGGAGTTTATATGACAACTACCTTGTTGATGACTTTCTGTTGCTGTGAGTGGTTCTGCCGGAGAGAAACAACTTCCCGCCAAAGAACTTCATTTTGCCTGAAAGTGAAACAGACATTTTCCATGAGAACAGAAACATCAACAGCCCATGGTGCTGCCATGATGCACAGTAGATTCAACTGTGCAAAAATCTGTTTCACTTCTGGGCTCTTGCAGTGTTTGGCTCTTTCCAGGTGTCCCAAACAAGGTCACACAATTGCCTTACTTTTAATTTCTTAATCACAAAAGAGCTATAGACCAAAGCATGGAGGAAAAACAAATAGAGAAGCCAATATTTATAGGGGAAGGTAACAAGAGGACACATGTTTTTGTGGAACATTTGGGCCAAACTCAGAATTTCAGCATGGCCTTATTTGTGACTGTGAGTTATTTGGATCACCCACAGTGTCCTTCCATGGGAGCCAAAAAAGCCCAACCTGTCCACAACTGCACCAAAGACAAGACTATGAACAGAGACCCTGTGTATTCTACCTGCTTAAAACTCATACAAGTGGTGGTTCAAATGCATGTGTTGTAGTGACTGGAGCAGACAAAAAGATGTTCCTGCATCTCAGAGCCTTGAACTAGGAGGACTGTAATGATGTTAATAGTGGGAGCCACTGATTTAACCCAGCACAGACCTGTGTCCAGCTTGCATAAAGAAAATTTATTTTCTGTCTGTAAATGAAGCAGCACAGAGGGGAGCTTACAGGCTAACAGTCAGCCCCTAGGTGGGATGGAGAGATGCAGAGTTTGTTTACTGTGCTGCCTTCAAGTCTGGATGCCAGCCAAGACCATGCCGCAAAAGGTTTTGCCAGCCAAGTTATCTCTAGAGTATATGGATGTACCTAAACTGTCAGGCCAGCAAAACCTATCATACAGGTTAAACTGATAAATCCTTTTGCTTTTTAGTCTCTCGAGTGTGGATGGATGCTAGAACTGGGAAGGCAAGGTCCAGAGATGCAAAGAGCACAGTAGAACACCTTGTACAGCAAAATCTCTGCAGTGAGAGTTTCTGTACTGGTCCTGACAGGACTTTCAGCAAGGCAGCATTCCTTAGTCTGACAGCTTGTACTGGAGTTATGTCCTAATTGTTCTTCACCAGTGTAAATTTCTTAACATGGATTCAGCTTGGGATTTCTCCTCTGTCTTAGTTTATAAAAATCATATTATTTTCATCAGTTGAATGCAATTTTGCCAGATGGACGGAAGGAACATGCAAATCAAAAGGGAGAATAAATTAAAATCAAGGCCAAATCACTAATACTGGAACTCCTTAAAAATTAAATCAAATGCAAGCCCAGAAACTCATTGCTGCTGTATCTGAATTTCACAGTGCAAACTCATGCATGTGCTAAGTGTGGGAGCCATTAAAAATTGATGCAGGATAAAAATATATATCCATTGCACGTAAGGTGCTGGTCTGGAATGAAGTTTCCCAGTATGCAGTGTTACTCTTAAGGCCCAGAATGACAGTGTCATCTCGTGGTGCATGAACATCAGCTCTCATTATAAAAGAAAGGGTTTGGGTCTATTTGATTATTCAAGTGCTTTTTAAACAAAGCTCTCTGTAACTATTAAAATTCTGGAGGCAAATAAAAACCACTCCAAGTGCATGATTTATAAAACCATATCTACTTCCTAATCTTTTAGTGACCATGTCTGAGTCACAGAATCCCAGAGTCTCAGACAGCTGGAGGCAGACAGATGCAGGAAGCATTGCATCAGGGTTTGCTCTTATCCAGCAATTCTGGCCACATCAGATGACACAGTCTCAGGGAAATGAGTCCATGGAGTATATGATACAGAAGTTCTTATGTTATATATTATAACATGCTGTATTTTTTAGGCCAGTCATAAATTTTGGAGGTGAATGATGGCAGAAAGGTAATTTCTTAATAGCTGGAGTGGACTCCACCACATTTCTGCCAAGGACTCTTGTATGTGTGAGAGCTACATCTTTATCACCATTTCCATCTGGAGGCAATAGTTATCTAAGTCCCCAGGTTATGCACATATTTCCTGTCTGACCTTTTCTGTGCCTTCCTCATCTGTGAAGGGAAAACAAATGAGACAGAGAGGCTGAGCATTAATTCGTATTTTGTAGATCAGATGTGCATAGAAATCCTACATGTTGTTGTCTCAACAGATGTCTGGTCAGTCCCTGGCTCCACGTGCTCCCTGGGCAGGGAAGTGTGCAAGGCTCCTCCTTTCAACCATTCCCCACTCCAGAGAAGCAAATGCCCATAAGAAGCAGCCTGAATAGGATTCAACTCACTGCTTCATGTCCTGCACTTGACACTCCATGTTCTCCTGCTGACTTCTCAGTATCTGTACCTCGTATAGCAACCTGCTGAGGTCCTCCTGGCGCATCTTGGTCTCCTCACTTTTCACTACTGACACCTGAGGTGAAAAAAATCAAACGTAGATTTTACCTGAGCAAGAAGGGCCATGGACAGAGAGAGTCATTGTGGTGGCTCAGGTGCAGGACTGTCACCAGCTGAAATACCAGGCCAGGCCACATGCCAAAGAGTCTGACTATTCTAGGGGTACTATTTGCAAGAGCCAAATACAGCAGGATGAATCTATTCATACAGAGGGTCTGCTGGCAGAATTACATTCCCTGTCAGAGTGGGGACCTATTTCAAATCAGCTTGGGGGAAAAACAAAAGTATTTTAAGTATCAGGGAAGAATAGATCTAGATTGATTTAATCTTTCTACTTTTAACTACAGAGATACAAAATCAAGCCCTATGTTTTACAGGGATGAGTCTGATTAAATGCTTCAATTTGACATACTACTCTTGGATTTCCAAAGGGCTTTTGCTCAAGTCCCTTTTCAGAAGTTGCTACGCTAATTCAGTGAGAGAACAACACTTTGAGAGTATTAATAATAGGTCAAAAGACAGAAAACAGAGGTCAGGAGTAGGTTGTTTATTGTATAAGAAAAATAGATGTCTGTTGAGGACCCTGCAGGACTTATGCCATATTTCTCTAGGAAAGCAGTAACAATTAAAAAGCAGAGGAGTGGGAAGCAAGCCTGGCCCTGCAGCGCTACACATACATCTTGTGATACAGAGTAACAGAGCAGAAAAACACAGAACTCTGATGCAAGCCAAGCCCTGCAAACAAAGAACCCCCAACCCAGGTGTACGTATGTGTGGGGAGGACAGGAACAAGACCAGGATGATGCTGGAGTTATCCTGAGCAGGATCTGGCAGGTGCCTGTTCCCCCATCCCACACAGTGCCCCCTCACCTTCCTCTTGATGTGCTCCAGGAGGTGCTCGTGGCCCTGCAGGAAGCAGAGGTGCTGGAACTCGGTGTCGTCCCTCTCAGGTTTGACCAGCCCCCCCTGCTCGATGTTCACCACCTTCCTGAAGCCGTCTGCACAGAGAGGACAGGGCTGATGGGCAACAGGAGCCAGCACTCCCTCCACCTTGTCACTTGTCAGCACTCCCATCCTTGTCACTCTTGAGGACATTTCTGATCACCCTCCACACTGAGCTGCCAATGCTTACCCCTGGACATGATTTTGGGCCATAACCACCAGAAATCCAGGGCAAGGGAGAGCCCTGTGCATCCCACTGGCCACTTCTGCTGCAGCCTGTGCCATGAAAGCCTTTCCATCACAGGCACATTGCTCTGCCAGGAGCTGGAATGCCAGCTCTTAGGGAATTCCTGTCTCAATTTGCAAGCCACAGGGATTCAGGGGAAGGCATAGACCATCAACACTTTTGGCAAAAAGGATCACGTGCACATTTGAAAATCTGCTTTGAGTACTTCTCTGAAGTCCTTCAAAGTTTCTAAGCTGTATTTAAGGACTGGCCTAAAATTTACAAAAATGCTACTACAGAGTGAAATAGCAAAGTTAAAACTGATTAAGGAACTTAACTACTCATTGAAAAAATTCCAACACCTATCAGAACAGTCATGTTGCTGAAGTGGCTGAAAATTACACCTAAACCTCCTTTAAGGGGTAAAAATGTCTGATCAGCAAGGCAAGGTTTGCAGGGAGAGGAACTGCCTGTTACTAGTTCAGTGATATGGCTGGTGAAAGGGATAAGCTCAGGGCACACGACCCACAAGAGCAGCACATTCTGGGGGAGGTGTTACAGTTGGTGGCTGGATAAAGCTCCATTCAGAATAAAATGGAAAATGAATAATAATAGGTCATTAAATCAATGCAAGAGAAGCAGAACACCTGGTAGGTGAAAGTTCTTAGCCCACATCCTGAAATATAATCTAACAGAAATTCCATGCTGGAATTTAAGGTAAACACAAGGAGATCACTACTCTGGGATCTGAGAAGCAGATCCTCTTTGGCAAAATCAATAATGCCACAACAAGTCACATACATGAGACCCCAAACTTTTCTCTGCACAATTCTCTCCCATGCCTGCTGTCACCCTGTGGGGCCCACTGTCCTGGGCCCTGGGAGCTGCACTTACACATGTTCAGCTGCCGCACGAAGCTGGCCATGTTGTTGTGCTTGAAATACTTGGGCAGCACCTCTTTGGCAAAGCGGCCTTGGTCGAACACATGGAAGCTGGTGCCATTCTGCAAAGGAGATAAGGACACAGGCAAAGTCAGGGGAGCATCCCTGACCACGAGAGGGGCCCAAGAGGAGTCCTACAGCAGGGGAAGTCTTGTTCTCTGAATTGTCACCTTGAAGCTAAGAAGAGTGAGAACAGCCCTCAATGACAGATGTGCTGCTTTCAGTTCCGGTACAGTCAGGCTCTATGGCTGCAGGCTTAGATCCTTTTCTGCTTTTTGTCACTGCTTAGTGGAGAGTCTTGGATGTGAGAAAGAAACCACTGACTTTTGTGCCCAAATAGCTGGTAGGTAGTCTGTGATCATCCCCTCTTGCATGGACTTCACAGAAAGACACAAGTCTTAAGAAGGCCCTGAAAGTGGGAATTGCCATTATAACCAACTGGTTCAGATCTAACCCAAATCCATCTGCTCCAGAGCACAGCAGTCCTGGAGGGAGCACTGCCTGGAGACATGGCACAATAAACACAGCAAGGCAAGAAGCAAATCATCTCTGGAGACACCACACTTGCCCAGAAGCTCTACACATATTTTATTGAGTATTTTTAATAATAAACAGACACAAGGGCAACCCACAAAATGTTGACAGTCATGCTTTGCAGTCCAAGCTAGCAACACACATGTTAATCAGATAAATCTTCCATTTCTGGGGTTGCATTGCAAAGATCCATGACTGCCAAACAAGGCAAACTGCCTGGGATTGCTGGCAGAGAAGATGCACTGCAGGCCATGTGCTTTCCCTGCCTGGCCTTCTACCTGCTGACAGCTGCATCAGTGCAATGACATCAGCAGATATTAGGGACTTGCCTCAGCTGCAGCTGAGTTTCAAGGGACAAGAGCTAAAGACACCAGAGCCTGCACCGAGTTGGCAGGGAGGGGTCTGAGACCATCATACCACAGTCATCCTCCTGCTGTGTTCAGTGCTATTACATCAGACAGAGACATGTCAGCCTGGCTGGGCATTCCACAGGGGCTGGTTTGTCACACCAGACAGTGTTTTGCAAGAGCCCTCAGGCTCTGGGTGTGAGTCCCACCTCGCATCCATCGGGGGTCTGCAGCTGTAAGGGTGCTCTCAGGGAAGTCTGGAAGTCTCTAAAACATGGAGTGCAATCAGGGCTGCTCAATCCCAGTGCAGCTCAGTGACTAAAGAGGGGCTGGTGTGTGCCTGAAGCCTGCCCATGGCCACCAGAAACCAGCCAGCTGGCAAACCCGGCTGTCCTACACTGCATTTCCATCACCAAATGGTGCCAGTTGCCTCTGGCTCAGGCTCATTTGGCAGCTCTAACAATTAACACCCACTAACACGGTATTTTGGGTCAGCTGCACTTCTTGCTCCTTGCTTACTACTGTAAACAATGAACATGACTGTGCCTCGGCTGATCAAGCACTTGAGAGATTCACTGACAGCCTGCATGCTGGAATTACCCTCACAGACGGAGTTTGCTGACAGGACAGCAGGGACCAGGGTTTCCCAACACTGCAGACACTGCCCTGGGGACAGAGCTACTTTGTTCTTCTTCCCTTGTGCTTCTGCCCCCTTACTCTGGGATACAGCTTTGTGTCGCAGGCTGGACCCACTGATGGAAAATGAGAAGCACGAGAGTTTTGTATACCTCAACAAATCCTTACGGCCTTTCATGAGAGGCCATTCCTTTGAATTCAGGGCCACAATGTTCTCAGAAGCTGGCACACTCAGAAAGGCTCCTACAGACACAAGAGGTCTTGGGGTTATTGTGTGCTCACCGGTGAACTGTGCATGTGTCAGTTTGTTCCCACACTGCAGCTGTGCCTTGGCTGTCTTACACCATGGGAGCACAAGCTCAGAGAAACTCTGGAAGTCTTCTACGCCCAAAACAAAACTGACTCTGCAGCACAACAATCGTGGCAGATGCTTTATCTCCACTGCTTTTGGCAGAACCACCAGGACAGGCATGTTGTGCTCTGACAAGACAAGTGCTAGTCCAGGAATTTGCCAGTTCTCTCTTACTGCACTTCCATTAAAAAATTAATTTAATTACTTATTGTCCAATCTACCACAGACACAGAGAACAGAGTTTTCCTTTCCACCTCACAACAGACTTTAGTGTATAGATAAACCATTACTGCATTTCCTCTCCATCTCTTCTTCATGCTAAGAAACAGTTCACAGGTCCTTATGGGTCCTATTTTCTAGAAGTACTGATTACACCCAGAAATCTTAGGTATACACACAATCTTTCAGCTCCAACATCACCAGTGTATAGAAGCTGAAGAATATGAGAAATATGGATACCTGCAACAAGAGGAAAATCAGATACCTAAAAGCCTTACCAAAACCTCCAAGGATATAGCTGCATGTTAGTTTCCAGGAAATCAAAGCACAGTGGTGGTCAGTGAATAATAATAGTGTTCTAAGTATAACAGAGAGAGGACTATTTACACAGGTTAGAAAATAATTTCTAGCTTTAAAATCCTTATTTAAAATTTGGTGGTTCTCAGAGGTATGGCCATGTGATACCAGCATCAAACAACCATGGCCACAGATACCAATGCAGCTCAAATCCTGTCTCAGGTTTTGAATGAAAAGTCTACTGGACACAAAATATATACAAGAAAGGCTGCTTTAGACATTTTTACCACCTCCCTTTAAATTTGCTTGTGTTAGATTCTTGATTTTGGAAAGCAAGTTTATGCACATAGCTTATCTAATAACTCCCTGCTGAAAACAAATCATATTACTTGCAGCAAGTTGTAGGTCAAAAGCACAATGTGGTATCAAAGTGTTGTATAAAGGGGACAAATATTTTTTTTCTGTGCTTGCAGTTAGTATATTAATGCCTCTGTGAAGAATAAGAAGCCAAAGCAAAGCAATCTATCCCTATGAAGCTGTACAGACAATATATACCCACATCACTATTATCATCACACAGACTCATTGAAAAATCAAGTAAAGCTCTTCTAAAACAATTTAGGGTGCCAGTCTGAGATCTGTTTAAATTATAGGTTTGAGTCTGAGTTCTGAGTGCTGTTTATCACCTGCCTTCCACCTAGATAATTGTGAGAAGCCGCTAAGAAACACATGTGAGATAACACCAAACAGCAGTGAAACTTTTTAAGGGGTTTGCATACTTCCTAGAAAATGTTAGGGAGCTGCAGATTCAAGAAAGGTGAAAAATATTTCTCTCAAAGCATGTGGAATTCTTAGAATTAGAAAATTAGACACTTTTTAGGATGTTTCTAGTGAAATGTGTAAATATCATCATTAAAACACCCACAAAACAGTTGCCCCTCTGAAAGAGAAAAGCCATGATATTTCAGATAAATAATACCAAGTATATCCAAAAGTGCCTGTACTTGGCTCCTGTTTCTGCACTCTGCCAGGGCAGCACCTGCCAAGCAGAGGGCAGCTCCTGTGCCGTGCAGTTCTCGGGCCTCACACCTGGGTTTTCCCTGTTGTTGCAGGCATTAGTGACACCCGATACCTGTTGCACTTACAGAACTCCAGCAGATGAGATGGTTCGTTTCAGGGTCTTCCACCAGCGTCCAGAGTTTTGTTAGGAAGGCTGGGACATTGCTGGAGTATCCATCCATCACCAGAGAGCTGGGTGAATCCTGCATAGCTTTGCAGTGTCCCGGCTAAACTGACCCCATTGCCCTGCACGCGCCTGCGTCCCGCAGAGAATGAGCCACCCAATTTTATCCCAGGCCAGTGGAAAGTAGGCGTCCAGGGAGTCACATCAGCAGTGCTGCTCTCACTCTTAAAAACTCAGCACAATGGGATGGCATCACCAGCCCTGGAGAACAATACACAGAATGAAAATGCACTGCAGCCGATCTCGCAGAGCTGTGAATAAATACGCAGCGTCATGCAAAGGGAACACGTGCTGCCCACCTTATGCTGGGAGGTGGGCAAGTCACCAGAGCAAACCCACCTGCCCAGAGTCTGTGGGACACCCAGGCACAGACATCCCAGGTGGCTGAAGGCACCTGAGTCGTTAGTTTGGAATTTTCTTGTCCTAGACTTTGGCTGGCATAGACAAAGGAGAGCTGGCCAGACTCAGGGCTGAAAAGTCAAAATTGTAAGCAGGTTTAGCTACTATGTTATTTGTCAACAGAAATTATTTAGCTCTTGCATGAGAAAAAGGATGCTAAAAACAGCTACACATAGAGTCTATTAGACAATTTGCAAAGCCCAACATTCCTGCTAAAAAATAGAACAGATTTCTCACCTGATGCCTACAGAGTCCTTTAAGGCCAAACACTGAAAGAATCAGGAGGTGAGAAGAGACAAGATAAGTGTCAGGATAACAGTGCATTAATTTTTTCTTGTCATTTTCAAAGGGCAACATAGTGTACTAAGAATGTGGTATTTCCCCTAAAACCCAAATCACCATTAGTGACTGACAAAACCCAGCAAGTAACAAAAATTTTATATAAGCAGATGCTAGTCATGCCAGGTAACATCATCACACACAGAAGTCACAAGGCCAGCAGTGCCGTGGCAGAGTGGAGTAGATGTTTGACACGCACTGGAAACAGGATCAGGTTATTCCTGCAAAGGTGCTTGGACAGAGGACCCCACTCCTCTCACCCAACCTCTGTGAAGTGCCAAACAGAGCTGGAAGGAACAGCTGCAGCCCCTTGTCTGCATACCTGGAAGTTTCTGTGTCCATCTCAAAGAGAAAGACAATACAATATTGAAACAAGGATTTCTTCTGGGATGTAATGCCACGGTTCTGGCTCTGGAACAGACATTTTACCAATTCAGTCAGGTTTAAACATGGGAAAACTTCCAAAACTGCAATCAATTCTCAAGAGAATTGAGAAGAATAAAACAACAGCAACAAAAAAAAAAGTGACACACACATTAGGATTTAACTAATAAATCAAACTGGACTACAGAGGAGGTTAAAAAAATCAAACTTGCAATTTCACTATATTTTGAATTTGAACTTTAAAAATTATGAAAATATCTTGGTCTGTTGTTTCACAGTTTTTTTCAATCAGTCCTAAGAAGCTGAGTGATACTTTTCAAGAGTTAAAAATGTCAGATGAAAGCTTTTTGGGGAAAAATGGTCTTTTTTCTACAGTGAGGTTTTGCTACTCTGAGTAATAAAAATGCAAGGGAATTTTCTGGTACTGCTGCACTGGTATTCAAAAAGCTGAGACAGATTTCTCAAACTGTGGGGGAAAAACCTCTTTGCAAGCAGAAGCTCTGCACAGAAAACAACCTCACATATCCATTTTTTACTGATAGTGCAACAGAAGGCCTAGAGTAGAAACCAGGAGCTTAATGACAGTGGTCCTTGCCTGGGATGAGATGTTGCAGTTTGGAAAAAAAAACCTTTTTTGACTTAGACATTTTAAGTGCATTTTCTGCAAACTGGAGTCAGACACAATAAGGGAAAAGTGTATTTTAATCAACCTTTCCTGTGAACTATAATGCAGAAGAGTAAGTGTCTGGGAAGAAGGTTTAGAGCATCAGATCATTACCTAACTATTCCATTTGCCTTCTTCCAGAATGTGTTGCACCTCTCTTCCAGATTTCTGCACAAACTACACTCCCACCATGACATGTTTTTTCAGCCCTCTCATAACCGAGAAAGAGATTTTTGAAAGTAAATATTTCCCTTCCCAGGCCAGTACTGGAGTGTGGGCCAGGTCTCACAACCTCACTCTGAATTTCATGGCATGCCCTCTCTGGGGCTGTGGAAGCCCCAGGTCCCAGAGTCACAGCACTCCCTCAGCAGTGCAGGCTTCATTTAAATAAAAACCTGTGCACCAAGAGAGCCTCAAAGAAGAGCTGGAGTTGAAACCCATGAAGCAACGCAAAGTACAGACAGCAACGCAAACAGCATAACGCAGAGGGGAGCACAACTGCACATTTTTCTAGAAGGTGCTGCTTTGAAGCGTGACTCCTTACTGTCAGGTGGCAGCAGCACAGCAGCTGTGCTATCTTATCTGCCATCATATCAGCGACAACCCCCTTCCCACCCAGCCCAGCTACAGCAGCCAAGTGACACCGTCCTGCTTCCTTCCTGGGAACTCAGCATCTTTTGCCATTTTCTCTGACAATCACCTTGACAGCTTGGACATTGTTCTTCTACTTTTAGCTGCTTTTAATACTGTCTCTAACACACATCTGCCAAAGTGTTAAGGCAAAATGAGATCTCATATTCAGCTCCTTTTTTTTTATGATTTCCTTAAAGCCTTTGGAGCCATTAAGAAGGATCATGAATCTCATAGACAGTAAAAGTGTGCTTGTAGCCTTCTGACTGCTGCCAGCTCAGGGCAGCCTGGCCTATCCCAGCCCCCCAGGCAGACTTGCCTCTGAACCCTGACACCCCAATTCTGTGCCAGCTGAGCCCCACTGAGCCACAGCCTCTCCCCTCACTGCCATCTTTACTTCCCAAGTGGGAAACAACAAGATGAAACTCCAAGTGCTCATCAAGCACTTTGATTTAGCCCCAAGGGATGCTCCCAGAAGGCACACACTCAGCAAGGGTCAGCAGAGGAGAAACTTGGGGCTCAGCTATCCATTCTTTTTTTACCTCCACAATATACAGAAGGCAGATTGGCTTCAAGGAGAAAATATTTCCAGGACATGGGAGGGTGATCCTCCCCATAGAAATCACACTGTGGTTCCCACCTGGTTCTGGGAGCCAGCACTGCTTCAGGTTTCGCTTTTATAGGGAAATGTTGGGATGTTCAAGTTCATTTAGCCCCATGAGACAGACCTTTAAATGTATGAACTCACTTGCTAAAGCTGTTAGCAAGTAAATGCTTTGTTTCCAGAAGCATTGGCACCATCAGGCTGGCTGACCCTGAAGGGGTCTGTGGACACTGCCTGCCCCCCTAGATCTGACCCTGTGAACCAAAGCAGCACAGGTTAACCCCTTTACAGTTCTATTTGAATCACATCTTTCCTTTAGCAAACGAATGAGGTTTATATTGTTAAAATACTGTTGTTTTAAAATAGCATCAGATATATAGGTATTTTTAGTGTTTTAAAATGCTTCCTGCTTTTTTTTGCAGTTCAGTCACCCAGTTTGCACAAACCACTGCCAAGCCAGAGTGCCTGCAGCTTGCACGTCAGCCCAAAATCTGGCCCCAGGCCCATGCCAGCTTTTCACCAGCTGGGGACAAACAAGGGAGCTGCTGCTATCCTTCAGCTCACAGGGCACCTGTGCAAGGCAGATGCAGGCTGGGCAGGAGGCTGCTACCTGAGGTTGAGCAAAGGAGATCCAAATCATGCTTTGACTGGCACAGAACCTCTCGTGGACTTGGGAAACGCTGCTTCATTCTCTCTACCCGTCCAAGCTCTCAGCAGCAGCAGCAGCACCGAAAAGCGCCAGCCGGGACCCACCAGCCTCCGTGTGTCAGCCACAAGGCACGAGGGGCTTCCAGCCACCGCACTCGCCTCCATCCCTAATGGTGCAGGGAGATGCGTGCATCCCAGCCCTCGGGCAGCTCTGGAGCCACCTGCACCGAGTATTTCTGACAGATGTCACACCCTCACCTACGCGAGCCACCGAGCCGCGTGGGCGGCCTTGCGGCGGGGACACCTGAAGCGTCAAGGTGCCGCAAGCCCGGCGAGCCCCGGCCCCGCGCGGCCTCGGCACCACCTGGACAATCAGAAGGCACCAAAGGGAAGCGCCGCCGGCCATTCCAGGGGGCTGTTGGGATTCACTTTCGCCTTCCCGTTTCCCCGCCCGCAGCGGGCGCCGAGCGGCGCCGCGCCGGGGCGGAAGTGTCGGGGCCGAGGCCGGCGCTGAGGAGGTAACGCCGGGCCGGGGCCGGGGTCCCGGCGGGACAGCGGAGGGGCCGGCTGGAGGGGCCGGGATGCAGGGGCCGGGATGGAGGGGCCGGGATGGAGGGATCGGGATGCAGGGGCCGGGCTGGAGGGGCCGGGATGCAGGGGTCGGGATGCAGGGGCCGGGCTGCAAGGGCCGGGCTCGAGGGGCCGGGCTGGAGGGATCGGGATGCAGGGATCGGGATGCAGGGATCGGGATGCAGGGGCCGGGATGCAGGGGTCGGGATGCAGGGGCCGGGCTCGAGGGGCCGGGATGCAGGGGTCGGGATGCAGGGGCCGCTCCGGGGGCACTCCCGGGCAGCGGGGGCGGCACAGCGCGGCGAGGTGCGGCTGGCGGCCGCTCCAGCGCTTTTCCCTTTGGGACAGCCCCCTCCCCAGCCGGGCTGCGACGGGAATCGAGCAGCAGCGGCCTGACGCCTGCCGAAGTCAGCGGAAAGGCAGTGGCCGTGATGGCAAACGCGGCTTGCCGTCCGGGGCTGGTTTGGGAGCACCCCGCAGCGGTTTGACCGCGGGGCTGGGATGGGGCAGGGCTGCCTGGACGGGAAGATTCACCCGCTGGGTTAACGCTGCGGAGGGACAAGAACAAAGGGCATAAACAAAGCAGAGGGGTACCCCGAGTTACAGAGCCACCGAATGGTTTGGGTGGGAAGGGACCTTTCCAAGGCCATCCACTTTAACTCCTCTGTGGTGACCGGGGACATCTTCAGCTAGGTCCGGTCTGTCAGAGCCTAGTCCCACCCGGCCTTGAATATTTTCAGAGATGGGGCATCCACCACCTCTCTGGGCCTGTGCCTTGCCACCCTCACTGTAAAAAATTTCTTCCTGATATCTAATCTAAATCTACCCTCTTTTAGTCTAAACCTATTACCCTTGTTCTGCCTGTGTATAGTGTCCTGTTACAAGAGCTCTGGGCCCTGTGAACAACCAAGCCACCAGGACCTTAAGGAAAACGTCTCTGGTTGCAGCAGAGCTTCAGTCCATGGGAGCATGCCACAGCCAGGACTGCTGGGTGGTCCCTGGAGCACTTCAATCATTTCACATTTTGCCAGCTTGGCTAGTCAGAGGCACAGGGACTGAAACTCTGCTTCAGAGTACCTTTGGACATTGAAATGAATGGACTGCAGTGGAAAATGAAAGCAAAGCTTTGCGAGCTGCTGTCTGGGATATGGTGTCCCACTGTGGTGTGCTTTACAGAATAACAGTAAACCCCTCAAAGGCTACACTTGCTTTAGCAACATCAGCAAGAAGCAAGAGAAAACCCCCATAAACCTGTTGTGCCTGTGCTGTAACATTCTCCTGGCATCAGGTCATTTCCCATATGGTCTCTGATCCTGCCTGTGTGATTTTGCAGGGTGCTGAAGATGGCAGGCAGCTGCCCTCCTTGGACTGGCAGCGCTTACCTCTTCCTTCAGTCTACCTGCAAGACCATCGCTCTGCCATCCCTCTACGAGAGCTCCCAGAAGAAGCCTTGTGTGTTCAAGGCCCTGAAGCTGGCATTAGCAGGTACCCATCCTCTAGCATCTTGGTATGCAGTGCCATGCCTTTCTTTAATCTCACCCTCACGGGTAAGGAAAGCTCATGCTCGCTCTGTTTATGAAAGGCAGTGAAGTGGAGCAAACTCAGCACAGGTTCACCGAGATGGTTGGGGGCTGGAGTACTTTTCCTATGAGGAGAGGCTGAGGGAGTTGGACCTGTTGAGCCTGAGGAAGAGAAGGTTTCAGGGGACCTACCAACAGCCTGCTGATACCTATGGGAGGGAGAGGTGGAGCCACACTGTTCATAGTGGTGCGTGGGGAATGAGAGACAAGAGGCACAAATTGAAATGAGAGGTAGACACCAGACAAAAGGACAAATGTTTCCCCCATTAAGACAGACAGGCCCAGAGTGACTGTGTACTATCCATCCTCAAGGGCTTTCAAACGGACTGGATAAAGCCCTGAGCAACTGGTTCTGACCTCAGAGCTGACCCTGCTTTGCATGGGAGGTTGGGCTGGACACTTCCTGGGCTTCCTTCCAACTTGAACCATCCTCTGAATTATCAAACTTTATGAATGTTTGTTTAAACCCATTTATGTAACAGGGGAAAAGATTGCAATTACTGTGAAACAAGATTTAATTGCTGTCTTTATACCACCACAAAAACATCATTCCTGCTTTTAGAAGCTGTTTTTTAAATCAAATAATAGCCAGTATACATTAATTTCTATTCAAATTCTGATATAATTCAAATTCTGATATAAGCAGATACACATTAGCTTGAGGTGTATGTAACCCTATTTACATAAAAAAAATACTTGAGATGCAAATAGCCATAAACTGTATATTTCTCTATCTACCCTTGCCCCAAGCACACTGCAGGGTAATAGTAATTTGAAGAGTTTATCACACTTACCTGGGAAGAGTCTCATGGTTACACAGTTGTTACACAGCTGAGACTCTATTGTTTAATTGGGCTTGTCTAACTATTCTGCAGTTTCTTCTGGAAACCATGCCAAGTCAGTTTATCCAATACAGGCCTGCTCATTTTGCAGCTCATTCCAAATACAGGAAACAGGAAGCAGGCAGCCTAATACAGTTGCCCAGTCAGGCTTGATTTATGGCTGCTTTGTGGCACTGGAATGTGAATCTACTCACACATTTAAAGGACAGCTCACAAAACTGAAATCCTATCATGCTTATTGAGACCTGAAAAGGACATGAAAACTTAAGCTGCCTGAGGTTTCATGCAGAAGTGCCTGCAAAGTCCCATCTTTTGAGGCAGCTTTACAGCTGTCTTGTACACTCTTCATAAAGGTTTCCATGTCTGTGCAGCTTTCCCTCCACAGCCCTCTTGTCCTATTATGGAAGTTTTGTTTAATAAGCACTCATAAAAAGCAAAGCATGAAGGAAGTGATAAAAAATCATCCACAGTGAATTTAAATGTCTTTTCTGGGTGCCTAAAACCATGCGTCAGTTACACATGTGGTCCAAACTAGACCAGATGCAAACAGGACTTAGTAAACATGTAAAGCCACTGTTAGATACTATACTTTTAAATGCAAGGACACTTGCCCTGCTTAATGTGGAGCACACAAGTCTGTCTTGTCTTAAGATTGTCCTCCATGCCATGACACGTGGTTTAAGAAATACCTGATGTAGTGTCAGTATGAGCTGGTGCCTCCATACAGCCCTCAGTGACAGCCCATGAGGTGCAGTCAGGTCTGGAAGTAGCACAGCAGCCCCACAAAGGCCTCTGCTGCAAAAAAAAGAGAAAAACACATACTTAGAACTCATCAGCAGTATGTAAAATCCCATGGAGATAAGGATAATGAGCACAGCTAATAAAATTAAATTCTGCTGGGAGAAGAATGAAGTCCTGGCATTTTCTGTTTCCACATTTATTGTGCTCCTCCTTCACTAGTGTTATAGGGTACATGCCTGGCTTCTCCTTGTTTAGATTTTACCATGAATTAATTCTCTATGCAAAATAACAAGGCAAGGTCCAATCTCAAGCTCCCCTATGGCTGGATCTGTCATCTGCTCTTTGTGAAACATGTTAAAGGCTCAGAGAGACAAAAGTTACCTCTAGGCACAGGTAGAGAGGAAACACTGAGTTTCTTTCCAGGACCTCCATCACTGCATAAAACTCCAGTCACAAGGACTGAAGGCTTACTGAGCACTGAGGTGAACTGAGCTTTCATCTATAAAACTTTGCTGTGCTACCAGTTTATCATAACTATCTCTGCCCTGGAAATTGAACCTCAAATTTAAAACTTGCCCTTATTAGGGCAGTGTTGATATAATTACCTGGGATGTAGTTCCATATATCTTGTGTTGGACACCATACTCATGGAGATCAATGGAGGCAGGGCAGCATGAACTTCATCCTTCCCTCTTGGTTTAACACATTTTCCCATCCCAGAGGATTTTATCACAAAGAGATTGCTAAAGCTCCTCCATTGCAGGCTTGCTGTGGATGGGTGGGGTCTGTGTGGGCTGGCTCGTGCCCGGATTGTGACTGTGCTCCCTTCTCCCTGCCAGACTCCACTGGCAGCGTGAATGGTGTGGACATGCTCAAGGTGCACTGCAGCCACCCACACCTGATAGTCCAGCTGAGGTTCTGCAAGGAGGAGAACTGCCGCCGCTTCCTGCAGAGCTACCGCGAAGGAGCGCTCCAGACGTCCCTCCAGAGTCACCTCCAGCTCTGCTTGGCCACGACCATGGTGCCTCTGGAAGTGGAGCTGAAGGCTGGCAGTGAGCACCTTGACAAGATGCTGAAGGATGAGGATCGTTGCCTGGAGTGCATCTACAGAGAAAAGGTGAGTGGGAGAGGGAGAGAGGCTGGACAGCAATGAGGAGGGGTGGCACTGGGCTTGCAGAGGTGGGTGCAAATCTTGTTCTGATGCAGCATTTTGGGTTAACAGACTTCTCAGTCCTTTAGCTCTTAACTCTAATGTGGAGAAACAGCTCTGCCCTTCCTCAGAAAAAAGGGCAATATAGTTACCTAAAGCAGCCTGCAAAGATCCAGCTAACTCTCTGTGCCTTGTGTGTATAACAGCTATTGTGGTTGTTATCCCCACTAAGACAAGGAGTTCTAGACAGTGCAGCTTACACACAAGTGTCCTCAGTACAGCTGTGAGGCCGGCAGAGAGGAGCAGCCCTGGCTGGAACCATCACTGCTCTGCACCTCCCTCCCCTGCCTCACACACCACCTCCTCCCAGAGTGGCAAAGGTACCTGCACCTGGAAATGAGCAGTGGAAGTGAGTGCAAACACTGCACATCACACCAAAAACTTGTGTCAGAGGACATACAGCATCTACTGCCAGCAAGAGTAGGCTGCCCTTCTGAAGGCACAGTCTCTCTCATCTGACTTCTGGTTCATTACACACTTTGGCACTGGCACTCTAATCCTGCTTGCAAGAACAGTGAGATCTTGTCATCTCACTACAAGGCACTTGACACGATTAAACTCACTGACTTCCCCTCCTCTTTTTTTTTCCATCTGGAACTTTAGCTCTGGTTCCTCTAAATGGTCCTGAGAAACAGGCACTCACTATCAATCAGGAATATTAGGCATCAGCAAGCACAGCTTTGCAGGCTGGTGTCCCTGCAGAGTCACTGATGCTGTTTGCCTTACAGCCTGACCGCCTGCCGGATGAGGAGATCATGGAGCTGGAGGAATGCCTTAAGAGCCTGATGCTTCACCACAGCACCAACAACAATGTGGCTGGAAAAGACTGCTCATCTCTGAAGTCCCCATCTCAGCCTTATCCTCCTCAAGGCAGCTCCCTTCCCATACAACTCACCTTCATCTTTCAGGGACAACAGTTTGGTGAGTAGCTAGAGATGACCAACAGAGGCCTTGGTCTGCCTCACAGCCCAGGAGGGAGAATTATCATGACTACATATTGGGGTCTACCTCAGATAAATCAAGCACTTCCCAACATCCCATAAGAAAGAAATTACAGTAGTCCTAAGATATTGCCATGGTGCTTCAGATCAGGCATCAACCTGTTTTCTTTTCTGGGGTGGCACAGAACCAGATATTTTAGTTTCTGTCCCTTCCATGTTACTCACATTTTAAAATGAATAGTGAAAGGAAGACTATAGAGTATTTTTCTCTTCTTCTATGTCACTTGGTTGAAGTGAGTTAATAGTGTAGGTTGGATCAGGCTGGGGGAGTTACCATGGACGTCCTCAGCCCTGCTTTCAGACAGGACTGATTTGTCCAGACTCCCTCAATTCACCAGCTGGCTTTGGGGTCTGTCCCTACAGAGAGTTTTCAGAGAGTCTCAACAGCAATATCAGCTTGAGATAAGCGATCATTTCTGAGCTTGCTTAAGCTGTGTGTAGTCTCCAGTGCTTAACAGCTGAGGAGAGACCTCCTGTCAGCATTTCAGTGTTTTGAGGATGTTTAGATAGGGAACAGGGAACTTTGTCAGAAAGGCCTTTCCATGTTGCCTTTGAAAGGCTAAAACAAATGAAAAGGGTGTCCATCCAAAAAAAAAAAAAAAAAAAAAACAGCTCTGGCAAACCACAGGACAGTTCTGAGGGAGAAAAAAAAGAAAATAGGCCTTGCCAAGCTTGCAGGGTAGGGGCAAGCCCAGATGCTTTGTTGTCATGGGAGGATTTCTGTAAGGGAACAGCTGGGCGAGGCAGGGAGCTCAGACTCGGACTCCCTGCTCCACAGAATACTGACCAAACCTTGAACTGGCCCAAGCTACATCATGTCAGCCATGAAACTTCTATGTCTTACCTGGCCTCTGCCCCTTTCAGACAACAGAACAATCACACCAGATGACCACCAGAAGTTTGCCAAGTCCGTGTCCAAGAAGTGGAAGCAGGTGGGTCGCTCTCTGCAGAAATCCTGCCGGGCCCTGCGTGACCCTGTCATTGACAACCTGGCGCTGGAGTACGACCGAGAGGGACTCTATGAACAAGCCTACCAGATGCTCCTCAGGTTCATCCAGTCCGAGGGCAAGAAGGCCACCATAGCACGGCTGATTGCAGCCCTGGAGGAAAACGGCCTCGTCAGCTTGGCTGAGGAGCTCTTGGGCCTCCATTCCACTGAGGACTGCTCCTAGAGCCCAAAGGACAGTGCCATTGCTAAGGGCTTTCCTGCTTTAGCTACCGTATGAAACTGCTGCCAGTGTCTGGGAATGTAAAGTCCTGAATATCAGCACAGATTTCCATCTAGGTGGAAATGCTCAGGGGAGAGGTTCTGTGTTTGCAGAAGCCAGCATGGACCTCTGACTTTCCTTATTTCATTGTGTTTCCAGAAATATAGCACTACCTTCCTGTGAACTGGTGAGAGGCTTTCACCCTGACTTCCTTCAGGACTGTGACAGGGAAGCAGCCAGACAGAGAGCCCTAGGGGAGAATGAGGGAGAGGAGAAAAGCAAGCAAGGCTTCTCATAGAAGCAGAAAGTGCCACTGCTTCTCAAGCTGTGTCCAGGGCCATCACCTGGAGAGCTGCAATATATTTTGACATTGAAGACATTTTTGCCCTCAGCCATGACACCAAGTAGAGAAAAAGGAGAAAGTAAGGAAAAGTCAATTTTACGTTATTTTCCTTCTTTCTCTGAAGAACAAAGAACATCCATGGCAAGAGTACTGTTACAGCTCCTTCCCACCTCTCACCACCTGAAGGCTTTCCTGCTACCTGGGACAGCCACAGTCTTCCACAGGGCAAAAGATTGCTGCTGTACAACAAATGGCAGACACTGAACAAACAATATGGACAAACTCAAATTCAGACAATGATTGTCAACATTTTCTCATCTGTGGTAGACAGTAATATGGTGGTTAGCTCTTGCCTGCCAGCCTGAGGGAGCCTGCAGCTATAGAAAGCAAAACACAGTGCTGGAAGGAAGAGTCTCCTCATCAGCAGGTTACGTGCGGAGCATGGTTTGGAACTGCTGCTCTCAGGGCATTGCAGCATCAAATGCCATCCTCAGACCACAGAGCTGAGCAATCACCAAACTCAGCTGGCTGCTCCTGCCTTCACTCACTTCCTAACCATCCTCAGGCTACAGGGGACAGCTCACCCTGCTGTGTCCCACAGGTGCCAGGGCCTTACAGACAGTTTTTCCCTGGCACTGCTGTCACTGTGTGACAATCAAACATCAGATGAAACCATGCCTGGATTTATCTGCACTGATTTTTAGGGTAAAAATGGTTTACAAGAGAAATATCCCAAACCCCAGGGCTGACTCCTGCTTTCAGTTCTCGTTTCAGGTGTGAGTGAATCTGTTTCTGTCTTGCCCCTAGCTTCCAAGGAAGCAGGACTTCATGCAGGCACCATCTCTGCAAAGACTGTGGCTGCATCACCTTTTACTAAGCCATTTTATATCAGTGCCATTGCAGTTTCATCTCCTCCATTCCTGCTCCACATCCTATGCTCTCCCTTCCAATAGTGCCAGTGCTCTTCCCAAAATGAAGCAATTACCTCTCTGACAGTTTAGCTTTTGGGACTGACACAGTGGTGCTGATCTTAGCTAATTTAGGCTGCTGTGGAACCATACCTCAAAGTATATAGCTTTCCTTCCAAATCCCAGCTGGGGAACTCTCTTTGCCAGAAACCCACCTGACAAATCATGTTTTAAAAAACTAAAAAATCAGAAATTTGAAAATTACTTTAAGAGCAAGAGAGTTTGCTCTTCATTTTGCAGAATTTACCTTTTTAAGAAAACAATGTCATATGCATAGCCTGCTGTGCCATTTGCAATTAATTTTTCTAAGCTCTCAGACCAGCTATATGTGCACAACTTGCACATATAGTTATAAGGCAGCCACTGAGTAGTGAGAATTACTAGTTTTTGTGGCATCTGTTAATGCTCAAAATACTAAAGTCTCATTATTCAGCATCTACTTCAAGTCCAGAAAACTTTTTTACTGTTGTTACTCTTTTTCAGAGGACTAACCATGAAAGCTTTCTTCTGAATATAAACCTTTTCTTTCTGCCAGTAACTGGCATGTGCATTTCCTCTTACTCACATATTCCCTGTTGTAATTCCCTGTCAGAAGTGCCATTAAGTGCTGGAGCCCCTGGCAACCTTTCTGGAATGTCATAATCTCCAACAGCATTCACAGGTGCCTTCATTGCAGAGACTTGAAGGAACAGGGTTTTTCAGTGATATTCCATGGTGAAATTGTCTCAAGCACATGGCATGGTTGAGGACCTAGCAGTGGCTGTTTCATATTTCCACATAAGCCATGGACAGTGCTGCTGCTGGAGAAATTTGCCTTATCCCAATAACTGCTCTTCTCTATATACTGAGATATATCTGTGAAAAAGAAAAAATCAGGGGTGATGGTAGTGTTTCAGAATCAATATGAAAAGCAAATAAAGGTGCTAATCAGTTGCATATAAAACCTGAAACAGAAAAACCATAAAACAAACAGCAGAAATCAGACCAAAATGTGCTTACAGGAAGAGATCCAAGAGGGCTTTTTTTTTCTGGTTCAGATTGTTTTTGTAGTTTTAACCATGTTTCAGATTTGAAGGAGTCTCCATTCAGTCTGCCAGAATGAATAAAAGATCCATGCAAAGGAGAATTTGAATGATTTGTTTTGGCATAGCTGACCTACAATGTTCAAACAGATGATAACAAAGAGGAGAGTGAAATTAAAATGCTCACCAGCTATACTTTGACGTGAGGTATCTGATAGAAGCAAACCTGACAGGATACCCTGTTACAAGATCGTCTCAAAGGAAAAGATCTGTTTATTTTGCCATTCATTTCAAAGGCAGGTTCAGCATTGAGGAGCTGTCCTGCTCTCTGGGTCACTGTCTTCCCTCTGCTGTTCCCAAGGGACCACACCCTGACAGCTGCTCACAGACTCTGAAACCAGGAGTGAGCATGGGCAGAATGAAGAGCCTCAAATTCACCTTAATTGATGATTTGGTTAAACTGAAAATTCTGGGGAACCTCTGGTATCTGGTATCCTTAAACCAAGGAGGTAGAAGAAGAGGAATCAAGAGGGTTTCTGAGTCTGACCCACATATTGGAGTGTGTGCATGACACTGGTGCTTTACACTGGACAGGGCTCTGGCCATGTGGCTTTTTTATGGAGATGGACTCAAAATAGTGAAGCAATTTAAGGCCTAGAGTCAATAAATGTGTATTTTTTTATTCTCTGGATTAAATTTTAAACCCACTGAAGGGAGCTGGCTGTACATCTCTAATAGAAACCCGTATGAGATGTGTGGTTAATGTCTCTTAGCTTTCAGTGGTTAGCAAGGAAAAAATCCCTTGCTGACCATTAATTCCAAATTCCCATTATATTCAGCATCAGATCTGGTTCAGCCACCTACAGCTATGGACTGCAGTGCCAGGCATACTCGGGTCTAGGATATTCAGCCTCCAAGAAATTGTCTTACAGAAAAAGTTCTTTGGTATATATTTTTCCCCATTCTTTTTTAGAAATAAATATATACTTTTGATGAAAACTGCCTCAGAGACCTTAATTGAACACTTAACTGCAGTAATAAGAGCAGGGGTTACTAAAGTTCTGGCCACATTTGGTGATGACCAGCTCCAGCCTGGGGGTGGATGCCCAGCAGGGCTCTGCCCAAAGTCACACATTTCTCCTGACATGCCAAGGTTGGTGTCCCACCTGCAAGGGAAGAGCTCTGATTAGAAAACCAAGCCAAGCCTCTGTGTTTGTTCTGTTCCCAGCTACTGCTTTGATGAGCCTTCTTCAGCCAGCATGGCCAGAAGGGGAGGTTTGTCCCACCCCTGGCACCTGGAAGAGCTCACTGTGTTTCTTTCAGTGCTGTTGGATATCTGGGACTCCTCTGAGGCCACAGCACTCTGTAATCTCAAGTGCCTCACTACCAATGAGCTCTCTCACAAGGAGCTGGGATATAAAATCTCCAGCAGCTCTGCACAGGAAGCCACTGGCTGACCTGACAGCTGAATCCAGGGAAACTCCTCTTGCCATGAACTGGAGCAGAGATGTATTTTACCCTGAATCTTTTAAATCTCAAACACTGTTTGAAAATCACAAGATCAGCCTTCCTTTATCTACCACAAAGCTGAATTCCCAACTGCATGGCTTGATGCCTGCAGGATCACAGGGAGGGGAGCAGGGCTCTGTCCTACAGCAGCTGGAAGGACACACCACAGGGCTGTGGTGGAGGAGGGTCAGAGAGATCACTGCCCCAATCTTCTACAACAGTGAATCAGCACAGGATGGGCCAAGGGCACCTTTGCTGGCAGTAAGAATAAACCAGCCCAGGGACAAGGTCCACGTGAGACAACCACCAAGGAGAAGCACCCATGGAGAAACTCCTCCACCTCCAGGCTCCCTGTGTGACTCTCCAAGCCACGGCAGCCACAGGGGCACTGCACATCAGTGAAGGCCTCTCACACCATGGGAGCGAGCAAAAAGGGAGGCAGGGTGGCAGGTCCCAAAACCTGGGTGAGGGATCACAGTGGAAATACCTGCTGTGAGTCCCTGTGGTCCAGGGAGCCGTTCCCCTCCCTCCCCAGCCAGCCCAGCTGAGCAAAGGCAGACAGGAGCTGGTCTCTGCCTCTGTGACCATCAACCCCTCCTTACAGAGCAGGGATGGTAAGTAACCTGGGGCTGCTGCTGCAGAAGGAAAGAACAGAGGTACCCTGGGCTGGCACAGGGAAAGCTGAAGCTAAGTAACAATTACGGCTGAGGTTTCTGATCAGCTGTGCTGGACAGCAGGCCCCACTGTGGTTCAGGCAGCTGCCAGCCATGAGGAAAGTGGCACTCAGGAAATTATATACTGTACATTATATTTAAATGTAAATATTACAGCCTGCAGCACCTGAGTGCAGGGTCTGAGGATGGCCCATCAAGAACCCACTCTTCATGAGACAGTGTGTTCAGTAAAGCACAACTTTCAAGCTGAAATCAAAAATGCATCCAAAAAAGCACAGATACTTACAAAAAGGACTTTTTATATTATGTTTTAAAAAAGACGTGTTTGTAAAAACACACGAGTAGATCAAAACCTGCTTTTATGACAAGTAAATGAAAAACTTTGCTCCCTAAAGTGGCCGGGGTCTGGGCACTCTCCAGACACCTGGCCTTTGTAGGAGGAATAAGGGTCTTTTTTTACAATGCAGAGACAAAGAAACAGCCACAGGGTTGGGAAGTGCTGTGGCTGCAGTCAGCTGGCAGATCAGTAGTGATGGCACGTTAGATTTGGCTCCAAATAAAACCTGTTTTGAAGTATTTCAAATTAAATGAAAAACAACAAAGAAAACCAACCAAACAAACAAACCCGTGGGGTTTCGGGGTTTTTTTGTTCCAGGTTTTGGAAGGATCCCTAGACTTTGTCTTAAGCCTCTGCACTGCTCGGCTCACACATCCTCCCATCACTGCCCTACCAGGAAGAAAAGAAACAACCCCCAAGTGGATTTAACTTCTGAGTTGAACCCAACCTCTGTTTTTCATTTTGACTCTTGGCAAAGGTAAAGACTCACAAGGGAATTAAAAAAAGCCGAAGTATAGAAGGAAAAGAAAAAGACACTCAGAAAAATTAGTACATTTCCTACTGGAAAAAGTTACGGCGGGGTGGGGGGCGGGAAAGAAAAAAGGCAGCCTTCCTGCAGAATTGGTGCAGGTCCCCGACCTGGCTGCGCGCTCTGCCTCCCGACACCTCCGCCCCGTCCCGGAGCCATCGGCGCTCCCGGCCCCATCACGTGTCGGGGCTTGGACGGGACCCGGCCCTGGCCCTGCCCGCCGAGCTCCCCTCGCTGCGAGCCGGGGCTGTGCTGGGGCCCGGCCGATCCCGATCCCGGCCCGATCCCGGCTCCGATCCCGGCTCCGATCCCGGCCCGGGCAGCCCTGCTCGCTGCCGGCGGGACGGCCCCGAGCCGCGGCGCTGCTCCGCGCCGCCGGGGTTTGCTCGGCTCCGCTGGAAGGCTGAGCGATGTCTCTCGCTAACTACATCCAGATGTGCCCGCTTGGCAGCCCGCTGCACAGACATTACCGAGGGGACGCAGGATCGGCGCTATCGAATGGGATGTAAGTATCGACTAAGGGCGTTTGATCTCGGTGGGCTGGGGAGAGTTGTGCAGCGAGCAGGGTGGACTCGAGTTTCTTACTGCTTCCCTTTGCTCCCAGCTTTCCTTTCCTTTTCGCCTTGCTGCTCTTGAATGTCGTTACATGCAGCAGCCTGGACCGTGATGGTTAACACGCAGCAGGGCCGGCTGCAGGCTCTGAACACGCAGGCTCCAGCCCTGAGACATCTGCTTCACACTTTACTTTCCAAAGAACTTTCTTTGAATGTTTAGGTTGTTTTTACAGAAATGTGGGGCTTCTTTAGACAATGCCTGCAGTGCTCTGAGACAGGGTTTCCTCCCATCCACAAACGTGTTCCAGTGGTGGCACATTACATTTACAAGCTTGATCTTTGTCAGTAAAAGGACATGAATCTTCCCCATGTTACACTGTGGTATGCTTTGAGCAAAACATGGGAATTTTCAAGCTCTCTAGTGTCACAAAGATAGAAAGTAATTTAGCCCCTCTGAATCATCAGGCAGTTACTGGTGTTTTTTAATAGCTTTTGGGCAGATTCTGAGAAACTTATGTGTTGGGCATAATCTTTAAATTAGTGGGGCACATCAGCACGTACTCCCTGTGCCATCTCCCACGGATGTAACAATATATCCATGCTACTGCACTGCAGTTGCTTGGGTTTAGGGTGCATTGGGCAAATTATCAGAAGAGGGTCTGGGAGCTGAAGAGGTGGCAAGCGCTGCAGCCTGGGGAGGGCTGGGAAAGGAAGGTGTTTGTTTCAGTTTCTTACTCCTTCACAAACCTGCAAGGCTTTATTCGCCTCCTGGTGCCCAGAAAAATTAATGTTTGAAAGATAGACTGGAGGTTCCTCACCTTGGCCACTCAGGAGGGACCTGTCTCCTCCCCAGAGCACTCAGAGTTGAGCTGCTGAGCCCTTTGCCATTCTGAAAATCAAACTACCAACAGGAAGGTAGGTAGGAGAAGGTAGGACATACCTCTGGAGGCTCCTGAGCCCACAGAAGGTCATTGGCCATTACCTTCTCCTACCTTGCAGGCAGCTGAGCACTCCTTAGAGGTGTGGGGCCATGCTCAGAGGAGATGGAGGTTTCCCAGGATCCTGGATCCCAGCCCGGGTGCCTGGCACTGCTCAGCCCAGCTCAGCCCAGCCCGGGTGCCTGGCACTGCTCAG
>QUSF01000023.1:6152363-6249913 GCA_003676055.1 Chloebia gouldiae | reverse complement strand
ACTGCTCAGCCCAGCTCAGCCCAGCCCGGGTGCCTGGCACTGCTCAGTGCTGTGCAGGCACTGCCCCCAAGGCACGTCCTGCCCCGAGAGGGACAGAGAGCATCACACACTGCTTAAACTGCTTAAAGCTGCAGTCCCCAAACTGTGCCATGTGTGCCTGAGTGACTTACACTGGGCCAGCAGGGCCAGGGGAGCAGGGTGCTGGCAGCCAGCATTCCCTGGAGCTCAGTGCTGCAGGCAGCTGGTCCTGCCCAGGGTCAGCAGGGCTCCCACAGGACTACAGTCCCCAGCAAGGAGGGGCCAGTTCCTCTCTGGGACCCCTGCACATGGAAACCTCAACAGCCTTCACACAACAGCTCTGCAGTTCCTCTCTGTTTGAGTTTCCACACTTCAGAGAAGTTTCTGACTGGTGGAAGGTGACAGGAGGTGACCGCAGCAGCCATTTGCAAGCAGTTATCCAACGTGACTGGCATTGCAAAGGGAAGGTTGGCAGTGCCAACAGAAGAAATTGCAATAAAATGGGACCAGCCAGCTGGGAAGCTGATCAAACTACATATTTGAGGACTGAGGCAGGCAGATAAATAAGGCACCCTGTCCTGTAACAGCATGGATCTCATACATTCATTTACTCTGGCCTGGAAAAAAAATTTAAAATGCCCTGAAAAGCAGCTCTGACAGGAAAGTTGGAAATTGTCTTTGGAGCAGGGCCTGCATTTTTGTTACCTGCTTCCTCAGTATTTGACTCAACAGAGCTTTTGCCTCCAGGTGCTACAGCAAACAACAGCAGCAGTGATGCTGCAGTGCTGGGACTGTGGCACTGGCCAGCAGTGTCCAAGCTGTGCCATCGTGGGCAGCTGAACACTGAGCCTCTGCTCCTCTCACTGTGCTCCCTCGGTTCTGGTTCATGAACCCAGTTCCTGGGACAGCTCTCAAGACACTCAGATATTTACATCCTACAGCCTGCTCTCAGTTTGTTTATAGACTTCAGGACTTGTAAGCAGATGAATTAGGATGAGTTTTTATCTGGTAAGGCAGCAGAGCAAGTGTTTTGGTTACTTCATTTTTCTAGGGCTTTGCACTTACCAGCATGCCAAAGGGGTCTTTTTATTTCAGCCACCTCTGTCTTCTAATCAAGAAGATCAAATAATTCAGCATCACTTTATAATTCCAAATGAGACCTCTTCACAAACTCCCTGAAATGCAGAGAGTAGTTGTTCAACACCAGGGCCACTTAAAGCAATAACTTTGGTGAGGTTATTGACTTTTTCTCGAGTGGGGCAGTAGAAAAACAAAGAACAAACAAACAAACCTCAAACCCATGGAGGAATAAAAGCCATTACATGGCACCCAAACATAGAAGTGGAACACAGCTTCTTCCCCTGCTCCAACACACAGAGCAACTTTTCCCCTTTAAACACTTCAAACCCAGCTTAAATGATTAAACTCAAGTTGTTTCATGCAAGTTTTTGTATGTGGGGCAGAACAAACTCCACCTACATAACCTCACATGTGTCAGCACTGGAAGCTGACACAGTTCCCTGTACCCCAAAGAGCCCAGATGAAGTTTTGCCAGCACAGTATTGAGGACTTGAAACCTTGGCCTTTGCACTTCAGGTTCTTGTAGATGGGTAGGAGAAAGATGGAGCCCAGTGCAGCTTAAAGAGAGCAAAACATGTGATTCCTCACCCAAAACAACACTTCCCACACCCCTGTGTTCAGCAAGACATTTAAATTAAATGGTGCAGGCACAGTAGTCAAACCCTCACCCAGCCCTCAGGGGTGCAGGGGATGGGACCAAGGGTGTCAGTGGGAAGATGCAGCCTCCAGGGCTTCAGGCAGTGCAGACTTCTTGGTGTCAGCATCCTGCTCTGGTGGGAGAAAGCTCAGCTGCCCACGTCTGTTTCACACAGCCCCAGCTGCAGCACGGGCAGAAGGTGTGCCATTACTGCTTCTTGAACAGTGTCAGGACTTTCCTGGGGCAGAGGAACCAGGTGAGGAGGATCCTGGGAGTTTGCTCTCTTCTTGCTGAGGGAATCTGGATGGAAGAATTCCTGTAAACAAGGCAGGAGAAGAACACGTGCACAGCCTTTTCCCCTTGCAGGCCAGAGCCCGGGCAGGTCTCAGTATCCAGCACTGGCTGCTACAAGATGCCTTTGTTCTTGTGGAATGCATTCAGCAAACATGAAATGAAAACAAGTATCCCAAACCTGAAGCATTGCCTCAAAGTATCCCCACCACCAAGATTATATGGTCTTCTCTGATGATTACAAAGAAACCTCATCAAACCCATCAGTGCTGGGTCCCACACACTTTCATTAGCTCATTTTACAGACAGACAGACAGACAGACAGACACCTCCACCAGCAGCCACAGCCCCACGTGCTGCATGGCCACACAGTGTCCCTCTGCTGCCCAGCCCAAACCTACCAGCGGCAGCTCCAGCGTCAGGAGTGAGGACAGGAGTCAGGAGGGAGCTGGAAGCACTTCCCAGCCAGCAGGGAGAAGCTGATTTCAGGCCACCCCACAGCTGTGTCTGGTGGGGATGGATGTGGGCAGCAGAGCTCATTGCTGATTTTGTGCCCCCGTGCTCAGTGCATCATGTTTTCAGGTTGATTATCTCAGCTGCTTTTCCCAGGGCTGGCTGGATCAAATAACCACTCCTCAAGGCACAAAGCAGCATGCCAGAATCACCAAGGCTTCCTGACTGAATTTGGGGAAAGGATCCAGAGGACTTTTTCTCACTTTGGCCCTGAGCAGAAGTGCCAAGTGATGGAGATGTCATGACTGTGGCAAAAAAAATAGCCAGGATGAGCTCAAGGTTTCATATCATTCCATTGGGAATGAAGGGCTAGCAATTTATTATTTTTTATTATCACTTGACTGCTTTTATTGCAGCTGTTCTTGGCCATATTTCAGAATCCTCCTCTCAAATAAATGAAAACCAGGCAGAGGACTGGGCCCTCTGCCCGAGCGTGCAACAGCACAGGTCAGTCTGTCTCCCTGCCTGGATGCTCATCAGGGTGCCATGCCCAGCTCTGGCCACTTCCAGCTTTCCAGCCTTTTGTTGGCTCTTGGGCTCTGCAGGCTGTGCCCCCTTAGTTCTTCCAACTCATTCCTTAAGTATGGCTCCCCATCTTGCCACCTCATGGATATGGGACCTGTCAGCCTCTTCCCACTGCCCAGCTGAGCCCTCTAACATTGCTGGTGCTCAGCCCAGGATGGAACATCCCCAGCCTTCCCCAGGACCCCTGTCCTGAGGAGACAAGCCCCATGATCCCATTCAGACCTCATCAAGCCAGACTCAACACCCCTCTGTATCCATCCCCAGACAGCCAACACAAAGAGGGACAGCTGCCTGTTTTTCCAAGCTTGGAGGACACAAGAGGCAGTGCTGGCAGCCAGGCCATTCCTCAAGGCCCTGAGTGATGCAGCAGTTTGTGAGCCCAGCTCCATTTCACAGGTTGGATGGGGGTTCCTCACAGCAGCAGAGGAAGCAGAGGTGCATCAGCCTCAGACACTCAGGGATGTGCTGTGCTGAGAAACACTCTGCTGTGCTCTCATCTCTTTCCTTTGGCATCAGATATTTCCTGCTCACTTTGACAGCCCTGTAATTCTTTTCCCCTGGTGTCAAAGTGGATGAATAATCCTTTTGGCTTTAGGACATACCAGAGCATCTGCCAGAATCATCAGTCCCTCTGTATTCGAGAGCAGAACAGCTTTTCCCACACTGACATCCATGGATAGAGCTTACACCACTGTAACAATCAAGGGTATTTTCCTTCCAAAGAAGGAAATACCTAACAAACACTGGAAAATCCGTATAATTAGATCAAGGAATCACTTCAAGGGCTGGCAACTTCATTTGAAAATTAGTGGTCTGTATTCAGCACTGAACTGTTTTATTTCAGAGTGGAAATCACTCTTTCTGATCCTTTACTTTCAATAAAAGAAAACACAGAGGAAAATCTGGGATATCTGCCCAGGCTTGTAACAATTCAGGGTTTTTCTTGGCTTTTCCAAGGGCACTTATTGCCAGATTCTGAGATGCTGGCAATAAAAAGCTGCAAGCCATGGAAATTACGAGTTTCATGACACATGCATTTTATTCCAAACCCTTATCGATAACATTACACACAGGAAAAATCCAGGACTTTCATCCAGCTCCTTAATTACCATCTGAAGCCTGGCAGCTGAAATAAGATCAAACTTCTGCATAGAAAAGGAAAAAGAAATTTGCTGTGAAGAAAGAGATGGGACTTCAGATGTAAAATGCAAGCCAACATCCTGTACATGTCAGGAGGGATTGTTTCATGAGGCTGAACATGGTTATGAGCCAAGCCACGTGGCAGGAAGAACGTAAACAGAAAACAGATCCTGAATATTCTAAACACTTGAACAACAATTTACAAGAGATCTGAGAAAATTGTTCAGTCCTGCTATTAGTATCAAAGTTATGCCAGTGAAAGCATCTGCCTAGGAGAGGAGTGAAAGGTAAACAAAAAAAGCTAACAAATGAAGAAAAGCCTCTATCAGAGGGCAGAAAAAGGCAAGAAACAAGGCCTATGGAAAAAAGCCATGGTCATCAGGAAAAGGCCAATGTGACTTTAAATCCACCAGGAATGGAAAGAGTCTTACACCAAGGCAGGGATATGTTGTTTTCCAAAATGACAATTTCATAAATAATGGAGACAAAGTGAATGAGGTCAGTAAACGTCTTGGAGCTTGGGAAAAAGATAAGCAATAGCATATGATGATGATGAAATACTCGATTTCAACAGTACCTTGGAGGTGAAGTTAATCAGTAAGGAAAAAGCACAGTATTTAAATAAGGATGTTCAAATAATGTGCAAATAAGGGTAATCAACTGGTAATACTTTTCTTAAGTCTTGAAATATTGCTTAGATACCACAGGTGCCACTATTTTATTACTTCATAATTACAGACTTATCAATCTAATTTTGAGTTTGAAAACCTAACATTATGGCTGATACAAAATTGATGGTTAATGAACAATTAGCAAGTGATCCAGTCCAGGACAGTAAAAGGAGATTTGATGAAAACAGATACTACCAAATTCTTACCAAGCACTTGTACCTTCTCCTGTCACTGTATGTCCGTGTCAAACGTGCCTCTCCAGCTTTTTTTATCCCAGAAGTCATCTTTGGATATGATCTCAGCTAATTCAGGACAGAGAACTGTAATGCCTTCACAGGGAGCTTCTCTTAGTACAGCACAGGCAAGAGAGAGCCACAAATCACACATGAACGTGATACATTATTCGTGGGTGGATAAAATACTTACGTGCACTTGTGGGGAAATTTTTGGGTGGGGCTCAACTTCCTTCTTGCTGAGGATGGGAGTGGTGATGGTGATGGTCACTCCCCTCCTCCTGGAGCAGCTGTGGGGTCCCTCTGTCCAGCTCTGCTGTTGCTGCTGCAGGGAGTGGCTGCACCTGCAGGGTGATGAGAGGACCTGCCCTTGCTGCAGCTCAGGCACCTGACCAGCTCTTCCCTGAACTGTAGGTACCTGCTGCTTGCTGCCTTCTTACTGCTCTTTCATTCTCATTTTGTTTGCAGTTGAAGAACTGATCAAATAAGACAGAAGATCTCCAGGAAAAGTGTAAGTGAAGAAAAGACCTGTATTTCAAAAGGCAGCTTCATCTATCAAACATGAACAAAATTTTCCTAACACCATGTTCTGTCTTGATTCTGCATATTGGGATTTATTTCCCCACCTCTCACTTAGGGGTTAGCATGATTTGGCAGAGGAAAAACACCCATGGCCCCTTCTAACCTTATTAATGGAAGTTACTTACAATGGTTTAATATTTTATAAAGCATACTGGCAGGAGAAAGGTCCTGTGTGAATTCTAGATTGTACCAAATGTATTCATTTTGAATACAAATCACAGTTTAATAAAAGCTGGCTCCGTGTGCAGGGAAACACCAGCAACACACTGCCATGAAGAGTCTGCCTTTCAGCAGTCAGTCTGGGCCTCCTTGGTTTGAGACAAAAAGTCTAAAAGCAGCAAGTAATGGTTGTGAAGCTAGAAGGAAAAAAAGGCAATTAATTATGGAGAATGGCATCATTCATCATTTTCCACTTTGCTTTTCCCAATGAAATCTCTGAAATGACAAAACACATTCAGCAGTAACGGATGCAGGATTTTGGGTTGTGCTTAGAGTGGTTTTCAGGATGATGGATGACTGCTTAACCAAGTCACAGAGCTGGCTGGCACTGGGACCAGCAGTAAGTTTGCAACCCTCTGTGCCTTTTGACAAGTTCCTCAACATCTCTGTGCTTATGTGAGTAAAATGTGCTTTGCTGCTGGGTTGTAAAACAATGTTTCAGTTAGTCTTGCCTGCTTGCTTCAGACCTGCCAAATCCTTACTGCTGACACACTCTGTGTTTATTTACAGATGGCCAGTGGTGCCAGGCAGCTCAAACACAGCTCTTAACAGTCCCAGGAACACTGGAGAGACAATGAGAGTTCGCCTCAAAGGGGATGTGATCTGTACCCTCTTCTTGCTGGTGGCGCTTTGTTCTTTGCTCTACTCCCAGCTGGAACATTTAGTCCCGGCAGGAAAGAAGGAGCCAGCACAGAACAAGCCTCGAGTAGCACCAAAAGTATTCTCTGATCCCAGAGCACCTCAGAGGCTGATGCCAGCAGAGGCAACTGCACCCAGACCCCAAGTTATCCCTGCCATGAGACAAACAGAAGTGGCCAAAAACAGGGTCCAAACTACAACTCCACCCCCGCTGACTGATTCTGCCTTCAACTTCAAGCTCTATCTCCTAAACAAGGATAACAGGAACTTCAATCTCCTCATTAACCAGCCCAGGAAATGCCGAAAAACACCGGCAGGTCCCTTTCTGCTCATTGCTATCAAATCGGTAGTTGAAGACTTTGACAGGCGTGAGATTGTCCGGAAAACTTGGGGCAGGGAGGGTTTGGTGAATGGGGAGCAGATCCAGCGAGTGTTCCTCCTGGGAACACCAAAGAATAGGACAGTGCTGGCAACGTGGGAGACCCTGATGCAGCAGGAGAGTCAGACATACCGGGATATTTTACTCTGGGACTTCATGGACACTTTCTTCAACCTGACCCTGAAGGAGATCCACTTCCTGAGCTGGGCTGCTGAATTCTGCCACAACGTGAAATTTATTTTTAAAGGTGACGCTGATGTTTTTGTCAATGTCGAGAACATTGTTGATTTCCTCAAGAGACACGATCCCACTGAAGATCTCTTCGTTGGGGACATCATCTACAATGCCCGTCCCATCCGTGTGCGGAAGAGCAAATACTACATCCCAGAGACCATGTACGGGCTGAGCATCTACCCCGCCTACGCTGGAGGAGGAGGGTTCTTGCTGTCCAGCTGCACCATGAGGAAGCTCTCTAGGGCTTGCAGGGAGGTGGAGCTGTTCCCCATTGATGATGTCTTTTTGGGCATGTGCTTACAGAGAATCAACCTCAAGCCCATTTTACACGAAGGATTCAAGACCTTTGGCATTGTTAAGCCTTCTGCTGCCCCACACCTACAGACATTTGATCCCTGTTTTTACAAAGATCTCATGGTAGTTCATAGCCTGAAAGTTGCTGAGATCTGGCTAATGTGGAACCTGCTCCACAGCCCACGGCTTTCCTGTACTCAGAAGAAGCAGGTGAAGAAGCCTTTCCAATGGAAGAAGAAAGCTCAGATAACAATACCAGCATCACCACCCTGATAATGCAGGCAGAGCACAGCACACACAGCAACCCAGCCAAGAAAGGGAGCCTGGAACTGACACAGGCCAACAAACCAACTTTCCAAGTGTTTTTTAGTACGTCTTATTTACAGCATTAGAGGAAGACAACAAACAATAGCAGGAATTTGCCCAAATTCTACATCTGCACATACATATAATGTGGGTCCTTCTGTACTAATGAGTCCAAATAATCATAACATATATATAATTTATTATTATTTATTAGGATTATAGTAGTGCTTAGTGGGACAGTGTGTAAAAGCACATTGAAAAATGCAATCCTTGGACATTTTTCAGCATGGTTAGAAGTGTGAGAAATGAAAGAAGACAAAAGGTAAGAACAGACATCGGGGAGCACAGGGATCATTGTCAACTTGCTACTTGACTTGGACTCATTGAAAAATGGTCAGACAGTAACTAGGGTACAGGAAACTGAGTCCCCTTAGTGTCTGCTCAGATCACATCACTGCTGCCTGGTTGGGTTTCCACAGCCCTTGTAAAACGAGAACAATAAACAGCTGTTGAAATGGAGTCCTACAGTTGCAGTTCAGGTGGATTACAAGAAATCAAACTGGATGCTGAGGCTGACATGGCTGGTGGAGCAATGACAGGTAAGTAGATAACTAGAAAGGAGCAGACTTACAAAGGGCCTTTACAGCAAGGACAAGAACTTTGAGTTGATCACTTTGAGTCTTGATTTTTCATCATTCTTCTCAGTTCAAATATCTGCTCTGTTGACATGCTCAAGATCCAGGGGACCAGTGGAGCAGGCTTCCCTGAGCTCAGGCTTTCTGCACTATGCTGACTGATATTCAGGGAAAATTCAGAAGTCATCAACAGTATTTGATCACTCTCATGATCTGACCCAGATTTTCAGAAGGTTTGTATCTGGAGAGATCCTTTGCTTATAAGCATAACCCCACAAGAGCTGCTGCTTGGATCACATTTGGGAGCTGCTTCAAACCAAAGAGTGGACTGGGCTGGTTTCTACAGACCTTGGTCTCTTGCTTAGCACAGTCAGCTGCAGAGGGCAGCCAGGATGTTCATACTGCTGCGGGTGTCATGTGAAGGGAGAAAGTGTTCAGACAAAAGGACTTCAGAATAAAAGTCCATCTAAATTCATTGCAAGAAATCAAAACCACCCAGCAATTTTCTGTTGGGCTTTCCAAGGTTCAGTCGGGAACTTTGTAAGTATTTTAAGCATCAGACAAGAACACTGAATTGTTCAGTTTTTCAAAGTATAGTCCAGACTTTGATGCATTTTGTTTTCCCAACAGCAGACTACCTTAGAAGAATATGCTTTTATCAGACATCAAAGCAGAAGTGAATTCCTCTAAATCAGGGTTACGAAGCTGTGAAATTCATGGGACAAAGAGCCTGAATTCACCTCTGATACTGTGTTAATTCTTTTACAAGTTTTTACCCCCTCAACAAAACTCCTGTCCATCAGAGAACCCCTTGGGATGGCGCATCCACACAGCTTCAAAGGAAACTACAATCAGTCATAAAAGCCCAAAGTTCCTTTCCCTTGCACAGAGCCTGCAGCACAGCTGCATTTCATATCCGTGGGTAAGCTCCCTCCCACCCCACAGCAGTTTGGGCTCAGTACTGGTACTAACAATGCACAGAGAGAGCAGCAGGCTGGGAGTGTCTGTGGCAGACTATGAATAAGAACTTTACACCTTGGTAATCTTCATCATGAGTTCAGGCCTTACAATAAAGTATTTCCAAGAAAAGGTCAGCTATATAGAAACGGAAAGATTTCTACATTTGAGATATTTTCAGGATGCAATCCTGAAATATAAAATGTTCACATGAGCTTCACAGGGTGCTTTGCAGGGTGTGGAACTGAGCCAAAGCCTCACTGGTAGGACAAAGTCACTCCTGCCCCTGTCTGCTAACATGTGTGATACTTGTGAATTTATGAGATTGTACAGAAATGTATTATCTGGGAGTAGTTTACAGTTTGGGAAAGTATTTATACCATTATTAAAAGACAGCATGCAGATGTGCCTCTAGTTGTCAGAGTGAGTTTGTCAAGTACACCTGCACACGTTGCAAGACTAAAATCACAGGGATTTTTCATGAAGACAGTAACATGAAAAATACATTATTCATTATTTTGGATAACTTGGTAAGTGTTTCCTTATGCTGGACTTATTCTAATGGCAATGACAGAAAAATAAACAGAGTTTACCTTGCAATTTCCTATGAGGCAGCTAGTCAGGTTCAGCAGTCCTTATTACGGTTTTCCTTTTACACTTGAAGATGCAGAGTTGGCTCCTCCCTGTATAATGTCTTGAGATCTATAATCTATCCACAACACAGCATTAATGAGTGCATTTTGTCCCAGATCAAAGTTGTTGTTCAACATCTGTGTTGACACAATCTGTGCCAGCACATACCCTGATGGCAGAAACAGAGCTAGAGTAAACTGTTTACTCCATTATCTTAATCTATAGAATAGCTCATTCTCTTATCCAGTGAATACCAGAGTCTCTCTTGATGAAAGATCCATCTGGTTTTGTTCTCCAGCCTCTGCTGTGTGGCCTGTTTGACCTGGCTTTAAGTTTCTATTTGCTTCTGCAGCTAAGCTGGAAGTTCACAGATGCCATATGTGAGCATAGTGCTCTGGGGAAATGCTGAGACCTGTGCTGCAAGCCCTGCAGTTTACTGAGTTCTGCTTACTGCTGTAGGAGGCAAAGGCTTTGACTTCCCCCAAGCTAAGGATTGTTTCCTTAAGGATGAGGGTCTTTTGAGAAAATCCTGATCCACCCCCAGGTGTGTATGAGAACTGGCAGGAAGGACCCTCTACTGACCTCTCTGATGCATCACAGAAACCCAAACCCATCCTTTTCAGAATGACATTCTGAGTAGGTTTTATTAACTGGCCAATTGAGTGCTCCAGTCATACTTGCTATAAAATTTTGCTTGGCAATTTTTTTCATTACTAACCCAGGACAAGAAAAAACATAAAAACATCCTAAGTGGGTGCTAGTAGTAGCAAACAAGGCAAGCAGACTTTCTAACTTCTGAAACTAATACAGTACAGTAAGTTTTATGGAGTCCCAAGGATTCACACAGTCAAGTTTTGTTCCTGCTGTACATAAGTAGCCAGATTTGGCCACTACAATGAGCAGAGCTGGCTTGAGGCTCACATTCAGCACCTCCAAGTGCATCTCTGGACACACAAACTGGTAGGGAATGCCAAGATGCGTCATTTGGTCAAGCCACTGCAGACAAGAAATAAAAAAAAGGAAGCCAAAGAGGACTCTGAAGCAATTCAGTATTAAAATCTTGTGTTTCATGTCTGCAGCTTAATTATTCATCTTTCTACAGCAGGTTTTCAGAAGCAAACCTCAGCTGCAAACTCAAAGAGTACAAAATAATCAAACGGCTCAGAGAACCTTCACTAAATATCAGCACTGAGAACATTCCCTGGGGAGTGCTGAAAGACCATCAGATCAGAGAGAAAAAGAAGTCTATCCCAAAGCCCAGCATGAAAAACTGCTGATCTCCTGAGCTGTACCTCTTCCAGCTGGACTTGCAAGTCTCAGCAGCTCAGAAAATCAGCCCACCACATTTCCCTAATGATGCCACTGACTGCAGTGACAGTTTTAAAAACCAGTAAAACTTTTAAATACAATTTTTCATTGCTTTTATGATCAGTAAGAAAACCATACTGAGGAATGAGAGAGGAAAGTAACGAGGAAAGTAAAACCAAAAGAGGAGCACAACTGAGTCCCTCCAGGAGTGGCAAACAGCTCCCCCACCATTCCTGGCCAGCCCAATGCTCTCTCCAAACCATTCAGACTCAGCTCACGGATCTTCTCTCTCCCCCTCCCTTTCCCAGCCCATCTGTTGACAATCCATGAGCTAAAACCTTGGAAAAAACCTAACACAGGTTTGCAGTGACAGCCTTGTCCCAGGGGGGTGCCTGAGCTGGGTGGGAATCAAGATGTGAGTGACAATAAGACAACTGGTGTCTACAGCCAGAGAAACAGAAAAGGGTGGAATAATCTCTGTAACCTCCCTACTTGTGGATGCAGCAGAGCTTACCCAGCATGGGACAGGGTAAATTCAGAATTTCAGGGCTGCAGTTTTTCTGAGATGAGCAGAGGGGAAAAGGGAATACAGCAAATTAGGCTGGTTTGATTATTTAGTTGATTAGATTGCACATTGCATAATCATGCAGGGTTTTTTGTGATTGGTATTTAAACTAAATGCCTCTCTGAAGGATAATAAAATGAAACTTATGCGCTCAGTGGAATATAGATATAGATATAGATATATAAATATAGTGTAGGTGTAAAGCATTAAGGCACTTAAAACCAGCTTCCAGAATTGGAATATGCAGTACTTTAGAATAACTAAAGGAGTGAAATTTAAAGAGGAATTCATTAATGTATGAAAAAGATTACATTAAACCATTACAGCCAGTCCAGAACAAAAGTTACTGTAATAATGGTATCTTACACCACAGTGAGTGCTCTACTCTGCAAACTCCAGCTTACCTTTCCTGCTGTTTCAAGCATTCATGTTTTCCAGATGATGAGGATAAATTATTTCACCTGCTGGGAAAACAAACATACCCACATACACCACAAGAGCTCGGGATGTAAGCTTTGGCAGATAAACATTTTAACAGTGACTTTATTAGTTACAGCAAAAATTCACATAAGGAAAGAATATGGTATTTTGGTTGCACCTTAAGTACTTACTTGAGCCCCCCAAGTAACACATACACTCCCCCCAAAAAATCCTTCATGAGCTCTGCTTCACTGAGCCTGTTTTTAATGCTTAACAGTTGTATCTCCAGTGAGCTCCATCTTTCATTTCCCCTTGTTTTACTTCAGCCTTATCCTCTCTCTGAAACAACCTGGTTCATGCTTCACATGGAAAGAACCACCAGAACTAACCAGGATTTTAACTGCACAAACACAGTGAGGTATTTCTTTGGCTCCATGTGCTGTGTCAGATTGTGGCTGACAGAGTCAGGCAGACAGGAGGGGGCTTTTCACTGGTGTAATCAAGGTTTAAAAAAAAAGGTGTTTATCAGGCAAAAGTTGACACAGAACAATTGTAACAGGCATAGGATAATGTTTCTTGCATTGTAACCTCAAAAAATATCCTGAACACAACCAGCCTATGTGAAATTGTGCCAAATCACACAACTTGGTCTTTGCCCAAATACTCTGGAGAAGGCAAGAAGAGAGGGTTTGGACATAACATTTCTTTCACAGTAAGAGCCATGCTGACTCACACACGCAGATTTACTTTCAATGTACATTTTGAACCACCAAACACAAAAACATAACAGAAGTTCTGTCTTAGAGTAGTTAAGTGACTAACAGGTTCTAACAGCAGGTAGAAAGTCAGTGTGAAGGGGGCAGCAACACCCTTGGTTTCCCTCTGGAAAACAGCAGCTGGCACCTAATCTCCAGCCAGCCCCAAAGCAATGATGAATCATCATCGACTTGTAGTGCTGAAAGATTTTGTTTTAAACAGGTTGGATGGGAGCTCTGGAATTTGAATGATCATGATCACATGAATCAGTTCTCACACACCATATGATTAGTCTTTCAGGAAAAAAAAAATCTGTTTAGAATTAAAAATGTGACAGTTCCTGGCAACAGAAGATTGCTTTTTCTTGTCAGGAACTGCATTTTGGGGAACGGAGAGTTCTAGTATTACACAGCAGCACTTATCTACACAGCACTGCCTGGAGCCATCACAGGAGCCCAGGGACTACTTCAAGGCCTGGAGAATAGGTGAAGAAATGTCAGCTTCACCTCCTTTAAGAAGGGCACAACAATCAGTTTTATAAAATGTAAACAAATGAAATACTGTGGACAGTACTGCAATATTCAAGTTAAGCACACACACAAACTCCTCACCTCTTTACAAAGGAAAACAGCACACATCAGAAGGAGATCATATGCACTACATGTTTTATTAAAAATGCAATTATACTTTATATCAAACAGTTTTATCATATGAAACCAAAATGGTGGACCAATGCACATGTTGCCAACATGCAGGATCTGTATCAAACCACACAGGATTATCACAAGGAACAAGGCCACCTGGCAAAATGGGATCTGATGCTGCCCAAATCTCTCAGTTCCTTTGGAGGGGGAGGCAGAGCTGGCCCCTTGCTCCCCCTGAGCAGCCCTTTGCCCAGAAGAGCTCTTGGTTCAGAGAAACTGCCTCATCCCAGCCTCCCTTCCTGCCACACTGCCATCCTTGCCTTGTCCCCCAGAGCTCCTTCCTCTCTTCTTCCTGATTCAAACCCACCATCAGTGCCCTCTACCCGTGGCTGAATTTCTCATGTCAGCAAGTCCTTAAATGCTCCACAATGCTTCTCTAATACATCAGCTCAGGAACAGCTTGGTTTGGCTTAGTCCAGAAAGGAGCAAACAAATCAAAACATCTCAGACAAGAGAGCTGTGAACAGCTGCATTCACAAAGGGTGGGTGAGGGAATCCATAAAAGCAGCTCCACATTCACTTTCCTGGTGCTTCCTCACACCTGCCTCTCCCAAAAGTCAAATGCTTTGAGGTCAGCCCAGCAGCAACAACCAAGATGCCAAACTGCCTTTAATTTTTTGTCTGTGCAGAGATTTTTTCAATATCAAGGGGCTGACCTAGAGAAGTATTGTTAAGAGAACTGTTAATTACCAATACTATTTTAGTCACTAGGTCTCACCAGAGCATCACAAGTGAAGGTGGGAGCCACTGTAGTTATTAAACACCACAGGTTAGCTGCTGCTCCTGTCCTAAGTCTCAGGGCTCATGCAGCAGGCCTGACCTGCTGAAGAAATTCAACTCAATATGCTTGAGGAGGATATTGGTGGCATCTGCATAGCCATTACTCAAACCATCCCATCAAGGATTTATCTCCTCTTGCAGCTTCTCTGCAGCCTTTCTTAGAAAAGGATGGATTAAAATTAATTGAAGTTAGCATCAGGACTGCTGTTATGTTTTAGTAACAAGAATCAGCATGCACAGCATCTCAGCTGAGAGACCATAACATTCTGTGAGAGCACACTGAGCCAAGCAGCAGGCAGGGTCAGTGTGCACTGCAGCACTGAGGGAGGCTGCAGGAGGAGGCTGAGTGCTCTGCTGCCCACACAGCCAGTGCAGGAGTCCCCTTCCCTGTGCCCTGCATTAACCTTGAGCTGCTTCAGGACTCCCAAAGCTTTTCTGTGAACTCACTTGGGGCACACAAATGCAGTAGGAGAATTCACATTTGCAGCTTTCACTGCAGGCATTTCCTCCCTTCTGCTGTGCAATATTCCCCCTCTTTGAAGCTCAATTGATTTCCATAATCCCCAAGGGCCCACAGAAGCATAACAATCTCATTTCTGAACACAATGCAGAGCCCACAGTGCTATCGACCACAGTTTAAAGACTTCTCCACTTCAGGGCAAAACCTTACAAAATGCTTTAAGTATCTATCAAGTTATGTTAGTTACTGTTTCTTTGGAGAACATACTGAACTGGGTATAAAGTCACTATACACTAGTCAGTACTTCAAATACAATGAAAACCAGTAAAATAAAAAGAACTAATTGATAAGAAAATAAAAAGCAAGAACATCCATGATTTTATTACAAAAACACCCAGCAACTGTATTTAACACAAAAACAGTAACTGAGAGTCTCTTTTTATTTTTCTTTCAGTGTACATGCTCATTATTATTCCATTTAATTTACAGAAGGGCTATGTAAAATGAAATTAAAATTAAAGAGGAAACAAAAAGGAAGATTGAGGCATAGAATTTTCTTAGCAAGCAACGATCACAGGAGACAGCACAGATTGAACAGGGATTCAACAGGAGTGACACCTAGGGATAAAGGTAAACAGTAACTTTTTCCTTATCCATTAGATTCTCCATGGGGCTTTTTTGTTTGTTTTAGCAAAACAGTTGAGAGTATCACAGTATACAGGAAGACTAAATGGCAAAGAACGTCTCACACACACACACATTTATCCCTGCTACTGGTCCAGGATCCCAAACTTCACTTAACATTCGATTTCCTATCGCTCATTCATTGATAAACTATACAGGATTACACTGTACATGGAGTTAAAATTACAAAAATGTCATATTTACAAAAATCTGTACACACATAGTAAAACTCACAAAATTGTCATCTATGTATCACAAGTTGCGACACCAAAATATTAAAAATGGGATAAAATTATACATTTCTCTTGTCCGTTTTTAAAAAGGGTTCATTATTTCAAAGACAGACCACCTATTTCTCCCAAATAAGACTGGTAAGAGAACTAGAAACCTAAAGTATCCTCCTGGGATAAAATGTCGCGAGCAGCATCTCCCAACTAGAAAGAAGCCTATATCCTGTCTGCTGGGGTGGGGTGTGCAGTTAGCATATATGTACAGAAACAGTGAAACTACGACGAGGATGTCTTTGGCTAAACCTTTGGCATAAATTAAAATCATACATCAAAAGTTACAGAAAAGGTTATCTCGGTGATGGCGGAATTCCAGAATTTCTGTCTGAGATACCATTATATACAGCTTTTCTTTCTCTGAGGAAATAGAGTAGGAATAAAGGATTTTGGAACAGAGGCAAATGAGGCAACATTATTTCTTCGTTAAATTTTTCACTAGTATGAAAAATTGTATCAAATCTTATCATTAAAACATAATTCAATCATAGAAATAACCCCTTCCAGAATTTCTTCTTTCGAAATTGCATATGAAAAAAATTAGTAAACCAGCCATGACAGAAAAAAATTGTATCAGCATATCAAGTACATATTAGTGCAGGAAGGTGGATAAATTTGATCCACTGTATAAATAAGCTTTATGCGCAGTGTACATTAAATAACCACCACACCCCACTCACACCCAGTACACAGATGCTCCTCAGTGAAGATAAACGTTTATCAAGTAATTAAAGTGTATGTAGTGCAAATGTTACAACCAAGTATTATGCACATGCTACTTGCTTGGTTTAAAGTTACACAAAGATGTGGTGCCTGAAATCATGGACATATATACATCCTTGTCACACTTGGTACAATGTCCTAAGCCACAGAAATACCGAGGTGTTTAGATCTATATATATATACACACACGTTTTCTTAAAATGTGACCACCACATCAATACAGTAACACAAACAGACTAAAATCAATACCTGCTTCCAGATGCTCCAAGGCTCAGAAAGTTTGTGCTTCTAATTCTTGCAGTCATTACGTGCCCCTCTTCCATTTCCCCCTTCTGCCAGCTGAGAAGGAGGGACAGTCTCTTCACGTCTGTGCTGCATAGGATGAGGGCAACGGAGAGGAATAAATGACGGCACAGGCACCTAAGCTGCTTTCCTCCATCAACAGTTCCATGCCCCATGATGAAGGGTTGAGAGAATTTCCTCTCCACACCACTCCTGGGTGGAAAGGCTTATTGGAAAAAAAAATAAAATCATAACGTGCTTTCCATATTATAAGTGGCAGCAAATCAAGGCACGCTGTACTAATTCTGTAGCATTGAGATTAGCTGACTTTGCAGGGGATGCTCACTGGGGAAGGTCCGACGTTCTCAACTGGCTGCTGGGCCGTGTGGGGCCATATAGAGTAACAGAAGCTATGTGATTATTCTGCATCACCTGCAAAAGCACAGCAGGGAGAAGGGAAATTAAACAAAGTGCTACACTAAACAGGAAATCAGAAGTATTAAAATGGTGAATACAGAAGTGATCTGCCTGAAGGAAGAAATCCCAAAAACAAATGACAGCAACAAGCCCTTGGCTAGTTCCTAAAAACAGTCTCTTAGATTTCCATGACACAACCAGTCATGTGACAGTATCTCCTGCTAGGACAAGTTCCAGGTGACAAACTTGAAGTTTCAGCTTTAACATGCAGATGTACAACCTCAGAGAAGAGGTTGCAAAGTTCCCTCTTTCTGCCAACAGGCACTAAAATTATACCACTCCCAAGCACTGGTTTTTACTGCAATAGGAAGTAAGAAGCCACTCATAGGAACGGCAGACTCATCTTCCCATGCTCAGACAAAGTAAAAGGGTTTTTTCCTAACCTCAAAGATCATTCGCTGCAGTCCAAAGCAAAAGGTTGACCCAAATGGGTTAGTGTTGTTTGGAGATGATGACCTGAACAGAAAAGAGGGGAAAAAACTTTAAAATGGATATGTGAGGATCAGGAGCATCTTAAGAAGGAAAACTACTCAGTAACATAAGGTGAATTACAGCATCTTTTATCATGGTTTTCATCAAAAGAAAGTACCTCTACATTATGCACACCATTGCTAGACTCCAAGTGAGCCAAAGGAAACTCTGCTTGATGCCACAGAACTATTAATAGCACTTGGGGATAAAGTAAAAAAAAAAAAAAAAAAAAGCCACTAGTGACCTCTACAGGAAAACTCTCCTGCACTTAACTTGAACAGAAAGAACCCTAAGAAAACCCCCAGATACACAGGAAGAGAGAAGCACCATGTTACTACATAATATTTTTGTGCAAAATCTTTCCCTTTGTGTCTCAACCTCTACCACATGTATTTACTATATATAGTCTATTATTTATATTTACTATATACTATCTATTAATCTAGTAATCATGTTAAGAAGATTAACCTATATTATGCTGAAATAGAGTAATCCAAGTTTTATTTAACAGTATTTTTCAAGATCTATGTAGCACTTTCTTCCAGTTATTTCTGGTATTTTTTGATTGTACATTGACAATTTCTGTTGACTGCAATGAATTTTAGATTACAGCCAAAAAAAAAACCCTAATGAATATTTACCTTTTGTCCTTTCTTGTAAACTGGTCAGTTTTTCAAATTGCATGTCTGAGCCATTTGAGATGTGCTCAGTAAAGCGCTCTCTGGTTGAACTACTCTCTACAACACAGATGGAAGAAATAGAAGGGCTCTATGTCATCACTATTTCACCTTAGCTTTACTTCATTCACATGGCTTCTGCTCTAATCATCTCACTGGCATGACACAGGTGTAAAGGGGAACAAAGGGCAAAATGATTGGGGGGGGGAAGAAAAAAAATAAAAGTAAAAATTATGTGAAAGCTTGATAAAAACAATTTATCTGAAATTGCTGTAGTATTTGCACAGTACCCATCACTTCCACTTGTCCTGAGATACAAATCATGGTTTCACATGATAAAATGATAACTCTACAAACAGATAACGCCCATAACAAGTCAGTGTCCACCTCAATGCCCACAAACACAGCAAATTTAAGGCTATTGGATCTTCAGTCAGCCCAAAGGAACTGCAAAACCATGTATGTTCATAAAAGACAAGTTTCTTCAGACAGACTGCTGTTATATATGTTATCATGTGCATATATACTGTGCTATATAATGTCATGTTATTGAAATATTTTATCAAAAGCACAAAACTCTGTGCTATTTATTACTCATAAAGATACTATTTAATGCACTGTTTTCTCTGAGATCTTCTCTGGATTTTGCATTTCAAAGAATTCTGGAAATGCTTTCACTCAGCATGTCAGTTGATTTCTTCTGAAAGCAGCTATCTTGTTAGTGGCCAAAAAAACCCTGAAACTTGAACCAGCAAAGCAGTACAAAAGTAACCAGCGCTATAAACACTCCTCTTGTTCTCTGTTGTCAACCCAGTCCTTACCAAGCAGAATAGAGAGATTTTTACCTGTGCAGTACCACTGGCTTCTCTACAGGGTGCCCCAGTAGATCCTGAATGCTGTCCCACTGCAAATATATCAATGAATGTGTGTTAAAATGAGGAACAAGAAAACTCTTCTTTTTATCTAGGAAGAGTGCCATGCACATTTGTTAGTGACAAGCCTGTTTGTCAAATAAACCTGAGGTTGTATTTACAGAAGTATTTTGTGACTGGAGCCATACTCAGTAATGAAACTATCTACTGCTAGGGCTAGTAAATTCTCTTAAGGTATATTCTCATTTTTGTCTAAAAATACTTTGGAATTAGAATTATTAATATAAAAATTTCTATTGGTCTTAGGGATAAAATGTTGCTGGAAAGTCTTGTGGCATTTTAGGGGCACCTCAGAGACCAAAGCAGCTATGGGAAACTTCAACAAAATATCCTCATACCTTTGCAGAGAGGAAAAATAGCCCCACTGCTACCTCTCCCAAAAAATCTTTCCTTGATTTAAGCAACAATATTGGAGAAGAGGAAAGCTGCACTATTTAATGATTGGGAATGTGCAACAGTTTTCCTCACTTGAACCAGACTCCAAGAAGCTGCAGTTTCACACACAGACTGAAATAAGTCAAAGCACTGAAGGGAGTATGTTAATTCAAACCAAAAAGCATCTTCCAGATTGCTGACTCCAATTTTTCTTCCCAGTATGGGACCCAAAATTCACCAAGGAAAGCCTTCATTTGGCACTCCAGGAACCAAGAGAGCAGCAGTGACCCTGGCTGAATGTTGACTGCAGAGACATTCATGAACAGTTTCTGAGAAGTTTTTCAACTTAATGCAGCTGTTAAATATGCAGCAGCAACTGCCCAGCTGGGAAGTTCATTTAGGTGGTAAGGCTGTGGAGTCTTCAAGGAAATCTGCTGTCATCAGGAGATGCCACACTGGCAGTGACATTTTTGAAAGGCTGCTCCCCAAGAAACATCCCATTACTGGTGCCCTTCAGAAGAAAGTGGAAGGGCACTAGACTCTCTTGTTAAATAGTACATGTCTTCAAGAGCTATGCTCAGTCCAATAGCTCTGTGAGAATGTTCTTTAGGAACATGTCTCCAGCTAACATTCAACCACCACCAGCTGTTGTTTTCCCCCATCACTTATGTCACTATTTCTACCTGCAGCTGTGTTAAAATGCAAGCCATGCCATAATGTAATAATTTAATTTACTTGAAGAGTGCTATTACAAATGAATTCAATCACTTAACACACCAAAATATTTAAAACACAAGATACACACTAACTTTTGGCCTTCTACTATTCCACTTTAAAACAGCATGATACCACTGCTGTAATTTCTTTGAAGTGCATTGTAAAGTTGGCATGAAATTATTTACATGGTTTAAGAAAATTAGGAAAACACTCAGTTTTGCACAGGCTTACCTTGCTGTACGTTGTACATGTTTCTGTCTGTGAATCAGCACTATCTATGAAACAAAACCAGAAAAGCTTTTATAGCTTAAGCTTGAACAGTCCCCTACATAATCCTTTATTTTGGCATGTTAATTCAGATAGCAGGAGACACAAGAACTTTAGATCAGGTCATATACAAATTTATCAGCATTCACTAGCAATCAGAATTGTCAGCATCGCTGACTAAATGCCACTTAAGGTGATAAAGCAAACCTCCCTATTTACAGCAACTCCCAACTTTAAGAATATAAAAGCTTAAGCTTTAATCTTAGATGGAAGAACAGCACTGTAGAAGAAACTCCATCTCTTTGCACTAAGCTAACAGGCCTAGCACAGCCACTCCAGGAGGTAACATGATGTGCCACTCATCAAGTCCAAAACACTCCACTGCACTTGGAAGGAAATCTGGCTAAAACTGACATCTGGAGACTCAGGAGCTGGCAGGCCTGAAATCACTTAAAACATCACTCTTTCAAAATAAAGATAGCAGAGAGCTTGGGAATCACAGCCTACCTATTAAAAAATAAAATGACAGCATTTAAACATCTGTTTCAAGGCTTTATTGCAAATAGAAAGTGTTTGCTGGTGGTTTCAAGTACTGTCATACATATCTTATATATATTTGGGTACTCCTAAATACTGAAAGCATGTTCCCAAAGTAGTGGGAATGGACCTAGACACTAAACATGTCAAACAGAGCTTTCAGTCAAGTTCAAGACCATTTGCTCCTGTGTATTTTCCCTCTCTAAACGTGCTCTCATTGTGCTGGGAGTTCAGAAGAATCAAGTCTATGCAACTTGACAGATAACTTGAGAGAGACAGAAATCTGGCTCTTAATTTATCATCTGAACTTGAAGCATAAAAGAGAACTGATAAAACTGCATCAGGCACTGCCACCAGAGGGAAAAAGATGGGCTCTTCAAAACTGTTATAGTATCTGTTTACAACTTGTTGCATGTCCTGGACATAAGCTAGAGGCCAGAAAAGCTGGTCAGAAATGCCAAATAAACAAAAAAACACACATTAAGAATAAATTGATAATGATACTTGAGGTAAATAAAATTAATCACAAATTAATGCTTTGAAATACAATAACCTAAGGGAAAATAATTTTAGAAGGGAGAATTCTCATGTTCATTCTCTTGGCTGAAGTACAAATCAACTTTCATACAAGCCTGGATACACAAACATTGTTTTTCCAGGTTTTTAATCCTCCATATGCTCAAACGGCTGTGACAGCCACAGGAGGATTGCACTTCACACAGCAAAGTGCTTGCAGTAAATACCAATCAGAATGAGGAAAACATCCCTGGCCAAAACCTAGGCAGCATCTGGCATTCCCTGGATAATCCAAACACCTTCCCAGTACATATTTCTTCTTATGTTGAAGAAGTCTACTTCAATCACTGTGATCTTCAGACAGGGTTCCCCTACTTTGTTGAGATTAGTTAAAAGCACAGAGCTGGGAATATTTTAGTACCTTGCCAAATCAGCAGTATTGATTATAGATTTATTTTTTATATATTTATTTTCAGGTGAACACAAACAGACATACTTTCTCTATAGTACACAGAGCCAACGTATCTGGGTGTTTATTTTCATTCCCAGATAAACCAGATGATATTAAATAGCAGTGGACTGGACAGATGAGCTCAGACTAACACTGTCTTACAGATTTTGAGCCTCCAGGTACAAGGTAATTGATTTTAGCAGAGCAGTAGCATTGCAGGACATTGTGATGTGCAGCTAAATATTTGCATGATCTAAATAAGTGAAGAGGTAGTGTAAGTAAAATAAGAGAACCGGTACCTTGCCCTGAAGTGTCTTTTCCACTTAAATAGAAACCTAATCCCAAAACTTCTTCTCTGTCTCAATGCCTGTCACTGTTAGCATCCTCTGATAATGAAGAACAGAGACAAGAAGTGATCCCAGCTCCCCTTGGAGCAGGACAGCAGGGAAATGCTCACCTCTCTTAATGACGAGTGGAATCTTGAATTCACAGCGATGGTAACTAGAAAGTGCAAATCAGAAAGCTATTAGAAAACTAAGATAAACTGCACAGCCACAGACTTACAGCTCTTAATAATCCCTTTCATGAAAAGTCACAGTAACAAAATGAAAGTGAGAATCTATTATAGCAGATTAAGTTCTCAGTTAGATTTTTCTACATCAAAAAAGGCAGCAGCCTGGGAATGTCCCAGTAAAATTCTTTAGAGGATACAAGAAGTCCTTCAGCACAAATTACTCTATTGTTACACAGAGTGGATGGAGAAACATTTAGCTATGAAACAGCACTACAGATTTCTCTGTCACTAACTGCTTTAATCAGCCATCCAATCACTAACTCATACTTCTCTAAAGAGTTTGCACTTAGAAAGTATTGAAAATGTGCTCAGAAGATGAGATTTTTTAATCACTAATTGAAATCAAATTAGGAAGAAAACAGCAATGTAGCTGCCAGAAAATGGGCACTCTTGCTAATACAAAGTTTGCCTCTATCAAGAGTTTGCATATCATACCTGGCCCAAGAACTACCTCACCTCATTCACTGCTTTAAACGTACTTGCCAGTATATATAAAGGCATTTAAAAGTCGAAGAAAATACTAGTAAAAATGTTACTAATGATGCCTGCAACTTCCACAGGTTACTAGATACACCAGAGACTTATGAAAAATTATTGTAATTCTATAAAGAGAAGGTAAGATTTCCTTTTTGTTTTAATGTACTCTTTAATAGATGAGTTCTGTACACTCACATGTTAAAGTTGTAATGACCAGGATAATTTGTATGCAGGACAAATTTCTTCACCTTGTGAGTGTTTGCATCAAAGAGAATATCCTGTTGAAGACAAAAAACACAGATGAAGCAATTTGGGTAGGAAGGAGACGTTCCCTAAACTACCCTGAGATTACTTAAAATAGCCCCTGTATAGAGTGACATGCATTTATCTCACTGAAACTGAATCAAATAATGAAAAATAGTATTTGAAAATAAGACTAATTGTAAATTCAAATAACACACTTCCTCCAGCACTCAGTCACAACTGCAGCTTCATTTGCTAATGTTGGCAAGTTTTCTCGGGAGGTCCTGTTTTTCTGCACATTATTTACAGTAATGTAAACTAAAGAAAAACAGCTGCAAGAAGGAGCATGAAGATTTAACTACACCCCACAGCACAGCAATCTTTCACAACTGATGGATGGCACACTTGCCTCAGTTCTGTGGGACGGGGGCATGGATCTCAGGAATAAGAACTAGTTACCAATGCATCAGGTACTACAGAAAAAGGAGAAAACCTAAGAGACTGCCAAAGTGCAAAGAGCCCTCCATCCACTGGTGGAGATAAAATGCTGCTGATTAAATTTGTGAGTGTTAAAGGGAAGTCAAGTGTAACTGTTGATATCCAGAGATTCCTAAGGCAGCAATCAAGAGTTTTGCAGCCTCTCATTTCCCACAACCTTTAGCCTCCTGAAAGGATTGCTGTGTAACTAAATCAGAAGTTTACTTGAATTGTTTAGGGAAGCTTTCAACTCACCACTCCAAGTGTGAAATAATTGAAGAAGTAGTCATTGCACTTTGATGGGACCTGCTTATGGGGCGAGGGCGAGTGGATTTTCATCTGCAAGAAATACACTTCTCAGATGCATTCAATAATGCTTAAAGATGAATGCCTTTAATAACAACTCTACATTCAAACAAATTGCTGTAATCTCATTTGAAGCTTTTGTTCAACTAAGGAAGATACTGTGCTTCATGACAGGACCATCATCTGCTTGCAGCAGCATAGTGACACATCAGCTTTTTCAGTTATCATAATTAAAAGGTTTACTTACATTATGCTGTATAAAAACATTAGGAAAAGATCAAAGCATATGCTGAGGTTATTTTACATACACTAGAAGTGAAAAAAAGTAGGCAGCACACACTTGCTAAGGCCCATTTGGGAAACAAAAGCAGTCCCACTTGTAACAATTCTTAAACCAGTTAACATTACACAATTTGATTTTTAAAATAAATTTAAACAGATTTGCATCAATTTAGATTTTGGAAAAGCTTCTTAAAACCTATTACATAATGGTTCAGCCTGGTCTATTATGTCAAGTAGTATGTTGAGCCCTTGTAATTTGTGCTAGATGGCAGTTCAACTTCACTGACCTTGCCAAACACAAGCACTATGATGAGACTGAGATACCAATGAACAAAGTCAGTGCCTGAATGAATTCCCTCACCTTGTCTTCAGACTTGTAGAAGACTTTGTGTGGAGAGCCCAAGGTGCTGAGCACATCCTGGCAGGAGTCACCGAAGTACACACAGCGCTCAAATACCCGCATCTTGGCATCAGCTAAAACACCTGGGCCACAGCCTGAGGGATGGAAAACAGCTTTACATGCATCCTTCCTGATCACAGAATGCATCAGTAAATCAACACCAAAAGGTCAGCATTGCTCTATTTATCACAAACCCAACAGCTGCATTCTTCAGACAACAGTGCCAAACTAAATTTAACCATTTACTTTGCAGCAGTGTAAACATTTCTTATCAGGGAGGTGCACGCACTGATTGTTGCATGGTTCCCCATTTCCACCTCCAATTTCAGCCTAACTACCTTCACTGCCCTGCCATTCACACAGACATGACTTGGTTTCCCAGCCCATGTCAATTTGATCAGCTGGCTATTAGCAGTAAATACCAGGAATTATTTCTATCCCTAGAATAGTCTACTTTAGCAGCTAGAGATTTATCTCCAGCTGTCAAGCACATCAAGTGAAATCCCTCATCCACTTTAACTGTATCACAAAACACACTCTTTACTCAAGATTCCCATAACTTACTAAATCAATAACAAGTACATCCCTGTGCAAATAACATTAAAACAGATCTTATTGAATAGCCATTACACAGATGAATTGCTGACATGTTACCAGATGTTAGGAAATGCAAAGATGTTGCAGTTTGTGAGCACACTTGCTTTCAGGAACTCAGCATCTTACATTTACAAGAATGCAAGGACACATTTGCAGCAGTTACTGCAAAACACAGGATGTGCACTAAATACACACTTAGCTTTCCTCACTATGCATTATTTATAGAGCTAGTTACCCACTAAAATAAATCAGAAAAATCCAATTTGGTCATCCTTGATTTCTTAAGCAGCAGTAACTTCATATTAATACACAGGCAGAGAAACTTGAGCTATAACAGATGGGTAATATTTTACAAGAGTTTTTACAAACTTTGCAAGATAGAAACAACACATGTCCAGGTTGCCTCTCTGCAAGTTTGTCTGAACAAAGATATTTTAATAATTATTTTACTCATTGGCAACATTTCCTTTGAAATGCATATATATACATTTTTAACAAAACTTGACACTGTAGGTGTCCAATTTCTCAAAATCATTTACATAATTATGATGCTTTAGCTAACTCCTCCCCCAGTACATAAGGATATATGTTCTCTGCACTAGACAGCTCTAACTTATATTCCTGTGCAATAAGGGAAGCAAAGTAGGTTGAAAATATCTGCTCTGTTTTTATTCATAATCTATAATTTTCTTTTCTTCAACTTTTGCATATTGTGAATGTATTCCAAATATTTCCTCAATATACATAGAGCTAGCAATCAGGACAGGTGAAAAGCTGAGACTCCTGATCAAAATTGTTAAAAATTGTTTTTCTTAAAAACATTGTCAAGTCTCAAACTATGGTAACTGAACAAGACTCCTTTGCAGCTGTTACAACTTGCCCTAATTTCTAAGCACCCTCCCATATCTGTAAGCACATCAAGAGAGACTCATCAGCCTCTCTTCACTTTCACCACTGTCTCCTAAAGTAAATGAAAACAGAACTGAATTGGAAGTGCAGTTTAATGCTGCAGCATTAATATAGTTACTTGCTAGCATTTTTAAAAGCCTTCCAGATTTAATCACAAAAATATCAACACTCTACAGCTCCCTGGAATGTCAGAAAATGCACACATACACAAGGTTTCTTGGTTTATCATGGGTTTTTTTAGTGATGTACTGAGAACAGTGATCTGTTTTCTTCTACAGGCATCTGGAGACAAGTTCCATTTCTGCAAACACATTCTAAGGACTTGGAACATGTGAGAGTTCCAGTTCTTAGTAATTTCTCCAGGGTTAGAAAAATGCAGCATTGGGCAGGCTCATCTCCAAAAGGATTTAACTGGGTTTTTTTTCCAATAATTCAAAATAAGGTAGATATAGAACACTTGGAATTCACTTACTAAATCAGCACAACCTGTGCTTCATTTACACAGGTTTGCACTTCTTTCCCTGAGAGGAACAACCAGTGCAATGCTCTAAGTGTCTCCAGTACCTGCAGTGAGTAGGCGAAGCCGTAAACCTGAGGGTCCAGTTCCATCTCGCAGAACATCAACATTCTCAGCATACACATTCCCAAGGAAACAGCTGAGAGGCATCAAGGGAGCCCTGAAACCAAGCACACAAAATGTGCAGAGGATTTGACTCACCTTCAAATTTTCCTGTAACAAGCTGGTAACAGTTCACAGGAACAGAGCATATTAATTTTGACAAAGCTGCATGTAACTGAGACTGAAGATTAGAAGTTGTATTAAACAGGATCAGAAGGTGAAGGGGAAAAGGAAGAGGAACAAGAAAGCACTCAAATGTAAGATCTTTACCATTAATGAAAAAAACAGCAAGTTTCAAAGACTCCAGGAATTAAAGAATTATAGAAACTGTACCTAGCCTTTGGATATAGTCAAAGAGGAAATGTCAGCTCAGATTTCTCTCAGGGAAAATGAAGTTGTGGAGGTTTTAGAGCTAACTAAATCCTTGAACTAGGCATAGCACTCAAATGCAGCAGAAAAGCTTTCTCTGTGATGCTCCCACTGCTCTTGGAAAGGTACTTCATAGCCCAGAACATAAAACCAGTTTATGCAGGTACACCAAAGGCAACTGTGCTGCTTTACTGGAGAAGTTCTCAATTTAATTCAACACCAATATTATTTTAGAAAATAGTAACAGTCCCATGTGAGGTATTTTTAATGGAAAGGCATATTTTCTGTGTATCAGCTTGTATATGCTCCCTAAAATTTCCTTTTCTTATGTTCCTCCTCTGGGTGCATGACAAGATAAAAGCTGGGCTTTGAGCTCTCTCACACACACAACAGAGCCCCATGCAACAATCAGTGCTTTCACTAAAGCTCACCATGTCACAGATGGGCACAGACAACAGCACTTTTCTCAAGAGCACTTATTTCTAATTAGGAGACAATGTCTGCATAAACCAGACTCCCTCCCTTCTGAGCAGCAATCCAAGGATGTGTTTATCTCCTGGCCTTAAAACTCAACTGTCTGCAAAAAATACCATCTTATCAGCTTGGGTATTTCTAAGATTAGGTATCTCAGAATCTTATTATAATGATTTGGGTTGGAATTCCCAAATTCCAGCCCCTCTGCCATGGGCACAGACTCCTTCCACTAGGCCAGGTTGCTCAAAGCCCCGTCTAGCCTGGCCTTTAAGATAATAAGCTCAGTCCAGTATATTTGCAGATACCTAACACATGGCAGATTATGCATATGGCATATTTTATTAGTTTTGTTTAGCAGGAGAGTTTGAGACCCTCATGACATACCTATTATCAATATCCTACAACCTCACAGACTGCCTACATCAAGTTTGATTTGCTTAGGAAAAGGTCATCAGCACAAACAAAATCTAGAGGAAGAATAGCCTAAAAATGTGTTACTAAATTCACAATGTTCCCTACTTTAATTCATTTTCAGGTCAATTGAACTTGCCTACTACAGCTGAACCAAACTCATTTTACAGCAACATAAATCAAACCAACATTTAATTGTAAGATCTGACGACAGCACCTACAGAAATCTGGCATCTCAAGGCATTCTGCATATGACCAAATTAATAGAAGACCCAAACTGAACTAAAAAACACCCTATTCTATTTAGGAATGGCAAAGCACTGAGTAAGTGATGGGAAGAGCAGGAGCAGCTGCACATACTTGGTGTCCTGCAGGCTGTTGCCGTTGTAGATGTACATGCGTTTCACAGTCGCGCCGTGCGGAATTTGCAGAGAGGCCAGACCATGGGCAAAGTTAGGCTGGGGAAACACAAAATCATTCTTGTTACACACACAGCAGACACTTCAGCTTAAGGTCAGAAATTGTTTTAGAGATGCTGTATATGTCATTCAATTCAAGCATGTCTCCAGCCAAAGACAAGGGGGAAAAATAACAGAAAACCCAACTTTCTGGGTGGTGTTTATATTCCACCACTCCAGGATTCCTGAGCTGGGGTGAAGCACTCAGCATGTTTATTCATCAAAAGACGCCATTAGTCTGACAATTAGCCTCTGTGTGTACTGAGAATTTGTTTTTCCTTGGTTTGATCACTGGCAGCTAGCAATTTCCAAGTATTTGTACGGATACACTGTATCTGAGGTCTAAAAAAAAAAAAAAATCATCTGTCTTAAAGGAAAACTTCCCTTTTTTGTCTCCCACTGCATTAATTTCAGCCTTTTAACATTTTTGCTGGTTTCCAAGATGCCTTATCTAATGAACAGAAACTTGTTCATTAAATAGACTTTCTGCTCTCCTTACTACCACACTCTTACACATACTGTTTTGACAGGGATTTGAGTGCTCTCATCAAATAAAAAGCACGTTAAGGAAGTCAGATTGACTCTCACTGCACTAGAAGAAGGAATCTCTTTCAATTCTGAATGTGACAGGACATTCAAGACCAGTAACATACTTTGCTGTCACCAGACAGAAAAAAACCTATCTTTGTCACAAGCAGTCGACAAAGACAAGATGCACAATATGCAAACTACTACCTGGTCTACTTTAGCAGGGCATCACATAAGGTAAACACACACAAAAAATTCTTAGGAAAAAACTTAACCTAGAACAATAACTTTCACTGCTGTAGATATTAAGAAAGGAACTTCCATTATTTAGCAAATGTCCCAATTTCAAGTCTCATCCTGAATTTGCCCAGAACATTAATACCTTTTGCTTCTTAAAGCAGACAGACTTCAGATTACTGAAGAGAGAAAAGGTTTTCATGTTCTACTCACTTGCAGCTTGTTTCCAGCTACACAATAAACTCCTAAGTTTTCTTCATAGTTTTTCCATTTCCATAAGCAGAAGATTACACTGCTATGCTAAGTAGCTTAGCATTCCTATATGATCATCCCTAAACTTGACAGATTCAAATTTGATTTCACTCTGCAATTTTCTAATGCTCCTCTATAAAAATTTCCACAAAGACTTGTCTTCCCTGTGGACTATTTCATACTACTGTTTTCAAAACAATCCTACTTCTATCTGTTCCTGGGGAGACTTTGGCATTACACTCTTCACAAGAACATTTTACTAACCTTACTAGAGCAACTGAACGAGACAGAGAATGCAAAATTACTTTCTTCACAGTTTTATCGGTTTGATTTTAACATCTTCTAGGAGGGAGTTGGTCTCAATGATGCCCCTACAGGATGCTTCCAACTTGAGATATTTTATGATCTTTTCAAATCTTTGGTAAAACAATTTACTTCCTCAGTAGTTTGGCTATTTCATTCATCAATGCCCTGGGAACTCTTGCATGAAAAGAAACTACTCTTTCTTGGGGCATTCTTTTTGTTTGCCTTATTAGGTTTCTATTCACCTTCCAATGTGAAACCCAACTGACCTTCATTACTGCTGAACAATAACTTCCCCTGTGACATGTCAACCACAACCACTAAAGCACTAAGCTGTGAAAAAAACATGTGTCATCATGTTGCTCGATTTCTTCTTTGTTTTGTCTCTTTATATGCTCCTTTATTTTAATGCTTTTTAACTTGTAAACACAGATTATCTCTCACAACTGAGAGCATTTCCATCTTCATACAAAACAAGTTACACATACACTTTCCTTAGTACAGAAGGAAACCACAGAGGACCTGATCTTGTTTCCACTTTAGACAGGAATTTTCAAAGATTTCAGAGAATGCAGTAATGCATTTAATTATTCAGCAACTCATCCAAACATTTGGTGAATATGCAAACAGGCATTATGAATAAAACTCATTCATTTGGCTTGCTAGAAGCACTCCTATGAAGGCACTCATCTGAAGTGAAGGCCACTTCAGATGAAAATGTAGTTTATGAAGTCTATCCTACTTTAGTTGCATAATCACTTCAATGAGATTCAAAAATATCTGATAAAAGAACAGCCTCCCAGTCTGTTAATATTTATGTATTTGCATAAACAGCACTCATATTTTTAGAAGACTCCTTTCACCAACAGAATTGCTAGTCCTAGTTCATGATGCAAGCAAAACCCCTAATCACATGCCTTTTGTCAACAGGAAGTAAATTTTTAACTTTGAGATGGTTATATAGCATTAATAAGAACACAGAGGAGTTCAATTCCTTCCAAATTATTGGTTTCTTTTGCTTGAAAAAGACATCAAGACACAATGTAGGTGATACTTTGCAAGTATCATAGAGGCAAAAAGACCATCCATTAACTAAGAATGATTGCTGACCTCATACTTTGGAGTTTCAGTCCAGGAGTCTAACTGAAAAGAAAACGACAGTCCTCTGAAATTGAGGTGAAAGAGTTGCTCAGCTGAGTTATACACTGGAAGGGAAAAGAAAGTAGAAACAGAGTTACCAAAACAATCTAAGAATTCTCCCATTCATATCTAACAGCACCTTCACCACCTCAATGAATTTGTTATATCTCAGAATGCAGAAGGAACACAATTACACTGGACTGTAACAGCTTTGCTTTTAATTTCATGCAGTAAAAATACAGCAATAAGAGAAACCATAGGTTCATTACAGCTGCCTCTGCAAGCCTGCAGGCACTACCCTATCCCTAACAATACAATTATACAACATGACACAATTATACCTTAATATCTCTAAAGTAGTTTAAATAGCCACAATTGGTACAAAACAATTCTGTTCATTGTTATGTAAAACATTGTACAGCATTAACCAGAAAGTCTTTGAGAGAGATGTGCACAGAACATTGATAATTCCCTCTTCCACACATGGTCAGTTCAAAGAAGAGCTCACCCTGTGACCTGCACTTCCACCTCTCCTCCCAAGAGGAGCTGCCATGCCCCAGTCAGCTCCGTGCACTCCCGGCTAACACTGACAGGGCACAGGAGGAAATGCTTCAGACACACGGGTCCTAGGCCATTTACAATGATAATTAAAAATAGCATCACCAGAAACCAGCCAACCAGTCAGCTCCCACAAAGAGCACTAATAAATTAGAGCAGGCACAGACTTCCAGCTGTCACCACATCACGAGATGTCCTGATTCATTGCAATCAATTGCACAACATCAACTACAAAAACAATAAATGTCATCCCAGTGCTTACTCTAGCAAGACATACTGTTTTCTGAGACTGTGGAAAGATTAAAAAAACAATCCCAGAAGACTGAGAGCTTGGGAACCGTTTTGGGATTGATTTTACAAATTTCAACCTGTGCCCAGTAGCCACTGGGGGAACAGAGTGTTCTAGTAACACACAGGAGCTGACAGCTTGAAAACACCAGAGGCTTAAAACAATAAAGAAACCCTCTAACAAGAGAAGCTGCTTTCTTCCACTTTACCAAAGGAATACCAAGGGCTCAACATTCTCTTTTTTCTTATGATGTTATATTTAAAATGACATAGCATAGAGATAAAATGCATATAAAGAAATATTTTATTCTTTCCCTCCCACAGTGTCTCTCAAATGTTCAACTTGAAAGACATATCACAGGCTATCAGGACAATGCGAGGCCACCCGGGACAGAAAAATAATAGTTGAGCAATAAGCATTAAACTTTCAAAAGTTATCATTTGCCTTTTCTACAGAATGTGATGGCTAAGAGTCTTTTCCATGCTTGTCACTGAAAGGAGAACATGTGGAGAGAGGGAAATGTTTTGATCGGCAGGAAAATTATACAAATCTCTCTCATGTGATAAATTATGATACATCTTTTCCAAAGCCCACAGCCAGCTGAAGAACTATTTTTCCCCTAGTCATGCCAAGTGTGATATCTGATTATACAAATTGCATCAGTTCCCATCCCCTGCAATGTTTGTTGATGCTTAGGTTTAAAGGGCAAGGAATTTTTTTATTCTTGGGAAGTTCTCTCATGAGAACTAGATAAAACCATAGATCTATAAAATCATAGATCACAACCACATGACTGAACAAAGTAAAAGGATTTTTTGTATTTTATTTTTTAATCACACAGGTACCCTGCTAATTCCATTCAAAACTGCTGACAGAAGCAAAAAGATTGCCTATTTGCTGCTGCACTCTAGGTGGGGGAAAGGGAGGAGGTTTGCCTTCCAGGAGGGCAGCAGTGTGACCAGCTGGGAAATATTTCTGTAGAGCTGACAGGATGAATCCACCAACACCAGTAAGGCTGAAAAATGGACACACCTTTAGTAAAGGCAGAGGCAGATCCAAAAGTCAATTCTTACTGGTATCAAGCACAAGACTTTTTTGGCACCTTAGGGACAGTGAAGTCCAAGAGTTAGAGAGCCAGAACCCAGTAACCCCTCCATCATTGCAAGGCCACTGTACTAGGTGGGAAGGAGGACTTTTTCTTCTATCTTATGACTCGAGTTCAAGCCCACAGCCCTGATCCTTGCTGAATGGCACTTTGGCACAAAGTCACATCCATGAGGACTCAGGACAGGATGTGGTTTCAATAGAGCCACTGGCAAAAGCAAGCCCTTCCCAGGAGGAGGTCAGGGCAGAGAATCTTGGAAATGTGGGATAAAAATCTTGGCTTTGATGAAGCTGTTGACCTCCAAAGTGTTTGTATTTCAATAAGCCCCATGACAAAGGTACTGCAATGTTTCAAACGAACATTAGCCAAAAAATAATGAAGCTGATTGATTTTTCTGATTACTCTTCTTTTTTAAAACCACTGATCTGGCAAAACCAAAAATGCTCACTGAAGGTTGGTTTCAACACAAAACTGTTGCTAACCTTTTGAAATTTATTTTGAAACTAGCACTGCATCCTGTTGCAGGAAAGTTCTGCTGCAACCACCTTGGTTATAACTGAGAGACAACATTTTGAGTGAAATTCTAGAGGAGGTTAGTTAACAGAGATAAAAACCAAAATACATTTGAAGTGCTTGCATTGGGGGTTTGGAGGAGTGTTAGCACATAGAAGTAAAGGGATGGTTATATTCCTTTCATTCATGAAACAGCATTTGGTGCTTTGGTCACATTAAGAGGAAGGTTTCTCCTCCCACCCCAGTTCCAATTTATGTGGGACATGAAAACACCATCACCATCCCTCCCTCATGCTGAAAACCATTCTGCTTCTTCACCTTTTCTGTTTCAGGAAACACAAAGGAAAAAAGAGTTATCAAAAACTTGTGTTGGATAATACAGTTCAAACTGTGTGTGACAGGCAACTTAACACAGAGCATTTACTTCTGCTAAGTAGGCTGCTAATGGCAGAAGTATTTTTCCAGTGAGGAAACTTGAATAAGCAAATGTACTAGTGAAATGGTAATAGAGACCAGCATTTTAATAAATATATTTTCTTATCTACATGTCACTAGATGAAAAGATATTATGAAAAACTATCACCAGATGAAGCAAGTGTGCAAGTCTTCTTAATTGAATATGACAGATGCACAAGATCTGCAAATTCAGCACAAGGACACGTGGTGCCAAACTGTTTTTAAGTGCTTGTATATGATTTTATGCAGTAATAAAATAAGTTATCACTACCACAGGCAATGCTTATGTCTAGATATGTACTTTTTACAGTTCATAATACCACAATTTTGGAAGTACTCCACTTCTACATATTTGCAAATAAACCATCATCACAGAACAAATAAAAATTATGGACATGGAACCACTTTTACCGTTATTTATTTCTACAGTTTCTTGTACATACCATTTCCACAATAGATCTAACCATAGATTTCAGAGCTTCTGTCTAAGAGGAACTGTTAATGTCAGGACCAAAATTTAGAAAGGTTAATTCTGGTCCTTGGAGTATTACAGCTAGAAATGTTCCAAGCTTCATTTCTGTCAATCTGATATTCATCCACTACTGCAGACTTTTATGCAATAATACTGCTCTACCCACATGACCCTCCCCAGTTAATAAATCCCATTCTGTAATGTGCAAGAGATTGCCTGCAGAGAGCAGAGACAAAGGCTGGATATGCAATCACCATCCATCACAAAGAACATTCGCCTGTTTGGGATCAGCCTGCCTACTGCAAATGGACTGGCTTAAGCTAAAAATAGAAAATGAGGCTCTGAAAATGGTATCTTGACTATATGGAGGTAAAGTTCTTCCTTGTTGTGCCAGTTTGGGGCTCCATTTCTTCAAAGTTCCTGAGCAGTTTAATTATAAAGTTCAAAAGTTTCTCTCCCCCGGCTTATTTTCATAACCTAACAACCCCCTGAAATACACTCTTCATTTTCACACATAAACAAGGAGCTTAAAGGTAGTCTTTTTCCTGCTGCAGGGATGGTGAACAGCCAAGTGGCTGTGCAAGAGTCAGAGTGGGTTCAGCCAGGTTAAACAAAGTTGTCCTGCTCTGCTCATGCTGCATGTAGAGTGACTGCACACCTCCCCGGTGCCCCAGCAGAGCGGGGGGCTCAGGGAGGTGTGGGCCAGTTCCACACAGCTCAGCTTTGCTCCTGCCTAGAAGGGTATTACCACATTCACAGAGCATGGAGACTGAGCAAACAGCCCTGGCTGCACAGAGAGCAGCTCAAATGTCTGTGCTCATGGTATACACAATCCCTAAGGATGCTGGAGAGCTGACCATGCACAAGGACATGTAACAACAACAGCATCAACAACAAAGATCCCAGTTTTCTGGTACTGGCAGTTCAAAACAGATCATTAATGACATCTGAATACACCACTCTGTGCCAGTGACTCTCTGCCTCACCATTTCACTTTTAAAGAGTCACAACTGAACTGACAATACATTTTACATGATTTCCCAGCTGTAAGAATATGACCATTCTGGAACACAGCTCCAGATCATATGACAACAGAACTGCCTACACACTGCTCCAGGCAGACCTACTGGAAAGGCTTCCTAGAAAGAAGTCTGTCAGGCTAGGTGTGCTTCTCAGAAATTTTTTGGCTTACCTCCTGGATGTGTTGCTCCAAATGACTGATCAATTTGTTCTATGGTTGGAGCAATTGCCTGAGAGTTAAAATGGACACCACTGAAAAAGAAAACAAAATTAATCTGCCTGAAGGAAACCAAAGAGATGCAACAAACCATTTACCAATGGCAGTACCACATCTAAATTGTAAGAAGTCTCCAGGACCAAAGAGTAAACTGGTAATTTAACCAAATGCCATGTTCAAGAAAGGATGATTATGCACACTCCTTTATGACAGTTATTTTTGATTTTTAAAATGAATAATTGAAAAATATTAATTCAGGATTTTAAAAAGAATTAGTAAAACCAGCCACTCTAACCAAGAGGAAATCATGGCAGGTGTTAAACCACTTACCAATATTTTAACTTCACCTTAGTCAAGTCATAAACTTCAATCACCTGAAACACAGGAAACAGAAACATTGCCATAGTTCAGACACTTGCAAATCATTACAGAGGTAAATCCTTGTCAAAAGACAAGACTAGCTAATGCTGCTTGCTCCCCTTCTTAAAGAACTCTGCCGAGATAAACCACAGTGTCAGAGATCAAACTCCAAAAACTGACTCAACAACTGCACATCTGAAATAAGGACTGAACAACTCTGAGAAGCCCCATATTCCATGTATATCAGTACTGCCTGCAGGAGGAAATACTATCACTGACACATCAGCGTCTTGATTTCTACAAAGTTTATTCAAACAAATTCAAAGGAAAGCAACAACAAGGATTAGCTAATTAGGGAATCTCCTGATGAATGTCAATGGGCCATGCCTTGGGTTGCTCCTATTACCCTGAAGAATGCCTGTGCAGGGCACAAGGTCCTTACACTGACTGCACTGCTGTAACTTTCCAGCTCTTCTAAAGTAAAAGATGAACACAGCATGGCTTAGCAGGAATATCCCATTTCAATTATACTTAAGATATCTTGCAACCTTGCCAAGCATTACAGAAAATAATCAGAAGAACAGCCCATGAGGAATCAGGGCAAGCAGTAATATCCAGCTCTGATATTCAGTAAATGCTTTAAACCTTACTGAATATTTCAAGGAGATTTCCTCTCTGCAGAAATTAGATACAGATCCTTTGTTCTGAACACATGACTGCAAACATGCATCTGAGACTGGTGTCATATGATTTTTATGACTGCCACTGGATTTTTGAGGCTATACTGGGCTTTAAGCAGATGATTTTTGGCAAGTAGCCATGGAAAAACACAAGCTTCTTCCAACTTCTTCCATCTTACATACGTGTTCCTGTGTCAGCAGGAAAAGAAAACACATACAGCTCATAACTGCCATAAAGTAAAGGTAAACCATGTTTTTTGTTTTGTATAATCCTCCAAGAAATCACTGGCACATTCTGGCAGGACACACTCTTCAGCAAGAGAATAAAGCAGAATTTCCCAGGGAGCTTGCTACCAAGTGTGGCTTTAAAACCTAAAAATATCACCAGCTGAGAAGGAAGTCTTGGTTTTGGGAGATGCCCAACAAATAACCCTAAATAAAACAACTTGCCATGTTTAAACCACTACCTCTATATATATTTAGAAAAAAAAATATCAACATTTAATGGCATTTCAAAATATAAGCAACAAGTAGGGCACAAAGCAAGTAACAAATTAACATTTTGGCAGAACAAACAAGACAACAAACATTCTTCTTCTTAATAAAGTACACTTAGAATTATGCTTCTTGGAAAAACCTAGTTATCTAGTATTTTAATTCAAGTGCAGTAGACATGTCCAGATTTCCTTTACTGTTAAAGCCTATTAAAAAACAAAGGCTACTTTTATGAAAAGCTAAGACAGATTTTTTTTTGGTGCTCTTGCACATCTTTTCCCTCCACAAAATTTTTTTCTGAAAATAGAGAGAACCAGCCCCACCCCAGATCTTGTTTTGCAGCCACTGCTGTGTGCCCTGGGCACCCTCCTGAAGTTCTACCAAAACTGCATGGTGCAAGACAAAAGGATGAGCTGAAACACCAGGAGCAGTGCACAATGAATTGCAGTGGGACAGATGTGGTTCCCCCCAAGAGAAACACCCTGACAGCAGCCAACAGGCACCAGCTTGCCTAAAGTCCTCTTCTCAAGACTCAAAGAGACCAACTCAGGTCAACATTTCAGCAACAGCAGGGGAATAAACGAGTAAAACTTAGCAAAAATTAATGGCAGTCAAAGGATCTCTTAAGTCATAAATGTCATAATGAAGAACAGGCCAGAGCACTTGATAAAAAATTCTTTTCTAAATTACAGCAGCCACACTGACAAAAGGATCAGTGTGATTCTATGTGCAAAGAACAAACTGAGAAGACCAAGGACTGTTCAGTGATGGGTTTACTACAAAGTCAGAAGACAGTTGCTGCAAATGAGTGAAAGCTGATGTTTCCTCACACTCACAGTGAGTGTGAGGAACTCGCTATAAAGACTTACAAAAATGTTCAGATGTCTATTACCAGCAATAACAGACCAATGCTATGAAAGCCAACTCTTCCTCCACCTCAGAGGGAGGACACATGAGAGACTTGAATGCTTAAACTGCTTTCAGGACCTGGTCCTGGAGGTGAGTCTTTCCCCCTTTTCCCTGAAAAAAGGAAGCAAACTTTTTAGGAATATTACTGACTTTATTCCTGCACCAGCTTCCTTGGAATTGCCAAGATATTCCATCTTGGTACCCTGTATTTCAATCTCTTCACAGACAAATTTATTAGCAAGTGTGCATTAAAAAAAAAAAAAAAACATACAAAGAATAAAGGCCTCCTGATTTTTCCAGTTTTGCTGCTGCTGAGCAACACTGAAAACAGTCACCATCCTAAAAACAGGCATTATTTACTTTACACCTACTGTGTCTTTTAACAAGTGCTGTGGCTCACTTCTGAACTGACCCTATTGGATTTCTTCTAGAAAGCTTTCTGAACACTTTCTCAAGTATAAGTTTTCATAACACTGTATGCATTTACACAGCTTGACTATTCATAGTTCAAACAAACAGAAGTGTCACTAGACCACTGAACCACAACAAAACAGAAGAGATTGTTTCTCCTGTATTTTTTTTTTTATTTTGAAAACAAACCTAGAAATACATACCAGAAGAGTTTGGGGTTTCTATTTTTGCTTTAAAACTAGTTTGTAAATACAGAAAAGCAAGGAGAAAAAAAAAAAAGGCAAGAAATCCAGAAAGGCAAGAAAAGCTCTTGCTTGGTTCTTAGCCCACTGGGGGCAACAAAATCAGACCCTCAGAAACTGGAGATGAAGAGACATGGTATACATTACTTACAGCACCTCAAAAACACTACAGATTGCAACATTCCCCCAAAGAAACCAGTCAGCAAGCCACGTACTTGAAATGATAATACCCACTTTCAATTCAGTCTCCTGCAGAATTACATCCAGTTAGAAAGATTTCATACACTGACAAAGAATTTTCAAGATATACTCTTAAAAACTGTGAATCCACATAGACAGTATGAATAAGCAAATTCAAAAACTTGATAAAAACGAGAATACTATTATTATAAAATGACTTCATGAACAGAAATTACCATAAGGCAATTACAAACAGAAATCAGGGGCAAAAAGTGCTCAGTTGTCCCTCAGCTGAGCTCAATTTGAACTGAAAATTTTCTTCAAAATGTGTATTTCTGAATTTAAAAATTTTTAGAAAAATACAAGCATACGCTGGTGTTACAGCCTATTCTTAGAGAAATAAGTACTTTTAACAACTGATCTGGGTTGCTATTCAACCATTTCATATATAAACAAAGAGCTTGAGTTTCAGCTGATAGCACATGCTTCTCTTCTACAGTAATTTTTGGGACAAAGCAATGGCTGAACTTTGGAGAGTGGTATTTTTCTGCTGGTTTTATTTTAGATGTGAGTAAAGAGCAGAGGGCTCCACCTACCACTGTTCCAAACCCTGCAAGTATGGATGTGAGCACCATACTCCAGGCTTACTAAAAAAATGAATGCTTACAGTTTAGGTTATCACAACTCCACACTTCTGCTTTCAGGTGTCAAGCAGCACAGCAGTTAGAGCAGTTCATTCTCACCCAATTAACCAAATCAACACCTAAACACTTCAGTCACAGAGAAATTTACACCTACCAGGTGAGAATCAGGGACAACTGTTCAGCACAGCTGGTCTGGCTGAAAGGACCACTCTGAATAACTAAGGAGTTACACACCGATATTTTAAAGGCTTCAGATAAGAGGTTTTCAAATTTTTCTACCCATGTAGTCAAAGCTCTACAGTCCCACAGTTGCCTATTTTGTATGGCTAAAAAAATACCACTTCCATTACAGGTATTTTGCAAGGATAAATGCCACGAGAAGGCAGTGACCAGCCTGACTTTTATTTTGCATCTTAACTACACTAAGCATCCTTGAGAGATACACATCAACTCTTGGTCACCTAAAAGCACAAAAGTAGAAGTGAAAACACCAATCACAACAATCAAAACTCATCCAGAACTAACTGGAGTCAGTGCAGAAGCCAGCTGCTCACCAGAGACCTGGATGTGGCTTTCTGGGGGGAATCATGCTCACAGCCACACAAGTACTCTGCAGAGCTAGCTTAAATGAAAACTATGAATAGGAGGAAGTTTAACTTCATAAATAAAATGGCAGCCCAGATAAAGGAATAACCTGGGCAGAAAACAACACTGTGTTGTATGCAATAATGATGATCTGATTTCAAACCCAAGGCTTAGCTTTAGTAAGGGCCTTGGCACTTTCTGTGCCACTTGAGACAAGATGAGTGAGACCACACTGCACCATCACACTGCACCATCACACTTCTGTGGCACTTGTACATCCCCAGAGCTCAGGAAAGGTGTCTAACTTCCATAAACAAAGATTTAAATCCCAAACTGGAGAAATGCAGCTCATAATCACAGGAGAGCACTCTACCTAAGACAAATTAAATGTCTACAGGAGCCACTTATGCTCTGTTAAGTGTCAAGACATCCCAGGGTTTTGGTGTGCATTGTCTGTTTGCAGGAGGGGTGTTTTATTACCTTAAGTCTCTGATTGAAAGCATCAAACAGCAGTTTGATTCCATCCTGAGTCAGGTTAAGGATGAGGTCATGGCTAAGAGGTGACTGTAAAAGAAAAAAGCTGTTAGGCTTTTAATTTTAAGATTTCTTTGTTAAGCTATATATCACTGTAGAGGTATAAATTGGTTACTTTAGAAAAACAAAACTACCTCAGAAAGCAATCACTTGTTCAATTCATAAGCATAACTAAAATACATTTGGCCAAACATCTCAAACCCTTCAGTTTCCTTATGAAAAGAAAGAGAAGTGCCTGTGTCCTGCAAAAACTTCTAAGAGTACTTTGTCCATTACTGTAAGTGGAGGAAAAAACAAAAAACAAAACTCACAACAGTATAACCCCCAACCACATTAAAAAAAAAAAAAAGAAAAACAAACAAAACCCCACCTTGAAAATTAACATTCCCAGTTCAGCATCAGAGACATCATCAAGGGACAGCCTCTGTTGCATTCTTGGTGCACAAAAATACCAAGTCTCACATCAGAACCAGGCCTGTGCTTGACAAAGAGATGGCTTTCCACTTCAAAAATCAAACTATCACAGTCTTTTTTAGGCCTCAAAAGGAAGGCTTCAGACTCTCATGTTGTGAATTTAGGTTTCCTTAGTTACTGTGAATCATTACAACTAAAGGCTTAATTTGCAGTCTGCTGGAGTCAATAGGAGACATTCCACTGGCTTTCCTGGTGTCTGTATAGGCTCTACACCCTCTCAGTCTGCTGGGCCACTGGGAAAGCTGCTCTCTGCTCTACCACTGCAATCCAGACACAGTCACTTGGCCCCAGTTCAGCTTTTTGATCATGTACCATCTAAAGCACATTTGCTTCAAAATGCTCTATGCCCCACAGCTGTCTCGTCAGAGGAGAAAGAAGGTTGAATGGCAGGCAGGCAGCAAGATTCATGCCCTAGAACTGCACCAGGCAGTTTCCTAGCAAAACACAGAATGGGGATGGACAACTGGAGCAAATAAAGGCTTCTAAAGTGGACAACCACACATACAGCCCTTTCATTAATTAAGCATAAGCCATCTTACTTTGCTCTACTGAGAGGAGCTCTGGGGTTTGACTGTCAAAAGTCCAATTCTCATCCTCAATTTTTTCACATCAGCACTGTCTTCTAGTCTTGATACTTTCTGAGCATTTCCATGTGCATGTCCCCTTCCCAAACCATATAGCCAAGTAATCAGGTCCTAGACCTCACATCACTAAGTTAAAACAAGCCATGGGGCTTTCCATCCCCTGTGACACAGATTTCCTGCTCCTCTGGATCACTGCAGTAGCTTTTGCTGAAGTTGGTCCAGTTTGAGCCCATCTTTGCTGAACACCAGTGATCTGCTGTGTCAGTTCTGCTCTAAATGAAACTTTCACATTTCACACAATGCCATCAACTGCTGGCACCTCACTCTTGCTGACAAACTTTTATGGCTCTGTGTAGAACTGAAGCAGTATTGCAACAGAACTATAAGCTTGAGATAAAAAGGCCTAATGTTGATCATGACAATAATTTTCTAATCCCTTATAAATCTAATTTAGAAAGGCTACAGAGAGAGCAAAAAAACCTTGTAATCTGGCATCCAAATACACCAGCTGAGTTGTTCTGCTATGGGATATGGTCTGCATTTCATTGGTTTCTAAATAGTTTTTGTAAGGTTATTCCAAAATTAATGAGAGCATTACAAGTACTTTTGAGTGGATGGATAAAAAAATCTAAACATCTGAGGAAAAGATTGATAATTAGCACAGCAAATAGCTTCTGTTCTATGCTGGCATATTTTCTAATACATGGAAAGATTCAAGGGCACAAATTTAGTTCATGTGACTTTTAATACAAAACACAGAACCTCAGGTATGAAAGATGATGCCAAGAAGCAACAGGAGAGATCTTTCTGAAGGAAGCACCACAGATCTGCAGTTATATTGCTAATCTACACAAAGATGCAGGAAAAACTGTTATCACTGAACAATCCCATCAACCACAATCCAGAGGGAAAAGCCCAGGAAAACAAAGGCAATTAGTACCCACTTAAACTGACCAAAACTGAGTTAAAATTCTTTTATTCACAGAAAAGGATTCATCAAGCTTTTTTGGCACAGTTTAGGCATCCCATTTATGTCAAGTTAAAGAGAGCACCATGGGCAGATCTAATTGCATTTAATTGCCATATAAATTTTTGAAAGGAAATACTCACTGCTGGAGTTCCAGGATCAGAAATTCAAATTTAGAGATGCAACAGCTTTAAATAACATTTGATCACAATGCTCAAAGGCATTCTTTTACAAGGCAAAGAAGAAAAACATGAAGGCTGTTCAGGTACAGTTTTTCTAGATAGAAGTTGTGCATGGCAAAGTTAATTTAAGGCTTTGAATCTTCTAAGAACAGAGCTCTTTGTGCTCAGCTGCTAATGAAATGCATGACACTCTGCACAAGGGTGAGGACAAAGTCAGACAGTCAAATGCAGGCCCTGAGTCGTGTGTGAAAAAAAAATATCAGGCACTGAATTGCAATAATATACAGGAAAAGAAAAATAATCATCAGAACTATTCCAGAAAGATGGGAAGAACTATTTTGTTAGACTATGCAGGTGCTAAAACATCTTTACATTTATTACATTTCGGGAAGAAAACCCCAAACCACTAAACCTGCCCTCTGCAGCCAGAATAGAAGTTAGTGTACACAGTGTACACAGTCAAGAACAATGTAACTTTCCAAGAGGAATAAAAAACCAAGGAGTGATACACCTCTGCTTACTAGCACTGAAACACTAACTCTTCTGTGATTCTACAATCTGAGTGGAATAAGAAGCTCATCCTTCATCTAAACAACTCTAGAAAAAATTCAAATGCACTGTGGCAAGAAAAACTAAAACTCTCCAAAGAATACAAAAAACAAGGAATGTGTTCACTGCCAGACAGATGCTCCCATGCATTAAACACAAGGAGCCAGATTTGCAATTCAGTCATCAGAAAACCCATGAATCCACATAAAGTGAAAAAAAAAGAGAATTCATTTAATAACATCAAACACATATCCAGCACTGAACACCAGAGTCAAGGTTGTTCTTAGCCATTCAGTAATCACTGCAAATGCACAAGGCCTAAATCCTTATTTTGATACAAACTAACATTGTACAGACTCTGCCTTTTTCCTGATGCAAAGAGCTGTAATTTGCAACATATAAATATCATCTTCTTATTAAAGGACATTGCACATGAAACATCTGGAGAGTCCTTTGAGACATCTGAGACGCCTTTGTCCTATTTCCCCTTACACTTTCATCAGAATAACACATTTTACTTGATCTAGCAGAAGGGTTTTACTTCTAGTCCCCTTTTTGATGGAAGTCAAACATATCAAGAACTTAATGCTCATTATGAAGAATGATTAAGACATTCACAGCTGGCTTAAATCACTGCACCTACTTTCTGTAGACAAATTTGCAGATGCAGAGAAAAGGTGCAGAAGTGGCTCATCACCACTGGACCAAACACAAAAGCAGAAATAATGAGTGATTCAGTTCTTTAAACTTTAGCACCACTTCACAATGGTAAAGCAAATAGACCAGAATTAAATTGTCCAGCTAATTACGTAACATTTCATTTCTTAAAGGAAAAACAATGCCACTGCTCCACTGCATATACAAAACTGACAGCTGTTAAATCACTGTACTGCTGTGCTGAGGATTATTACATCTGACAAGAAACATAAAAGCTGCATCTCTCACATGGTGGCAATAATTTGGTGTAGCTCAAACCACCAAGAGGTGCCTTTCCTGCCCGTGCCCTGCTCACCTGCTCGCTGTAGAGAACCTGGACGTTTTTGATAATGCGACAGTGTTTCTGAAGAATTGCTACAGCCTGAGCCAACGGCATTCCTGGAAATAAAAACAGGTATTTCTTCAGTGCAGAAACCAGTTAACAAAGATTTTTAACAACAAGGTTACACAAGGTAACCAAACCACCATCAGCAAACACTGAGTTACCACAGAAAGGTATGTGGTCAACAAACAAGCTGACTTGACTCATGGTATCAGCACATACCTGGTGTTTGGAAACAGAAAAGTCATTGTTTATCTACCAATTGTTAGGCATATAGGAAAAAAGTATCTCTAAACACAAAATTAAAGAGCAAAGTTCAAGCAGAAAAAGCAAAGAGCTTGCCACAGCCTGTGCACAAAATGTTCTGCTTTTTAGGGTCATTAGTGCAATAACTGATAAAACAGCCCATATCAAACTCCACTAGAGCTGGCTGGGGCACTCCTATACTCATTCAGCAGGCTCCTGAAACACCTTTTATTACACACTTCATTAACCTTGATGGAGTACTGGGTATTCATACCAGACACATACAAATACTAACACAGAGCAATGATTCTCCTCACACCTAAGAGGCCACATGAGCTGCTGATATGGCTCTACTTGTGTCAAGGAAGAAACTTTATCTTCTCAGTTTACAGACAGGATATGCATACTAAAAATTTGGTTCAATTGAGGCAACACACTTATAGCCCACAGCCTTTCCTACAATTTCAAGGGGTTTTTTTCTTTCCTTAGTGCATATCTTATCTTTACAGTTATATATCTCTGAAAGCAGAATGAAACAGCTGATTCTGCAGAAAAAATAGCATCACACCATCTCATCATTTATCACACTAAAAACCTCTGTTGCCTTTCCAAATGAAATGTGATCACATTCCTGGATTGAAAGCAGGCATTTAAAAAGCGAGGTTATGAGCTCATAATTGTGAAGTTTTATTTTCCTACTAACTGCTGCAACCCAATTTAGATTAGTTATCTGACATTTTATTTCCATTCCTTGCCTTGTCCTTTTCTATTTCTAGTTTTCAAATGTTAAGAAAGTTGGCCTGATTAGGCATAGTTTACCTCAGAACCTACATTTATTACATTCAAAACTGTTAGTTACTTGCTACACCAATCAAACTCAGAAAATATGTCATGTTTTAAAGCCCCTTTTAGACATTATCCACAGTATCAAAGTGAGAAAACTCTCTCTCTCTTTCCATATATATATATTTATAACATACATACTTAGCCCACCATGGGTACTGCTTTAAAGTAATAATGGCATAACACTGAAAAAAACCCCAAAAATACAATTCCCATTGTCGTGCCCATATATTGCAGCTTTGCTGAAATGATGAAATCAAGTTTTGGTAAAACAGATTAGAACTACAGTGATTAAATTTGCAAATACCATATACAAACCTGTCTGCAAAACTGGTTTTCACCTTAGCCCACAATCTTGGGAACAATTTGGTTTGCAGCTAGAAATTATACGTCAGTAGATGATATTAAGTAAAAAAGAGTTATTATTTTAATAACGGTAATGAAATTAAAATGCAGAGCCACACAATAAAGCAGCACTGTTTCCTATTATCTAGGAAATAGCAGTTGCCTTGTAGTCTAGGCAGCAGAGTTTGAGGATGACAGTTATTATGTATTAGATAATATTTTCAAAATGGAATAGAAACATGAATAGCAGCAAGAAGATCAAAGGTGCTGCTGTAAAAGTTCCACATTTCTCAACTAGCAAAAAGTATGAATCCTTAAAAAAAAAAGTAAGGTTGACTGAAGAGTACCAATCCCATATTCCAAGTCAGTATCCATAAAAGACTTGCAGGGCTAAGACCATGGGCTGAGTTAAAAAATAAACCAGTGGCACAGGCTGAAGTCCAGCCAGCACAGCTGACAGGACCCACAGGCCAATGGTGCCAGCAGCCTGTGAGGATTCAGTCAAAATGCAGCCAGCTCCAGAAGTGCAGAAACACAGAGTTCAACGTAAACTGATGCAATGCTGGGCTGCTAAGTGTGCAAACAGATGGCTCATGTGACTCTCTTACTCACAGCTTTCTCAGGCTGCAAGCAAATGGACATGGGCTGGCTTGGTTCAGTTTTTAGTCACTGAGAATCAAACAGATTTGGCCATGCAGCTGCTTAGCAGAGCTACAGTGAGCAACCCAAGTTCTCCAGAAACAGTTTACAGGACCCAAAATATGTTGAACAGACAGTATCCTCCCTTTGCCTCCATTTACTTCTAGTGAGCCAAAGGAGGAATAAAAAAATGGCTTTATTTTTCTCCAGTCTTCTCACACACAACATACCCTTTTTCCTCAACATTCGTCAGCCTTTGCAGTCAAAGAGGAAAACAAAGAATTCTTTTTCCCTTGCTCATCAGTCAGAGGGAATGGGGAAGCAAACATGGTTTCCAGCACATCAGGCAGTCAAAACTAAACTGAGCCATGGCTGTAACACCCACAAAGACCAGTGCTAGGGTTCCTCTGCCACAGGCCTTTCCCTCTTCTAAATGCTGGGGTGATACAAGCAGCACAAGACAGTTCTCTCACATACACTGGTCAGGAACATCATGACTTGAAGCATCAGCCTGTGCTAAGACTTTGTGGCTTGAAGGGATGGGGACAGAGAAGTGAATAAAAATTAGGACAAAAACACAAGAAAATCCATGATGAATCATATTGCATTAAATAAAGATACGTGAAACTCGGTGGGAAAAGAAAGTACAAAGCCCAAGAGAAATGCCAGTAAGCCTTAGAAATTACACATCTCAAACACAAAGAGTATAGCTGTAGGCACTACAGAGTAAGTATTTAATTGTTCTCCTTTAAAACAGCAGGAATGCAGCCCAAGAGGTGCAGTGGCACAGGTATCTAACTCAGTCTCGGGTAAATTTTTTATGCTCTAGTCACACAGTGAGTCAACACTGGAGCCAGAAACAGAATCCAAAAAGTCATGTACAAAATTTTCCTGGCATTTCCCCTCAGTCGTCTCCATTGTGGGCACAGTACTGGAAGCCAGAGTCAGCAGCAGTTCAGGAATACTGCCATTAGTTCTGCTAAGAGCAGAGCTAAACAAATAATGAGTAGAACAGAGCTGGCAGTGAGAGTCCCATCTACACCAGCACTAGCCCAGCTTTGTCAGCAGGGACAATCTTCACACACCATCGCTGGTGCAGGACAAAGTCAAGTATCCTAATACCTAGTCAGCCTCCTGCTCTGCACCAGCAGGTCATGCTAATTATACATTAGACACATCACGTGGTGGCTATGTTTACTGCAAGAAATACAGCCCAGTTTCCTCCCTCTCACATCTATGCATGTGTGTGCACATATACAGAGACACTGGGAAATTTTAACCATGAGACTGCTTTAGCTGGCTTTCCTCGGGAAAAGAAAAAACATTTTCTCTTTTCTTGTTTTGATATGGAGAATGGAGGGGAGCTGGTACTCTGTATTTATGAAGACAGTCAGGGTATGCGGCTGGAAATTGCTTTTCCCCAGGTAACACAGGCACTAAAGGATGGCAGAGGTCACACAAAGCTGAGAGCACAGAACGTTTAGGGTACAAGGAGCTCACCAAGATTTCCAGGGTGGGACCTGAGCTGCTATAATTAGCCTCCAAAAGCCACTGAGCCCTGTCGGTAACCATCGAGCTCTGCTTGACTGAAGTCCCGGCAGCACAAACAGCCCTTTGTGTTTGATGGGTTTCACACAAATAACCCCAAGGCACAGCACCACTCCTCAGGTCCAGCCTAGGTCAGGGCAGCTGTCTAACAGTATCCTTAGGAACAGTCTGTCCCCTCGCTGTCACATGTGACAGGAGCAGCAGCCCAAGTGTAACTCCAGCTCAGGCAGACACAGAGGGTGACACACAGTTCACATCTCCCAAACTCCCAGCACCATTAACTTCACACAGAGCCACAGCAATGATGGAAAACGGGAATAAAAGAGACCAACGCTGACATGTCACACAGCCACTCAGAAAAGTGACATGGACAGCACCTTCTGAGAGTTTTAATAACTACCAATGTCTGCTTGAAAACACAGGTCACCTGGAGAATCTACATCAGCTCATTTCAGTTTCCTGCCTGACACTTTGGCACCAGCCAAATTTGCATCAGCTGGGGGAAAGTTCTTTCTCATCACAGTAACTAGAGCAATAACTGGTAGGGAAGGACTATTCAACACGATAAAAAAAATACAAATGATTGGGGGGCGGGGGGGGAACACTTGTTTTACAACCCCGAGAAAATATCTCCAAAGTTTACTTTCTCCACTATTTCGCAACCCAACAGCGACACAAAGAAATTGTGAAACTCGACTCATGTTTATGAAGGGTTTGTACAGAAAAGCACAGCAGTTATAGTCCGTGTCAGGGCACAGCTGAAGCTGCCAGTATCGCCTGACACATATTCAGGTGACAATCAGCACATTCATGCTCCCTCTTTTCGGAGTTATTTAAAAGAATGACTAGTTTTACATGGCAAGACAAAAGAAAGCAAACGAGCAGATGAAAGCACACAATCAGATAAACAAAGCACAAGCTGGCACGCAAAAGCTAAAGGTGAAACCATGAACTACAAGGAAACCCTTAAAGCTCGTACTTTAGTATTTTTAGGGACAGCGAAAGGCGAGCTTTGGCTCTCGCTCCCTTTCTCTCTCCAACTCCCCGAGAGCGCTCGGAGAGTCCTTAGGGACGCCGAGGGGACCCGCGGAGCCCAGGGCCGGGCAGGGAACGCACTCACCTAAGGTGAACTCCCATTGCTCGTTCCCCAGAGAGCGCTCGGGCACCACCTCCAGATCGAGCATTGGCTCAGGTAGCGCGGAGGCCGCGGGCTGGCACGGCGGTCACCGGGGCGCTGCGCCGGACCCTGCGGAGGGACGCGGAGGGGAGCGGAGGGGAGCTCGCAGCCCGGCCCCGCCGCGCCGCCCGCAGCCCCCGGGGCGGCGCCGCCTCTCCGCGCGGGGGAGCCGCGGGCTCCGCCGGCCGCCGCTCCCCGCCCGGTGCCGGAGCGCGGGCGGCGCGGGGGAGCGGCCGCGGCCCCGTCCCGGCCCCGCCGCCCGTCCCGTCCCATTCCATCCCATTCCATCCCATTCCACCCCGTCCCGTCCGTCCCGGCCCGGCCTGAGGGGCCGGGGGGGCTCCGACCCCCCCCGCGCCGCGGGGCCGCGACTCACCTCACTTGCGGCTGCTGAAAAACTGCTTTGCAGCTGTCGTCAGGCGCGGCCGCGCCGGGGCGGGGCGAGGGCGGGGCCGGGCGGTGCGCCCCGCCCCCCGGCCGTGGGCGAGGGGGGAAGGCGTTGGCTTGGAGAGCGGGAAATGCGGGTTCGAGTCCCACCCCGGCCTCGTGGCAGACGCGGCTCAGCCCAACAGCGGCAGCCCCGGCTACACCCGACACGATAACCTCGGCGTCCAAAACGGAATAACCAGCCCAAACCACTACCCAGGGCCGTCCCGTTTTTCCAGCTCTAAGGGCAGAGTGGAGGAAAGAAGAGGTAGGGAGAAATTAGTCAGTGGCACGAGCAAAGTTGCCGGAATGAGCCCGGGCGTGACTCAGTAAGGAAGAAAGGATTAACGAGGTCATTGGCTTTGCAGTGTTGTCTGAGCAAACAAGGGTAGTGCCACCCAAGAGTGCTGACCCCAGGAAAGCCCAGGTTTCGCTTGGGATGGGGCTCAGCAGGCAGGAACCGGCTTTGGTTACACTCAGAGACCCCAGGTGCCAGAAACATCCACAGAGCTGAGGAGGAAGCTGAACTCTCCCAGTATGCCAGGATGTGCCACCACCTGGGACAACCCACATCAGAGCAGCCCTCGTGTTTATAGTGGAAACTTGATCCAAGATGAAAGGCACCAGGTCAAGCACTGCCCAAATAAGCAGAGAACTAAAAGAGAAAACCCAAGGATATGGACCCATGCCACACTCACACAAAGTGACATCTATCTGGAGTAGGGCAGCACGAGTGATGGAAATTCAAGAGGGTGCAGAAGGTGTGGAAGCAGCTGTAACTCCTTCTGCTGGCAGGTTGAGGCTCGGGGGGGGGGGGGGGGGCGAAGATAGTGGGGGGAGATGCATTTATTCCATATTTATTTGAGGGTCTTAGAAAAACACCTCCTTAGGTGATACCCATCTTCTGTCCCCTCTCCTCTGCTGTGTCCCTCCAGGTGGTGATGCTCAGTCCTGACCCCACGCCCCATCCCTGTGCCCACCATGTGCCAGCAAAGTCTGCAGCAGGGCAGCCCCATCACATGGACTGTCCCATAGCATGACAGAAAACATCACTAAAGCACACCCTTCAGGCAGCCCAACAGAAATTTGAGGGCTGCATATTAAAAAAAAATTAACATAATTTTATCTAAGTTTGCACTGCAGCTCCTTCCCGTGGGCAGAGCAAGCCATGGCTGGCAGGGGGGATCAAAGCATTGAAAAGAAACCCCAGCCATGTCTGGGAGCAGGACCTAGGCCAGGCTCTGCTCTGAACACCACATTTCTCAGCATCTCTCTTCAGGTCACAGAGCTGTCAAAGCAGGTGAGATTTTAATGTATATGGAGTGGAGCAAGCCCCAGGGAAATTAGTTTTCCCTTGAAGTCAGCTGCATGATGCTCTATTTATTATTCATGCTTTGCTTGCCTTTTTTTTTTTTTTCAATCCAAGCATGGTGACATCTTAATATGCTGAAAAGCACAGAGGTGCTGCCAATGTTTCCCCTTCACTCCAGACCTCTGACACATCTTTATTGGGTCAAAAGCAGAAATTAGCCTTTCGTCTCCTGGGAGCAGGGATAATCCTTATGAACCACTTGCTTCTCTCCAGCTCACTGTAGACGTATGAAGTATATATATATATAGATACATACAGGATTTGTGTGTTCTTATGTGTAAGTTCATATTGTGACACCCATAAGGAATGTACTTGAAAGAATAAATATGTAGATAGAAACTTTGATTCTTGTATTCATTTAACAGAATACAAAGCACAGCACCTACTTTTAAGCAGGTCCATGGCAAGTGCAGCCCTCAGGTTGAGGTGCTGGCGGAAAACAGGTGGCTGCAGATCAGCTGGGCTTTGCAGAAACCCTTCTCCATCTCCTTTACTGTGTTTGGTGATGCCCTTTGAATGCCCAGTGCTGCAAACTGGGGGGTGCAACAGTCTGGGTTTTCATTCAAAAAGATTCAGCATCCTTTGTAGGAGAGTATCACAAGAACAAGGTGAATTCACCAAGGAGAAGAAAGGCCGAATACAACGGCAGAAAAAAAGAAATTATTTCTGAATGTGCCTTTCCACTGCCACTCATTTTCACACATCAACCCAAACCCCAGGATAAGTGGAGAAGGGCTGCGCAGTGCCAGATTTGGGGCTTTGGTCTTCAAAACATTCATCAGTGCATTAACAAGGGGCTGTCACCTCTGAGCTTCAAACACAGCCCTGACATTTCTGGGAGGGCAGAGCCTGGGCAGGAAAGGGCAGTGGCACCCTGCAGGGCTGGGTGTATTCTGGTGAAGTGCAGTGATCCCCAGGGTGAGTAGGGAGGTCCCAGGCAGGAGCACAGACCAACATAAATCCCAGCTGGCTGAAAATCCAGGCACAGCTGAGATAGAGCATCTCCTTGTGCCCATGCCCACCATGGAGCCAAATCTCCCCCTTCTCTGGGTGCAGAACTCCCCCATGCACCTAAGGCATCGTCCCTGGGTTCCCAGAGCAGCTGCTTTCCTTTCAGATCACATTCCTCATTCTGCCAGCCAAGACAAGTAAAGAAGAAACCAAACCCCGAGTCCCAGAAGGCAGAAAACCCAGCCCAGGCTGTTTGCATGGCTGCTGTCTGCTTGTACCAAAGGAGAGCAGCTCCAGAGCTGCTTTTGAGCCCCTGGCTCCAGAGGCTTCAATGGTGCTTTGCAGAGGTGATGACCAGTTCCAGAGAGAAGCTGGAAACCCCCAGGGTCAGCCCCATCCCCACTGAGCACAGGCTTGCTCCTGTCTCCTGGAGAACCTCTCCACCTACAAATCCAGCTGCAAGCTGGGTTAGGTAAATTGGGTTTTTTTACACAGCTGAGCCAGCAGTTATGAAAATTTTCATCATGAAAATTTCCAGTTACAGAAATTCCCAGATCCCCCAACACCTCTTCTTGCCCAAACCCAGCAGGCACCATGAGCTGCTCATGGGGATGTTTTCCCCCTTGGACACAGGGGCCAGCATCAGCCAGTATCCACAGAGGTGTTGGGATGGAGGTTCTTTGTGTGTCTCCACTACAAAACCAGACTGCCAAAGGTCCCAGGTGGGGACCAACATGAGCAGCAGAAATCAAATCCCCCAGAGTGACTGGAGGAGCCCCCCAGGCTCCCCAATGACTCCAGGCAGGGTGGCACTTTTGAGGCAGATTGGGTAAAGCACCATCATTTTGGCAACTGTTTGTGACAGGCAAAACTTAAATTTTAAAAGGATAAAATTACCCTTCTTACTCTCCAGATTATGGAGCACTTCTTGGAAAATTCAGCCCCAGGGCTCAGGAAGCAATGCACATCTTTCTGAAAATCATGATCAATTTTTAAAGGCTGGTTCTGTTGTTAATGTTTCTGACTGAATGGATGGCAGTGGGTGCATCCATCGGAGATGCTTCTACCAAAGCCTTGTGATGCCATCATATTTTGGGGTGAGATCAGCACCTATGGGGGATGAATGGATTTTTACTTTTTTTTTTTCTAATTTTTTTCAGAATTTTTTTACTTAAGTTTTTTTTTTTTCCCTAAATTCTACACGTCTGCGGGGAGATATTGGCTGAGAAAAGCTGGGATTTTCAACCCAGCCGGTTAAAAGAAAGCAGATAATTGCAGAAGTCACCAGGAGGGACAAAAACTCCCCCAGGCTAGCAGGCGTGGGATGCAGCCGTGCGCAGAGCGAAGGAGAGCTGCCCTCTCCCGATCGGATTCAAGAGCAGCACACACCGGGTCTGTAAGGAAATCTGCCCCGTGGCTGCTCGTAAAAACGGGCTGGAAGCAAATCCCAGCCTTGGCAGCTCTGATTCAGTCGGAGGAAAGATATTTGCTGTAAAGGTCTGGAGTTGCTCTGAGTTTTTGGAGGTGCATTACCTGCTGCGAGGCTCTGGGTTGGCACTTAGGAATGGATCCAAACAGGGTTGGCAGCTCCAAGAGAGAGCCTTGCACTCTCCGAGGAGGGGATTATTCCACGTCTTCAGGGAGATTTATCCCACAGCCAAGAGTTTCGGGTCCCAGCGGAGTGGGCAGTGCCCCAGCAGTGCCAGGCTGGGGTCCCCGGGCGGGCAGGGGCTGCTGGCAGCGCCGAACCCGGACGTTCCCAAGGAGACCCCTGGCTCCGTTCTTCCCTGGCTCAGCGCTTTTCCCTCCTCGCCTGCTGAGCATGCCCTGCCCTGCCCTGCCCGGCCGGGATGGTTTTCAGTCGCCCTGACACCCTCCGGAGCGGCGCTGCGAGGCTGCCCCGCTGCTGTGCGCCCGCAGCGCTGCTGGGGCAGAAGGTGCCTTTTCCTGCCGGGCACACCGAGCCTCCAGCCTGCCCTGAGCCTGCTCCGGAGCCTCCCTGGGCTCCAGGGCAGCATCCTCCTCCCTGCTGGGTGTGCTGCACTGCCGCCAGTGCAGCATATCCACAATAAAGATTTTGGAGGTGATGCTGTGCCTGGCCAGGGGGTAGGGAGGTGATGTGTGCCTGGCACGGGCTGTGGGGAACATGGCGAGGCTACAGCTTGTCCTCACCGAGGACCACGGGGATCACCAGCATCACTTCTCACATCCCAGATTTGAGCTTCTGGCAGCTGCAAAAGCTCTCCTGAATTTTTGTATCGTGCTTGGTGTCTGGAGATGGACAGAAACCGGAGGGTCCCAGGGTGCTGATGAGATAAGGTACTTTAAACACTGACCAGGCAGAGGCACAGCCCCTGCCCCACCGCACAGGGCTTTTCCCAGGGCTGGGGCGAGGGCAGGGGCTGAGGAGGAGGGCCGGATGGACGGAGCATTCCCGAGAAGGAAAGGGAGCTGCAGTACAAGCTGCCCAAGGCAGCGGCTCCCCTGCATCGCCCCAGGGCAGCGCCTCCCTCCCGGCACATTTCATGCGCATTTCACAGAACTCCAGATCTATTTCAAAAGCTCTGATTCGGGCCGGGCTAGATCTAAACTGGCTTCATTAGAAACAGATGCGCTGGTTTCTCTTTCTGCCAGGCGTGGGCAGGGTGCGAAGCCCAGCGCGCCGCGGTGCCGGGCAGGGAGCCGGGGCAGCGGCACCGGGGATGTCACCCGCTCCTTCCCGGGCCGCTCAGCACGGAGCCAGCGGCGCCAGCAGCTGCTGAGAGACCATCCGTCCTTCCAGGAGCCACTGGCCACTGCATCCTGCCTTCGGCTGCCGCCCAGCCAGGCCCTTGGGGTTTTAATCATGCGCTGAAAACTGATGGGAAAATTTACCCAGGGGAAAAGCGCAGGGGTTTTGTTAAAAAAATTTAAAACACAGGTTTTATTGGGAAAAAAAAAAAAAAGGTAAAAGATGGATTTGGGGATTCTACAGGATCCAGGAGTGCTGCACATGTGGCAGGGCTTGCACCTAGGCTCAGTTTCACCTTTGATGTATTTCCAAAAGGGATGTTTGAATGTCGCAGCTGATGATGAGGAAGGGCCATAGGGTATGGTATGAGAAAGAGGGAGGGGGGGTCAGCCCCCTACACCAGCCTGCTCCAGCCCTGGTGCTTGGGCTTTCATCATTTAAAGAAAATGAATCAGAGCTGCAGGGGTCCTCCTAAAGCCCCTGAAGATCTCTGCCCATTTTGTCACTGACTTCTGTGAAGGAGCAGTGAGGGTGTGACTTGGATCTTACTCACGGGCTGTGGTGGATAGAACCAACAACAGAGATGCCCTCTGAGCCTCCTCCCAGTGCTGTGCCCCGTGGTCCCGCTGGCACATCCTGCCCCAGAGGCAGAGGTCTGGATGTGGAGGGGGTTTGAAGGAGCTGGTGATGAGGCACCTTGTTGGGGTTGGTGGTTTCAGAAAGTCACGCGGCCGATGGGACCACCGGCACCAGGTCCCAGCAGTCATACACCAGATGTGCTCTGCAGAGCAGAACTGAAAGCAGAACCAAAAAGAGGATCTGTCCTCTCATCTGTGGGAGCATCCGCCAAGCAGCCTGGCCGGGGCTGCCGCTGCCGAGGAAGCGTTTGGGGGTTCCTCAGCAGCAGCTCTGACCGGAGCAGAAGGCAATCACCGGGCAGCTCAGGGACAGCCTGTGTGTGCAGCTCTGCCTGCCCCTCCCTTCCCTCCTCACCCTGGCCCCCAGACCTCAAACACAGCCAGGACATAGGACCAGGAATGTTCCCTGTCCTTCACAGCGGGGTGGACTAAATGCTCTGTAAGATTTCTTACAGCCCTGAGCATTGTACGATTCTGTGACCTGGAGCTGGATCACAGCCGGCTCTCAAGCAGGTCTGAGCATCTCCAGCTATCCTCATCCTCCTGGGCCACAGCAGCTGTGGGCACCGGCTCCTGGCTCCATGGCCAGGCTACCCAGCTGCCTCCAGGCTGGTGGCAACCTTCTGGCTGGCTGGGGCAAGGCCAGTGAGGAGCTGGCTGGTGCTGGAAGGGGTTGCAGTGTCTCACCTCTAGAGCAGGTATCTCACTGCAGTGCTGCCCCGTGCAGGGGCCATAGGGGAGCAGGGGCTGGAGTGAAGGACAGGCTGTTCTTGGTTGGGTAGGAGGGAACCTGGTGCTTCCTCTGGGTAGGTGACACATAATTCTGGGAAGTGAGGTATATTCAGCAGCCTTCCTGGCCCTGAGATGATGGCAAATCTGGTGTTTCTGGGTAGAGCTGCTTCTTTATTAAGAATTGTCTTCTGGTAAGACTTGTGCCCCCACAGCTTTGTTTGCAATCCAGCAGCAAACCCATATTCCCTCCACCAACCTCTCTGCTCTCCTCCAAGTTTAGAGCTCCTGGGGTTTCATCAGGATGTCAACTTCTTCTGTGCACCACTGCTGTGAGGGGCCAAAGCCCTGAAATTCTTCCAAAATCCTGCAATGGCAGCAGAACCACCCCAGTCATCTGCTGCAGTGACAGTCACATGGGAAGTGATCAGGGACAAGTGCATCCAACAGACAAAAAGCTTTGGTTCCCCTGCACAGCTTGTTTCTCTATGCCTAGGCATTGCTGGGTTTTTGTAAGGTATGAATAACAAAAGCTGAAAAGCTTGGACGTGCAGGTGGGAAAGGCTCAGGACAGACTCCCAGCAAGCCTGGATAGCAGCTGGAAAATCCAGGAGCTTTCAGGTGTAAATTTTGCTCCATCTCTGGAAGATCTTTCTCTTTTCAAGTTAAACCCATGACCTGCTCCAGGGAAGAAAGAAGATTGCAAAGGGAGAAAGGGGCAAAGCCACCAGTTCCCTGAAAAGCAAAGAATCACAGTCTGTACAACAAGAGAAGGTGGAGCCCCAGGAAAACCCATGTCCTCCAAGACCCCATAATCAACAGGGTAGGAAACAGTTACGTATCAGAAGAGTTGTGGGAGGCAACAAAGACTTGGCAGAAGTCTCGCCAGCTGTGATAAACTGTGGACCAGGCCCAGTAAGAGGCACAAAACTGAGCAAGAAGTGTTCTGGTTTCCCACTCCTTTCCCCAGCCATCCTCTGTGCCAGGTGACAGCACCAGAAAGGCAGCACTCTGCTCTTCTGTGCTACTTTTCCCCACCTCTTACTCCTGAGCTTTAAGAAATGAGCCCAAGGCAATTCTGAAAATTCACTTATCTCAACCAATTGAGAAACTTATTTAATAGTTACTTAAACCCTGAGCAGCTCTGAGCTGCAGCAGTTGATGAATATGCATGGCCTGGGATTTACATTTGGTGGCAGTGTGAAGACAGGATGTCAGGCAAATGAGCTATGAGAAATGTTGCCCATGCAAATGTTCACTCTGCTCTAACTTCTCACTGCAATTCCCATCCTTGAAGCCATTTCTGTCATTCTCTTATTTGCATTGGAAATGCAGTAACAAAATAATGCAACCTCACAGAAATTGGTCCTAGTTCTGTGCAGACAGAATGGATTCTTTAATACATCTATGACAGAGTGGAGTCCCGAACTTACAGCAAACAAAAAATATGTAAAGTCCTGCCAAGATCATCCCAGGCTGTGCAGTTCCAGATTTCTCTGAAACCACATCTTCATCTAACTTCCCAGCCCTTACCTGAACAAGACTCATTATTAGACAAACCATCATAGATCTGCAGGAACAGAAAAGCTGCTGTTTTCACTCACAGTTCATTTTCTCAGTTTTCTGCTTTCAGAAAGGGAAGCATTAGCCCAGGACAGCTGCTGTTTCCCTCAAGAGAAACTAGGAAACCTGCTTATCCACATTTTGAGGACTTCAGTAAAGGGACTAAACATTGAGAACCCCACCTGCAATGCTGCCTCCAACCCTGGGGTCCTTGACAAAAGGACAGGGACCTGCTGGAGCAAGCCCAGAGGAGACCACAAAGAAGCTCTGAGGGCTGGAGCACCTCTCTGTAGACAGGAGCTCAGCCTGGAGACAGCTCCAGGGGATCTTAGAGCCCTCCCAGTAAGCAAAGAAGCTGCAGAGAGACTTTTGACAAGAGGAAATGCCTTAAAACTAACAGATGAGAGGTTTAAATTAGGTATCAGAAATTCTTCCCTGTGAAGGTGGTGAGGCCCTGGCACAGGTTGCCCAGAGCAGCTGTGGGTGCCCCATCCCTGGAAGTGTTCAAGCCAAATTGGATGGGGCTCTGAGCAGGGTGGTCTAGTGGGAGGTTGGAACTAGATGAGCTCCCTTTCAACCCTCCAGAGCAGGAGGTTAAAAAACCCAGCTGGAAGTGACCATACCTCACCTGCTGTCTTTAGGCTCCAGATGCTGACACCCTTCTCAATTCCAATAAGTTCCAGCATTTCCAGTGGTCTTTCACTCCAACATCAAGGACAGCCATATCTAAACCATGCTAGTTAAGGCACTGGATTGTAATGCTTTAACAATTCTTTTCTGCTGTATGTGCCTCATGCAGGGATATTTTCAGATTCCCTTTGCTAATCACACACTTGAGAAGTAAATTCCATCTAGGAAGAGCCAGAGGACAAAGTGCCTCTATCCTTCACCCTCAGCCAAGAAAAGGCTGTACAAATACTGGACTCATCCACTTGTGATGTACCTTGGGCAGAAAAGTGAACCCTTCCATGAGCTTGCAGGTAAATGGACAAATTACCCAATGGCCTTATGAACAGCTGTTTCCAGATGCCTTTAAAACACTGCCTGGACAGCAGAGCTGGCAGACACCACGTGCCCTCAGCAAGGGCAGCAGAGCAACATGGCTTGTTGTGTCTCTTTCAAAAGCTACCTCCCTTTCACACTGAAGAACATCTCCAGGAAAGCCACAGGTCACAGCAGTGCTGTTTTTCTTCGGTGCTCTCTGCTCTGTTCACAGTCAGGTGCTAAAAGCCTAAAATAAGGTCATTTGTTATCCTTTGCATGTAAATACTGCACATAAATATTCCTAAAGCATTGTTAGGAAACAAGCAATCCTCTACCTCATTTCAGGACTTCAGCACTGTCAGTCAGTGTTAGCTATTTGAAGTTGTATCACCTAAAATTTTAGCAGCTCCAGAAGGTTTCCAGGTCTAGCATACAACACTGATATTTTTACCACATTTCCTGAACTAACAGATGTAATTCCCCTGGTTCCCCCCTCACCCAAAGCAGCACAATTACCAAGGTTTGGTGGCTGCTCTCACAGTGTGCCCACAAACAGCACTCTGTAAGCACACACAGCCCCTTGCTTGGGGCCCCTGGGGCAGATCCATGCTGTCAGAGTAAGCAGGGCGTATCAGTTTTAAGAAACAAGAGTTTTAGGGCAGCAAAATCCACATTTTCCCCAGTGCAGAACCTTCTATTAAAGGCTGCTCCCAGAGAGCAGCTGAACACGGAGGAGAGGGGTCAGTTAGATAATGACCACTGGATGTCACCACTGCTTTAGCCACGGACATCAAGGCAGCCTTGCACCTAAACAAAAGATGTCAGCAGGGACTACCAGGGAGTCAAATAAACTCACAGCACCTTGTTTTCACTACACAGAAGTTTATTATGAAAGTTAAACATACAACACAAAAGTAGCAAAAGCAATCCTGTAGCTTAAGGCAACTCTTACAGGAGATGAATTCAAGAAAGATGATGCAACTTCAGTTTAAATAGAAATCATGAAAAATATCAAATTGCATCAATAACTTAAAATGCACTTTAAAAAGTCTGCACTAACCAGCAGAGGGTAAGGGCTGTGATCTTAATGCCAGCATTAAGATATGGAAAGCAGCAGAATGCTAAATGATGATAGGGAAAGTTCAGTATTTACATAGAGATAGCAACGTTAATATCTGATAGCGTCATTTCCTGTGTACTTATGGTTTAAAACCACTGTCTGAAACGTTAGGAAAACCTTTTAAAATAAATCTTCAGACTATTCCATCAAAAATACACAGATGGCAGAGAAGATCCAAGGCTAGGGATGCGTGCGGATGCATGCGTGTGTCCCTTAAATAACTCTTTGCAGAAACACTTTAGAAAAATTATTTCTTTGGGGGAAGAAGAGCAAGAAGAATATGTGGCCACAGAGTGAAAAAGATTATCTTTCAGGTGAATCACATTTAAATTGAAGTATCAAAATATTTCTATTTGATGACATTCTCACAGTTTACAGTTAATGACATTTTTAAGTGAATGTTAAATATTCATATTATTAACATACAAAGATTCTCCTTCACATTGACATCTGTTTACATTTTTGCAAGACCTCTTTTGCATCAATTGTTTTGCCATTAATGAGGAATGTACAATTGTTTTAATTATAGAATTTAATTAAGATTTAACTGTTCTAACCATATAGAGTTTCTACCCTTAAAATAATTCTTAAAATACTGGATTCAGATACGTTATTTTAAAAAGGTATTTAAGTGACATTTTTATCAATCAGGCTGTACAGGAAGCACCGCATTTTAACAAAGCCAAATGACATCACATTTCTAATCAATTTTCTTCAAATACTGCATACAATAAAATCTTTGGAGCAAGTCCATTCAACATCAGCCCAAATGAAACAAGATTAATTCATACATTAATTAATCCCAAATCTTACCCTGTTAGAAAATGCAATATATACTGCAACAGTCTTAATTTGCATAAGATTTAATAGAAAGGGCCTATGTGCAGTATGAGACTCCTGCACACAAGCTCATCTCAGCTTTTCACCATTCAGCACAACTTTACAAAAAGCCTAAGATATAAAATATACTTAAAGCAGTTATCTTAAACATGATTTAATATATATCACCTTGGCAGCTGATCATGTTTGTTCCCAGTTTAAATGCTGTTGAATCTGACTGTGGAGTTGCAGTATCCCTTTGAAGAACTAGTTAAAAAAATCCCTGAATAAAACAGAAGCCAGCCTGCGACTTCCTCTGAGTTTCAGTAAAGCACTATATACAGGGTATAACAGCCACTCAAACTCACTTGGAACAGAATAAAATCTAAGACAGATAATGGGGCAGAATTCATTAATGCATGAGGATATACACTTTAAGATTTTTATAATTTTAAAAGTTGAACCAATGAATTGTTAGCAGTTAAACGAATACTGCAACTGTAACTGTGGGTTTACAAGCCCACAAAGTTTGAAAACTGATTCCAACAGCTCTGATTCACTGGGTTTAGCTTGGAAATAATGCAAAATAATGTCAGCAGTTTTAATAAGGTCTTGCAAACTTAGAAAAAAGAAAACTGAAAGAAAGATAAGAATGCATTATCTAAAACAAAGCAGGAACATAAGAAGGACAATCAGAATTCCAAAAGCCCATATTAAAAAATTCAGCTTGGAATGCATTGGCTTCCAGCAGTTAAAAAAAAAAAAAAAAAAAAAAAAAAAAAACACAACCAAAAACAAAACCAAAAGTTGTTCTAAATCTGTAATATCTTGACCTATTTTTAAGTGACAATTTTTATTACAGTTGAGAAAAATGGTTTTATAGCTGCATAAGTTTCCATTTCACTAAAATAGTGCCAACAAAAATAAGTTTGCATAGAAAAACAAAATTTCGAATTGCCACTGGCTACATGCTTAAAATGGGAAATGCAGGTATTGTAACATAAACATAGTGCAAACCATGGCAGTTCGTGGTGACTTGGACTGCCGCAGGTCAGGAAACAGACCATAATATACCCAGTTATCACAGTTTCTGGTCTTTTATTCAATCCTTTGCCAAGTAGAAGCAATGCACGTGTGCAGACCCGTGGGATGCCTGCTGCCGCCAATTAACGTAGTTTGAGATCATCACCACTGCCCAGGTTAGAGCCAGGACTAGGGTCTTGCTGTCTTCTTGCCTGCACAAACAAACACACTGAGATCAGCCACCAGGAAATGATCAGTTATCTTATTCAGCACATTAACACAACTAAAACCATAAGCAATAAAAGGCAGAAACTTTACAATTCAGGCAGTGAGCAAAGCAGTACCTTTTAACATCAAAATCATTTCCCCCCCCAGTTCAGTTTGCCCCTCGAGCAGCCGGGCTCTCAGGGGAGGGCTGTGCCTCCCCACCCAGCAGGGACTGTGTGCTCCTGCTCACACACACTGCCAGGCTTCAAACATGGCTTTAGCAATCAACAAGAGACTCCCACAATAGTTAGGTAACAATTTCGTGTCTCTTCTTCCAAAAATAATTTTCTTTCCTGTGAAATTGCCTTCCGTTAACCTTTTCTGTCACTGATAGGGAGAAAGGCTACAATAGGAGATAGAATACATCACATCATTTCCAGATAATTTTATGAGGGTAACATTTATTTTAGCTTCTCCTAGAATCAAAAGACTTATAGTAACACATGAGTACAATTTAACCTAAACACACATTTTAACACCTCATAAAAGCTGGAGTTTTACTGCTTTCTTCTTTGGTGCACCTGCAAAGTTAACAAACTGAGAAAACTTTGTGACATATGATTGTACCCCTGCATTAAAATAAAAGTAATGTATGTTCTCCTTTAAATAAATTATTCTCTTAAACCGTTTGAGTTAATGACATTGTAAAGAGGTAATTAAGCATGGTCAGTAACAGTAAAAGACATGGCTACTTTCTCTACCTGTACACAGGTACAGCACACACAAATGCTGCATGTAAATACTTTAAAACATTGATTTTCTTAAAATTTTAAAGCCATACTTTGACTCTGGGAACATCTAACACATGCTAGCTGGTTTTTAAGACATTTTAGTACCGTTTAAGGCTTACAGAGTGAATAGCTGGCACCATGGCCTGTAACTGCCACGTGACCCAAAGAGTCTCAGGCCACATTCTCAGCTGGTGGAAGGTGTCACTACACAGGCTTTATTCTGAGTGCCTCCATCAGCTGCAATAACCTGCTTTAAAAACTCAGGGCTTTAAAAAAATGCAAACCAGTGGCAACTTCCCTGTTCTGAAAGACTTTTCCTATGTTCCTGAAAGACTGCAGAACTGAACTGAACAACACAAGTACTTCACCAGAGCTGTGACTAACAAGGGCAAAGTGCTGCTCTTGGGTGTTCCCTGGGCTCTTCTGAGCCCCATTTACTGACAGAGAGGAAGCCTCCCTGCAGCACAGCAGCTGCCCCAGCTCACGGTGTGCTGCTGCACTCCCATTCCAGAGGGGGAGCCTGCTTGCTCCAGACCCTCTGGCATGCACTGCTGACACCACTTTTTCCAACTTACACTCTTCTTTCTTTGTTCACTGCTTCTTCCCTTATCTACTATTTTTCTTGCCTGCCTAATTGTATGGTCCCAGTGCACTAGGTTAGCTGCACCCAAACAGAGAACTGCTGCTTCCTTCTATTTAAAAGCCAATTTAAAATTCAATTTTCCTTTCACGTACAGTGGCACCTTTCTGATGCACATGGAGTTCATTCAATAAATCCCTCTAGCAATCAGCATGTTTCCAGAGCAGACAATCCCCCTCCTGCACTCTCCTTAGTAGTCATGCTGCCACTATCACTTTGGAAACACCTCCACAAACTTAAATATCACTATTGCTACCAACTACATTTATGTATTCAGTGTTGGTTGCACTTTGGATAATTAGGAGTGAACCAGTCTTTTTGCTCTGTTCTATCTGCACTAGTTGTACTCTGAAGGAACAATCTGCTTCTCCTGCTAGAAGAAGAAATCTGAAGGTGACAACCAACACCACTGCTGGTGCACAAACCCACAGATTTCTCAGTAATCTTTCTGAGGAATCACATTAAAGCAAACTGCTCTAATCACCACACAGCAGTCATCATTGTAAGTGTTTAAGGGCGTATTCCTTCAAGCCCTGAAACAACTTCTGCACTCTGTCCTCTTTGTAGAGATACAAAGTATTACAAGATGGCATTTAATTAAGCTTTTTAGATAATTTCCAAAAACCAAATCATTCAGCTTTGACTATCAAAATCACTGAGGGAAACCCCACACTTCCTTTTTCCTTCAACAGACAAGTAAGCTGTGCTGTAAATATTTTCTTAATATGAAATGGTTGTTCATCAAGTCTGAATAGATATTTCCAGGCTAATTTAAGAGTTGTACCAAGATTAACAAAACAGCAACAGTTCTACTTTGCATACTCATCTATTGAACAGACTGTAACAAGATTTCTTCTAGTTTTACTGCTGCCTCTTCTAAAAAGAAACAAACACATGCACTGTTTTTAAGAATTATCAAAATCTTACTTCTACCAATTTTGCACTCGATAAACATTTTTACACTTAACTAGAAAAGACCAGCAAGTTAATTGCTGATATACTACTGCTCTAAAAACAACAGTGTTTCTTCTTCAGAAAACAAATCATATGCACAGCAATTTTATTGTCAAATTTCAGTGAAGGCTCCAAGATATGAGCATATGGTTGCATTTATGCTTTGCTTAAAGAGGCCTTTTCTTTCAAAGCATATGAAAGAATTTGCATGATTCATGACCTCATTGCTACTTGTAGAATTTGCAGAAGCCACTAGTGAACAACTACCAGATTTGCCCTTTCAAGTGATATGCAAAAGGCATGACAGATGACCCTCAAATATACCGAAAACACTCATTACAATATCTTACAACAGTGTATGTGGATAAAGGTGTAATTTTGCAATTCAGTAAGTGGGGGATTTACACAAGCAACTGCAACATGTTGGAATGACAGCTCTGACTCAGGCACCCTCCTTTCCTTGTGCTACTACTGTGCAAAAAGACAAACATGTGAAGCAGGCTTGTTCTAGCAGTCACAGCCATTCTGCCAGGGCACAATGTGCTCAGTATACAGTAACTACAACTGTTGAAAGAAAAATACAAAAATTAAAAGATGCTTGGTAAAGACTAGAAAAATCACTTTATATGAAGCCAGGAAGCACACTGTGCAGCAAGAAGCACTGGGTGCTATTTTTGTCCTCTGACAATTGGCAAAATAAAACTTCCATAAGTAATGCCACGAGATCCTTAACACTCCCGTGTAGGAGATGTGTGACTATCACACTACACAGGCAGGGTAGTATCTGCTAGTTCTCCTCAGTCTATTACAGGAAGCTAAAATGTCCCTTTTATATATGTAAACCAGCAATTTCCAGACTTCTTGCCACTGGGGGTCCTATACTCCCCAGCAGAGCTAATCAATCCTCTAAACTGTAATTTTTGAAATGCATACCTTTTGCTGCCACACAAAAGCACCAGTATTACTCTCAAGTGAATAATGGGCTCAGCTTCTCAAGGATTAAGGAGACTTGCTTCAATTAAGAAAGATGCATCTATCTTTGCCATTGGGAAATGGAATACACTGCTATGAGTCATGCTTAATGAGCCATGAGAAAACAGCAGTTATTAATCTTTTCTCTGTGTATTTCATTTTTTCAGTCAAACACTGATTTAAGTTTCAAGGAGCACTACTTTGCATGTTCTTCGTCTGTTATTTAGTGAAAGGATAACAAATATTTGCTTGTGAGAAACTTGTAATTAGTACACAGATCCTACCAGAGTTGCAATCATCCTAAAAATGAATGTGTTTTAACCAAAACTGCCAGTTTTCTTCCAAATATCCAGGAACACAAGAGTTAACCTGATGGACACATCAGCACTGAAAAATACTTTGTACTCAGCTTTCAGAACATGAAGCCTTGCAAATCTTCTGCTGAACAGAAGGAATTGTAACTGGCCACAAGCCACTGAAAACCTCTAACCCTGGAGAGGGTGTGATGACCAATTGAAAGAATTGCAGGAACGTATTTGGCAAAAGAACATTTCAAAGCCTCCTATCAAATGCTACTCTAGACTAATTCATGCTGAACTCATAATGCTGGTGCCATGGGGGTAATGACTGACAAAAAAGAGAAGAGTTACTAACAAAGCATTTTGACTTGAGAGTAAACAACTATACTCTCTTTAACCTCTGATGTCTGAGCTCTTCCCAAGCTTAAATACAGGCTAAGGGGAATGGACTGAAAGTCCTATCAAGAGTAAGATGCAGTAATATCTGTATATTTTTATTCTTCTCAATAAACTAGATAGCTCGGAATCATTAAATCAGTAAGTTTTATCATTTACTTTTCTGAACAAAAACCACATTGGAGACTTTACATCTGTTACTGGGGCACAAAGGAAAAACAAATGGGCAATAAGGAAGGTGGCACATAAGCAGTTCCTCCAGCAGCCAAGATAGACAAAACACATCCACCTCCTCCAGCCACTCAGTCCTGCCCCATGCTGCAGCCTACTGTGCTTCCAACTGTGCCAACAAAACTTAAACTGACTTTAAGAAAGCATCTCTAACGAGCCCCTTCCTGTGCATGTTCTGAGGCCTCAAACATACCTAAGGAAACCAACTCCTCTTACCACATGAGCTCATCGGGAGAAGATAATGCAGTCCCACTGTGTGGGTTACATGATAGCTCTGAGAAAGCAGAACTGAGAAAGTGGGAAGCAAATTTAGTAAGGATGGACAGGGCTGCCATGAAGATGGCCCTCCCTTTCTATGAATCACTTACAAAAAGCAGCAGGGAAAATTGGGACCTCTGAATACCACACATGAAATGACAAATACAACCATGCCCACTGCATATACAACTTGGGACACTGGTGAAGAGGAGGGAAGAAAGAGGGAGCTAATTTGACAAAAGGCTGTCACAGAAGGAATAGCCAAAATAAAGTCTCTCCATGGACAACTCCACTGCAATTCTTTAATTGCATTCTGGCAGCTCTGTCCTGTTGAAACAGACAGAGCAAACGCATTATGTGCCTTGGCATCTGCCATCTATAATTTACTAAATAAGTGAAAAATTAGGCTATGCTATGAAAAACTAAACAGTGAACATTTGGATTCTCTTAGGACTGCCAACCTCCTGAAAAGGGATAAAAAAAAAAAAACCCAACCAACCAAACCTGAGAACTTTTTAGAAAAGTATACAACCACAGGATAAAAGCCACCCAAATAAAAAAAAAAAAATAAAGCCCTGAAATAACTCAGAAAAATGACCAGTCACAATCAAGCACACCTTCCCATTAGTCCTGGTATGAGGCAGACCCACAGCAAGAAAAGCAATGAACTGAAAACTCTTTGAGTTGCTGGTTATAACAGCCTCTCCTATGGAGATCTGAGCATGGTTCAAAATGCTGACCCTGCCTCCAGTAACCTTTACTTGATAGAGGGGCAGGAGAAAGTCAGCAAAGCTGGGGCCCTACATCTTAGTGAGAATGTCAACTTATATCTAATAGAACTTCTCTGGTCACAGCCTGATGAAGCAGCCCATGTGCTTCCTAGTCTCCAGGGGCCTTGCACAGAGAGTCTCAATCTCCACTGCTCAGAACTTCAGCCACAGCAGCACCACTACATACTGCATCCATGAGCCACGGGCAGGCAGAGGGGATATGATCTTTACCACATTCCTAGCAGGCATAGCTTTCAGCATTAGACTTCATGGCCTGGATCCAGTCTCTGCAGTTGCTTTGTTGGCTGCCCATAACATTTATTTTGCTATCAGCTCTCCTTTTCAATGCACAACCTGGGAAGAAGTAGCCTTGATCTTTCTTAATTATAATGTCAAGCACCATTTAAATTATGCAAATAATGGAAAACAGGCTCTCAGACTTGGCAAGAGATCTGGATGTTAGACTGAAGTAACTGTAGAACTATTAATGCCATGATTTCTATACCCAATACTCTTTTTTATTCCTACTTCCATTCTGATTGTCTTTCAAGCTCACTGAAAGTCAAAATAAAAAAATTTCCTGACAAAGTGAGTTACTTAGCACTTACCTCCATCAAGACTTAATTTCAACATACTATCTGCTTCCTAGAAACAGACTGAAAACACACATGAACTGTGTTACCTGCAAAGCCTGCTCTCCCACAGGCTATGAGAGAGCTCCAGAGCATGACCAGGCCAAGCAGCTCATCTGCTTCCTGACCCCCATGCACCCCCTCACTTGAAATCTTTGCAATGGTTGCATCTTTGTTTAAAAGCTATTATGGAGGTAACGATTCTGCTGCCCCAAACTGGAACAAGGTCACTGCAAGCCAAGGAAGGAAAAAGCACAGCAGGAATGAATAGCTCTGAAGAGCTTTGAGCAGAGACTGAAATTTTTACTTTCATATTAAAACTTCTTTTCCAAGGGAAAAAAAGCTTGAAGTGCTCCTTTTTAGAAAGTACTGTTTGAAAGCTGGTCTAAAGGTTATAAATTTATAATTAATATTGATTGCCTCCAGACAGTATTCCTCTGTTGCTCAGCCCCTTTCTAACCTTCATTGACTGAAAGAAGACGCTTATATTACAGTATTCCCTGATTTGCAAGATTGATCTCCCCCGTCCTACAGTCAGCATTGATTCTGTACAGCACAAATTGTTTTTCTGATCTATGCATTCTGTAGCACTTTGGCACAAGCACCAGCTATTTAAGTTCTTGTGAAGCAAACCACTCATCACTTAACTGGCCTACTTGTACTGGACTGGCACTGCAGAACCTTTTGAGGCAACACATTCTCACTCAAACACCTCTTTCCAAGTTATGTTGTATCCATCCTGCATCTAAACAAATTATTTCTGATTGTATACAAGTCTACACTACCCACTGCATATGAAAAAAATCAATGGCTGGGTTCCTTTCATAGCCAAAAACCTGTGTTAATGGTTATACTATTTTTCTATCATCAGTTTGGAGAGTACATAAAATAAACACTAATTAAATTAATTCCAGATTAATAAGAAAGAAAACCTTTAAAATCTGAGAATCTGATGAGAAAATTTCTTTTAAAAAAAGCCTGAGTCAAAATTAAAAACAAAAAGTCCCCACACACTTATTGTAATACTATACTTACTTTTGAAGCCAGATGTATTTGAGAAAAATATAATTAGTTAGAGCATTTATTTACACTGGGAGTTTCATCTTAGAAAAAATTAAGAAAAGAAGAATAATTTCACTGTCTAGAATCTTGGGAAGAACATGAAAGTCAGTCCTACTACTTTATTTTCTTTCAACTGTAAACTGTTTACATTTCTGTAACAAAATCCTTTGTTTTTTGAGAGTTCCCAACTTCGGCAAAATTAAATTAAATGCATCGTGCCCATTTCAACTCGTAATTCCCAACAAACAACAAGAGTATGTAAAAACCTAGGGCAGGACACAGTACTTAAATTTTAGGTAAATTTTTACTCCAGCATTTTTTAAAGGGTGGGGTTGGTGGGGGTTTTTGGTGCTTTGTATTGAGAGGGATTGCTTCTGGAAGAAACAAAAGTTCCAAAACAGGGTTTTTTTTCAGCAAAATGAAGGTTTTTAAAATGGGAATTTAATGCAGTTTCCCAAAATGGCTCTGCTTTGCCATTAATGTAATTTATATTTAGCACAAGACCACAAACAGACAGATTGCTAGACTAGACTGTTTTAGGGAGAGCAAACCACTCTGTTCTTTACTCACACTGTTGCTAAAATAAAGAACATGGCAGCAACATAGGAAAAGTAGAAAAATATGACATTTCAAAAATAGTGGTTGAAGACATTACATTTGGAAGACTGAGAACAGATCCAACCCATCCCCAGGCAAAGCCTGGGAACATCCTCAGCCAGGCTCTGGAGGAGCACAGCTGGACAAACTGTGTACTCGCACAGGTCACTGCAAGTCTGAAATTACAGTTTGTCTGTACAAAACAAACCTTCACAAAATACCCCTACCTGCACACAGCAACACACCAGAGGGCCTCTTATCTTTACCCACCCCTTGAAAATCCATTGTTTTGTGCCATCTACTCCAGCAAAGAGCTGTCAGGAGGCACCTGCTTGTGGCTTTTCCGCATTGAACACATGCCATTACCTCCAATAAATTCTAATTTTGCCAACTAGGCACAGTTTAAATCTTTCCAAGCTATTCTGGACAGTGTAACACATTTTTGCATCATGCCACTATGCTAGAAGACTGAAAAACAAGCAAAAATTCTTCCTGGAAATTCACGTCTAGACAGCAACTTCACAGTAAATTCTGCAGAACACTTCGTATCCTGACACTAACTCTGGTCGTTCATACTGAAACCACAGCAGAGACACTCAGACTGACTCTCTCAACCACGACACAAGGAGATAAAGAGAGAGAAAATTAAACATCTGCCTCACCAACATCCCTTCAGTCTCCTTGCTCTTCTAGTTTGGCAAAGAGGAGCATTCAAATACTTCAAGTTCATACACCTCATTTTATTTAAACAATCTTTAAATGAGGATGAAGTCTTTCTTAATGTGTATTATTAAACATTCTCTGTCTCAGCATTCCAACATTTTTGTAGAAGTAAAAGCCATTGGGATACCTTATTAATTTTGAAGGCACTAAGAACACTCACTGACTTCAAAAGCATCTTTGAAACAAAAGAATCCTGGACAGTGAGGCTGGATTTGCAGTATCTGATGTAACTGAGCTATACAAGTTTTTACATAAACTCAAAAGCATCTTGCATTCAAAAACAAACTATGTTAAAAATGTAAAAGAATGCAGTTCAACTCAGAGGTGCTTAAAAACTTCAATGAAAATTCCTAAATCCACTCCCAGCCTATTTACATCAGAGTGCTGAAACTGCACAAAAACATGATCACCTTTGAAAATTCAAGCCCAACACACCTCAGATGCCCTCAGATGCAAAGAACATGCTAATTAAAATGAAGATCTGGTGTGCTACACTAGAATTGAAGGGATTCTATATGATGAAAAGACAGCAAACAAACCTCACAATACCCTGAAGGTGTTTTAGCCTCTTTTTTTTAGGGGAAATTTTTTTCTAACTGGTTGGGAGTTTTTTAGGATACTTAAAGTTGAAAATTGGCAAAGTGATAATTTCTAAATTGCTACTGCTCTTGTAATTTTTTTCCCCTTGCAAAGCGTCACCATCCTAAAATCCAATTGCCACACACAAAACACTTTAACATTGTTTTCAATGAGTTATCACTGACCACTCCTATGTGGGGAGTTTGAAGTCTACAGACTTTATGTTAAGTCTACAGAAAGACTTAGAATAGGGAATCGTTTTTACCCAGAAAGCTGTATAAATAAAGAATTGAATCTGATCATTTTCATATGCTGCCAGGCTTTGGATGGATAAATATTTCCAAAGAGCTGGCGCCTCTGTTTTGGATAGGAGTGGGTGGAGTATTGCAGGATTCCCCTTCCCTCCCCCACTGAAGCAGAATCTGGTCTCTATTAAAGGCATTTCGACTGTAATTCTACTGTCAGAAATATCCTGATTTTCTACAGTGTTGCAATTCTTAAAACCATCATTAACACTGATGAGATCCTGTTCCACATCTGCCAATACAGAGTTTTTCTGCCATGCTTGGCATGGACAGTAAAGAAAAATCTAAAACTTTCTTAAGTATGAAAGCTGTATAGAAATCATATTAAAATGATCACAAGGAAAGTATCTTCATTTGTGTGTAGCATAACATACATAAAAATTCATTCAGCACACTTAGAACTGGCCTTTCCATATAAAAGCCTTCAAGTACCATCTCTTGCAAAGATACTGTTGGCCCCATTGAAATTACAGCAGCAGAACATAAGGCAGTCTGGATTAAGGTTTCTGCAGCTGTCAGCAATGCAATCTTCAGAAGGGTGCCACTGACAAACTGTATTTCCAAGCTGACTGAGCATGTCAGCAGTGGAAAATGCAATACAGGCCACAAATACAACAAATACAGGAATGTACTTTCATGCATCATTTTCTATTGAGAATTCAGTACAAGGATCATGAACTGCAAGTGCTTACTGATTAAAGTTCATTTGATTCTGCCCAAATGCTGCAGTAGATTGAAAAGAAGGGTAACAATAAAAGATTTGGAAACTTGATTGCTCTTTAGGAATCCATTGTAAGTCTATTCCTGCTCACTCTCATCTCATCCCAAAAGATCCTGATTTTTATGCAGTCAAGAGTAAACAAGCTTGTCTGTAAACATTCCAGATACAGGTTCAGGACATCTTATCCCAAACAGAGGAATGAAAACTAAAATGTAAAAACAAATTATAGATCTACAATTACTGGACGAAAAAAAAAACCCGTTGGTTAGACATATCAAAGAGGCACAGTAAAATAAATAGGAATGTATGCAAAATAATGTATTACAATTCTTAAAGATTTGTATTTAACAACACAAATTTAAAACAACCTTTGATAATACTTTTCATTCTACTTAAACATATTTAAAATCAGTAATTTTTTCTTTTATTCCTTTCTGTAGGTGATCTACACCAGTACTTCAGAGCTGGGACAACAACTATTGCAGTTTTAAGAGAAAATGGGTACTAACAGCTAATAAGGACATCACTTAATAGCAACTGCCTTCTGCCTTATTAAAAGCAAGAGTGTTTTCAGAAGTTATTGAAACAAGCTCCTGCAGACAGCCAAGAATGCTGCTTTTTGTGTCTCAGTGTCATGAGTTTTGATGTCTGTCACGAAGCCCCAGATTCTCAATATTACCTCAATCTCACGGTTAATTGAAATAGTGGTTTTGCACAGCCTAGCTGCAAGTAAGTGTTTTCTACATTTGAAGGAAAACTAACTGTCTCAGAACTCCAGAAGTTATTTTGGGAAGCCTCATTCTTTTTTAACCTTCAGCATGCACATGGCTTCTCTGTAATAAGAGGAGTGAGGATGAAGGGCACAGTGCAAGGAGAATATATCAAGAGAAGTTTAAAGTACATTGAGGTTAAAGACATAAGATTGCACCTGAAGTTCTTAGTTTGTTGTTAACAGTAAAGCAGGCTGGCACAGGTCTTCATGAACAGATTAAAGCTAATTCTACCTGCCTTCTGAAGTGAACTTACAAGCAGGTTGTAGCTATGCTGTGACAGAATAATTCAGGCAATCCAGCTGCCGCTCCAAGAATCCAGTGGCAGCAGGGCCTCCAAGGCAAGGATTTTACCTTTGTTACAGCCAACATCTGACCTGGCTGCAGCAGTGTTTGCAAGGAGACACACTCCAGCCACTTCAAAGAGAGATATTATCCTCTGTGCCTATCTGTTCCCTCTCATTCTCATGCTCAGTGCCTCTAAGTTGTAGTTGGAAGGGAAGAAAGTCTGTCTGATCATCCCAATTATCCGAAAGAATGCCAAAGAAAAGTAATTTAGCAATAACAATAATCAAATTTTCTAAAAACCATAGAACCAGCAGATTGATCATATTTGATTACAGTTAAGTCAGGCTGTACTGATGAAGCAGGAAGTAAGAAACAGCATTAGTAAGGGAAAGAAATTCAAAGCCTGTGTTCTCCCTATTCTCTCCTGACCTGCAGCCTGCCTTAACTTGCCAACTCCCCTTATGTATTATTACTTGTCCTCTTACAGCTCTTGCCTTTCTGACATCTCAGAGCAGCTGGTTTCCATTCCCTTTTCTGGCTCTTCTTTTCCCAATCTCAGTAATTTCTGCTTTCATCAAGAAAGAACAAGATTCAAGACCCTGAAGAAGCAAAGAACAAAATAGGGAAACTAAGCCAGTGAAAAAAAAAGGAATGAGACTTCCCACCAGTAAGAAAAAGGTAAAAAGACTATAAAACTAGCCTGTACAAGAAAGCAGACTGTGGCATCTGATTAAATTGTCTGGTAAATTTTCCCAAAACATGGGATAACAAGCTCCAAAATTTTGCCCCTGCAGCTCCCAAAGCCTCTTCTGTGCTCATGAGAAATGCACAAAGCAAAGGATCTCACTCTCAGCTACTGAAGTATCATTTCAGGGAGAAATGGCAACTCTTTGAATAAATGTCTTTACAGCTTAAGTACCCACAGAAAAGACCACCTACAGAAAGGAAAAAAGTAAATGATCAGAGAATTCTTATCAAAACTTTAAAAAACTTGAAATCCATTTTACAAGAGTAAAAAACAATGCATTTTGCGAATTTTATATAACATCACTGAACAAACACAACACATGACATTGTACAAACAGACAAATAAATCGAAACAATCTAAAGTTTTGGGAAAGTACTAACCAGTTACTGACAGCAGCTGTGAAACCCTCACCTCCATTTCCTCCCGATGAGACCTGTCTCTATCCTCGAATTCACGAGTTCTTCGTCGAGCCTCTTCAAAGGCTTGTTGTGCCAATGCATCCTCCTGCTACCAAAGCAGATGACACAGAGTGACACAAAAGGTGACCCTCATTTCCAACAAATCACATTTCTTTTGCATATTAACTACCCCTTGGCAGCAAAGTCAAGTATGTCCTGCAGAACCTGCTAGAACACATGTGAGCTCCAGCAAATGTCAATGCAGGTTAATGAAGTATTACTCACCTTCACTTCAGCAGTAGAAATAACCAAAGCTGGAATGCAGCTACAACTCAAATACATTTTCAAAGGAGAACTGCTGTTCCAAAGTAGTTTAAATGCTGCTGGAATTATCAGAAGTTCTATGTAAAAGGCAATACATTTTATTCTCCTTATAAAAGCCATTTTGAAGACAGTATTCACAGCTATAGGTAGATGGAGGCCACTACACAAACAGTGGTAATTTAATTCTCTTGCATTTAAAAGTAAGTATTACCAAAGTTACAAACCAAATAAATCCAGCTTTTATCAAAAGCTGCTGCAGGTGCATCAGTATGAAAATTCTTACAACTTGTGTATCATTTATATTATTTAAATGTAGAGGCATAGGAAAGTGAAAAGCAAAAATTATTCCTCCACCAATTTGCACACATTCCCATATAATGGAGGAGAAACCTGCCGGTCTTCAACAGCCCTTTTGCTAATTTTCAGTAATGGCTTATGCACAGGAACGGATTCAATAAACTAACACTCGAAAATAAATCCTTCAAACTATATTTTTCTAATAGAAAATGTTTTAAATAAAGTGTTAGTAATATGTGGAGCCATTATTAATTGGGTTGGAAGTTATTTTTCTTAAGGAGACGTTTTAATACATTTGCTGTTCCCCATCAGAATGGAAGAGTCCCGTCTGAAGAGGCCCCACAAACCAGGAAGGGATAAACTGTATTGATTCTCCTTCCTTCTAGCTCTTCAACCATAATTACTATTAACACAGCTTACAATCCCCACAGACATGCAAATGTTATTTTAAAGTTAATACTTTTAAAAAAAGCTGACCTTGACTGTTAGAGGAAACATGTAGAGATCACAACAAAGTTTTAATATACCTGGGGACTAAGTGCATAAATTTTTCAATTGAAGATAAAGCATCCCCAGCCTGAGAAAATGTTAAATTGCCTTTTTTGCCGCGGGCAGAGTCGCAGGCCCTGGAGCTGCTCTGTGAAATGCTCTGAAGGGGCTCCCTCGTGGCCCAAGGCAGGGAAACACAAACAGCTGCCAGTCCCAGGCTCTGCCTTCAGCCCCCGCTTTCTGGGGATGCGTGTGCAACGTTTAAAGCTGCCAAAAAGATAATCCTTTAACACCATATAGCCTTTTAAGATTGGAATTTTGCCCTTTACAGCCATTTAATGTTCATAAAAGGCATAGAAACCAGGGTCAGAGAGCGGAAAGTAAGTTTGTTCTTAATAATGCAGAAGGTTAGAGAGAGAACAGATAAGCTCGTCTCTCAGATGACTCCAGAAAAGCTGCCTTAGTTTTAGTTTACAAAAGAGATGTATGTCTTTATTACCTTCTATTTTAAATCAGACTTAAATAGAAGATTTTTTTTTATTGAAGGTTTTTGCATTTTGCCATCATTTAGAGTGGTCATGAAATAAAAGGCTGACATACAGCCTTGGATGGAATATTTTAAAGAAATGGTCATAACCAAAAGAAACGAAATTAGAAATTCATGGGTAAAATCAGTATGTTGACATCCAGAATAAAGATGTGTTGACAGCTGAAACACTGGTTTGCTCATGTCTGAGAAAGGGGATAAAAGCACCAGAACATTTTTAGTAAAACAAAATTCTGCTCTACTCTTGGTAATACATTATAACAAATCAACCAACAACTCAACTTTATACAACAGGAATTTTAACAAAGATTTTTTTAAAATGTCACTCAATTCTAGCAATAATAGCCTAGCAAATTCAGCTGTTTGAGACCAAATAACTTCTACATCTTTGTTTTATTGTACAAAAATGTTCCTGGTATAAATTTACAAAGAAAAGTAAGAATCAACAAAACATGAGCAACAGAATGAGCAATCAACTTGACAACAGGACAAAACCAAACCTCCAGAAAATAAAATTCAAAAAAATATTGAAAAAGAGAAGCTTACACACACCCACACTTATACACAAATCCTCACAGCACCACAGTAGGAAAAGATTTGGTGAGAAAGCAAGACACTCTACTACAGAAGAGGTGCAGAAGTACTAAAGGCAGAAACAGTCTCTTAAAGGCATTCAAATATCAAATCCAGGGAAATTTCAGCCACAAAGAGGGAAGATATTCAAACATGTATGTACAGCTTTGTGTGTGTTGCTCCATCAAAGTCTGAGCAAGCAGTAGAACCAGAGCCTTCAGTAACAAAAAGTCAGACCACTTAGTAGCTAGACATGGATAGGCTGTTGATTAAGTGGAAAAAAAGCTTAACATGTACAAATAAAATATTTCAATGTTAGCACATGTGGATTCTCTTCCTAAAGTATTTGTTGACCTGGTAAAGGGTTTCCAAAGTATGACAGCAAAGAAAAATTTTATTTGATCCCAGCAGTATTATGAAGTGGTAAGAGACAGGAAAATGCAAGTGCACTACATTTGCTTTAGACAAGCTTCCAAAAAATGAGGGGGGTGTGAAGAGCAGCTGGACCTCTTACAAAGGACAGTGGGTACAGAGGCAATACCACATGAGGCACTTAAGTCCCCTCTGACATCAGTGTTATTTTGGGATCAAAGTCAGCAGTTCAGTCAACTGCCACCAGCAGTTGACAGATACAGGAAGAGGGAAACTGAAGAATGTAAAAGATTGCCCAAATGTTTACAATACTAACACATATAAAGGTGCAGCTACTCCTGTGTCTGTATAGCTCTTTATGACAGTGGGCACCCTTATGTACTACAACTGTAACAAACAGAATGACCATTGACAACCTCAGTCACCAAGAATCACAAACTCAAAACAAGTTACACACCTGTAACTGAGTGCAAACATCCCTGTAGAACCACACAGTGCAATACCACCAGCTCAGCACCCTGCACTCACAACTCAGGAAAGCACTGACACCTGAGAGCATGCACACATCCCCTCACACACACAGAGTAAATCACAACCTCAGTGCACAGAAACACTTTCTGAAGACAACAAAAGGGAATTGTTAAGTGTTGTTAAAATAGCATATACATATTGGGAAACTAAAGTAATCCAAGCACTTGCAAAAACATTTACTGGGAAATTAAGAGGAGAAAAATTAAACCCACAGGTCACTGGACCCCTCTCCTTTTTGAAAGGGTGCTCACTTTCTTCAGGCACTCTCCAGTTTTGGAAAGGGTGACACTGCTGTCTCCTGAGTGCACGTTCCCATCAGCCTGCTCTCAGTTCAGAAGTCCTGTGACTTAGCATTATGTATCAAACTTAGTAACTACAGAACAAGGACCTTGGGATTTATGCTACATTCTTCAGGGCTATACACTTGTCCTGGCTGTGTAAGGCATTATAGCCTGAAGGTCTCCTAACCCATGGAGTCCACAGCAGTGACTCTGCTGCAGCTGGGACTGAGCTTGCCCAAGTCACTGACACGGCCTTGAAAGAGGTGAATGTAAAGAGCAGATTTCGAGTAAAAGCTTTGGTCTGTGGCTTTTCTTAAGGATTCACAAAGGGTGGCAGGACTATTCTCTTTCTAGGCATCATGGAGGAAGTGTTCAGGCTGTGACTTTGACACAAAGTGTTTTTATTTAATCCCAATCATAGTCACATTAACATCACCTCATTAATGTGCAAATTAGTTTCTTAAGTTAGGGAGAGGCAAGGCACAATAGAGGAGGGCTCTTGGTATTTTGGAGGGATCAAAGTTTTAAAATACTTTATTACACTGTAGCATAGTAACAGTGTAAAATCACTCAAAGTTGTAAATTACAAATTATTCCTGTCCATAACATTTTGACCTAATGTAGGCTAGTGTTTTGCTACAAGCACATGTTTCTGAACTTCCCATACTGCAAGTTTTCTTTGGAGTTTGTACTCAGAGTGAAGGCAAAAACTACTCCCTCCAGAAGAACAAACAAATATGTAAGCAGCCAAGGGCAGACTGTCTTACCTGCGCTCTCTCTTCATCAAATTCCAGGCAGCCCATACCGTCCAGTCTCTGGAGATCTATCCAGCCTTTCCAGATTACACAGACACCATTGAGAATCATAGGTGCCTTCAAGTACACCTGGAATAAAAGCAAAACACATGCTGTGAATTTGCAAGCTCTTACACATGTGCCTGCACAATGAAAATACTGATCCAGGAAGCTTCTATATGTATTCTTAGAAGAACATCCAAACCAGCTGGTAACATGAGACTCCATTTAACAGCTTCCACTGCTTCCTTTCCAAGAACTCATTTTAATCAAGTGAGTGCTTTAACTTTTGCCTACTGCACTGGATGGAATAAATTTAAGCTGTGTTCTCATTTTATAAACTGGCACCAGGATTTAGTTAGAATTCTTATGCTTGCAGTTAAACTAGGAGTTTTTCTTGTCAGCTTACCTTTGTGTCACAAAGAAGTGGCATGCTGCCAGTCAGGGAGGATCCTACAGCACATCTAAATAGTTAAATAAGCACTCTCCTTCCTACTCACAAGAAACACTGTATTTTATCCCAGTATATGAATGATTTCAACAAAGACCAAGAACTGGTTTGAGTCCTTCTCAGATTTGCAAACTACTCAAGGTTCAGTAAAATACACGACACGTTGTGCTAAAAATAAGGACGTCTTCCTGTGTCAATTCTAGCATGTGTGAAAGGCTTTTCAAAAGAAGCAACACCAGCTGATGAAAACCCAAGTACAGCACCAATGTGCACTGTGCCTTGTGCTGCAGCACAGAATAATGCATGCTCTTAAGGTCCTACATCTAGGTAACAGTACACAATAAAGTGATGTCACAAGGGTATTTAAAAAGAAGCAAATACAACAGTAAATTAGTTTGACATATTATACTTATTAATATCCCTCTTAAACAAAACAGTCACAGTAAAATTACCTGAATTGTACAGAAAAGAAAAAAAAAAACGTAGAAAATCAACCTTCAACAGTTATTTCAGCTTACTTGGCAAGTCAAAACCTCTCATGGAACAGGAGTTTGTCTATGTTGAATCACCAGAGAGGCAAACCTGCACATATGCCTGCACCCACTTCAGACTTTGTCCACTGAATATGAATTTGGTAATTGACAAGACTGCTTAGACATTCCAAATCCATTTGAGGTTTTTCAGCCTTCAGGAGCAGCTGGGGCTCAGCTAGGTGGGGGAACTTGCAGACAGTGCCTCCTCTAACAGTTCTAAATTAATCCTCTGGCAAATCCTCATCAAAGCGTAATTGATGTTTAGCACTATAATGCATCTCAAAGCACCCCCACTGTGCCTACTTGCTCAGTTCCACACTTACCAGCTAAGGTCACTCAAGCAAAAAAAGAAAGGGCTCAGAAGCAGGAAGCACAGAGGAAGGGAAGCCCCCCTCATTCAAAGACTGTGCTGGCAGAATTAAGCACAGAACAACATGAAAGGCAACCCACGAGTGGAAAACAGAGAGCAAATAACTTGAATTGAAGTGACAAACAAGTAATGTTATTTGCAAAAAAAACCAAACATTTGATCTCCAAGCCTGATTTTTACAACTTATCACACTTTGGTATGAAGTGACACAGCTTTAGACCTTTTAATTAGTACAGCAAGCAGCAGCTCAATAATGAAGCAATAAATGTTATTTGTTTGAACATATCTTCTTCCCACCAGCACTTCTACTGGAGGGTCTCTGCTAAGAGCACAGCCTGTTTTTCTGGTTTTCTGCACTCACAGCCCATCTGAGAGAGTCATCACAGCCCAGCCTTGCGTGGGGACAGCACACCACGCACATCCACCAGCCAATAGCCTCTGCAAGCAGAGGTGTCAGAACCACCATGAGTAAGATGTGGACTACCAGGAAACCACCTCCCATAGCCCTCATTTCAAAATAAAACATTTCAAACATACAAAGTACACTGTAGCCCTTCAGCACAGTCTTCATCCATTCATCTCACAAGAAACAAATGAAGGACACAGCATCCACTTAATTGATGCATTTAATTAGTTGAGGAGTGAAAGATCGTTAAAAGAGGCTATTGGAACTGTCATTCTCTTCTAAGGCACATCAAGAATAACTCAAAAGGGAAAATAAAAAGGCAATATAAGCTAACCATGGGTCTGTAAAGACAAAAAAGCCTGTACTCTAATGCTGGTTATGTTTTACAGGAGCAAACAAGCACTTTGCTGTCTTTCACTTAGGGTTTACCTCTCACTCAATCTCCCCTATCCTTCTGGCCCAGAAGGAACAGCAGCCTGGGACATCAAAAGTTACACAGTCCTTCCCACAGATGTCAAACCCCAGCTTTCCAAGTTGTCCCAGAATACTTTTTGTTTGTTTCTTTGACAAGGAATATTATGGTGCCACTAACCCGTTTCAGTGGCCGCTCAACTGCCCTGGTCCCTGCAGCTGCCAGTGCCTTACACACAAACTTCCTCCTCAGTGCAAACAGCAGGTAGCTCAGACATAGCTGCTGAGGGCTCAATACTTATAAAGCCTCATGCATCACCTGGAAGCTCAATCAGTGCTGCAAACTCTATGAAAGCCTTCAGAAGTCAAAGGGGAAACAAGTTGACAGAGCTGATGTGATTCCTGATTCCAACAATCTGTCCCGAACACGCCAGCCAACAGCTGAGCTGCTGACACAGCAGCTCAGGAACCTCTGGCACGCAGCCTGACCTTTCCAGATGAAGTAGTCTGCCCTGGCTCCTGAAACAGAGCCCTGGAAGCCTCACACCACCAGATTCAGGAGGTCTTCAAAACTCTGCTAAACAAATATTTTTCACTACTGAAAGCATGAATTCTTTCTCAAGGCATTCTGAGTTTTGAAATTACCACACAATCATTCAAACATAGTAATCATTCATCTTGAAACCCCACGAGCTTTTGCAGGAACTTTTCTCTCATTAAAACACAATAATGTATACTGGTACTTTTTAATTTATTTTACAGAAAGGAATTTAAACTCCTTTTCCCCCCTCTCCTCCTTCAGGAAAATGGAAACCACCTAAGATTATAGCCAAAAACGTTTAACCACATATTTCCTTCTTTTCAGATAAAGCCATGTTGGTTCCCTCTCAACTTCTGAACTTAACAGAATTATTAATAAATTACTGCTCTGTGAACGCATTATCTATTATGGCATCTCAAAATCCAGCAAAGTGGTCTTCCAAAAAATTTCTGAATTGTCTGCTCTGAAAATTGCCTCAAGACAATCATTGTAGAAGACCAAGGGCAAAAGCTGCATTATTTCTAAGAAGACCCAAAATTCCCTCCCCCTTCCTAATATTATAGAAGTAGATAAAAACATGTCTTTGTTAGAACAACTCTTTCAAAGTCTTATTGCTAACCCCAGATTATCTGCATTTAAATAATTTTATAAATCCTCCACATACCTATGGGTACTTTTCGTAATAATGCCTGGCAGTCAGTGCTGTAAAATTCAAGAGAAAGCTGAAAAGCACTACAGAACAGAGGGATGGAGAAGTTGGAAGTCAGACAATTACCAAATTCATATTCAGTGGACAAAATTTAATGCTGCATAAAGAAACACCATTATAGGGACATATATAAGAGGAAAAGCTAAATTATGCAGCAGCCTTTTTTCAGAATACAGTCCATCCTATAAACCAAAGGAAGTATGGTTTTTCTGCCACTGACAGTGGACAGTTGAGCAGCTAAGTTAAGAATCTTTGTACACATGTTGAAGGATGACAGTAAGTTCTCTCTCATTTTGCACCCTCGCTTTCCATACAACAGCACAGTCAAAACTTTGTTGGACTAGGAGACCTAGGTAAACTATCATATACTGAAATATGCCATTTTCACTATCTTATAGCAGCTGAATTTTTGTTTGGGTGGCTATTACAGAGCTAATTTCATCTCAAATGGCATCTTCCATTTCAAACTCCTACTAAAGTAGCATTAGAATTTTTAAATGAGAAACGTAGACATGTTACCTTTACATTGGAAACAGGCTTTTAGTATTAGAACAAATATTCTGCTTGCTGACTGAACAAGCAGCAAGAGCAAACACTCTTATCTCCTGGCAGATTATCTGGACAGAGGACAAACAGCACCATAAACACACACAAACTTGAGAAGGTGCTGCATGAATAGGCTTAGCTGGGCTCTAAGTTGTTGAGCTGTGTTTGTGCATCCCTGCTGGCTTGTTCTCAAAGACCTCTGTGCCACACCTTCAACATTTAGTATATCTCACCTTCCCTTTTGTATTGTTACTAATCAGTTCTTTCTTTTCATCTGCATTTAAATGAACAACCCTCTCCCCCAACTCCAATTAACTGGGAGTTATCTCTGTTAAGAACAGGCAGGAACGTGGCTCCTGTAACACCACTCATTCATATTTTAAAATCCAAACTAATTACTTTTTTAAAAGCTACTGTATTTTAGCACAAGACAAAAAAACCTCAGTTTCACATCCTATTTTAGTCATCTAGTAAACCTTTATCTCACAACAGCAGGGCATTTAACTGATCTGCTGGAGGAATGCTATCTGTGTTCTCCATCCACACATCCTGCAGTTACAGAAAATGCTCCTTCTCCCTACAGCAACCAAGCCATTTCCTCCCCCAGCGATTGCACACAGTTCTCACCACCCACCAACTAATGAATCAGCAGGCTCACAACAGCCAGCGCCACCGAGGAGATCAACTTCACCCCCCAGGAAACACCAGTCCCCAGTGAAGTGGTGCAGTCCCCTCCCGTCTGTTTTCATTTTCCCAGCACACTGGAGCAAAATGCATTCTTTCAGAAGAGCTCAGTTCTGACTCACCCTGCGCCTCATCACGCACACATCTGCCCATTCATAACGGGCTGAGCCACGTCCGTCCATCTGTCCATCCCACTTCTCAGCCCACCTTCCCCTGAATCACACTCCACTTTCAAATGCTTTAACTGCATTCTCCCTGGTGATTTCACATGAGACACTGACCACTAAGAAAGAAACAGCTTTGAACACTCACTCTGAGAAAGAAAAGTATTAAATGGGTTAAGACTAACCTCATCACTTTAGCTTCTCTTAACAGTATCTGTATACACTAGCAAGTAAAAAAGAAACAACCTGTACAAAATGTTCACATGAGAAATTATGTATTCAACTGTTTCCTTCAACAGCAACAGTATATGACAATATATACAGTTTCATAAATAAAATGCTGTTCTGAAATGTAAACTTGCATCAGTCCCATCCCTGTGCTCCTCCCAAAATACAAAGACTCACTTTCACATTACAGAGAAGGGTATCTAGCCTGGGTGTCAAAGAGGGAGCAATCTATGACATTAAAAAAAAAAAAAAAAAAAGGGCACACAAAAAAAAAGCTTTTCTAAAACTTTGCAAAAGAGCTTATACACTAAAATCCTCAACTATTAGGGGAACAAAACAGAACAGTAACTTCACTAGTATAACACCAACTGAAGATACAGCAAAGGCTGATAACTCCATGCAAGGCTTCACACTACTCTTTCAGATATTGATCATTTGTTTAAAAGAAACTAATGACAAGCAGCCAAATTACGAACAGAGTTTACAGCATTTATCTGACTTCCTAAATTTCACTCCCATACCCTAACACTGTAACATTATTTAAACTGGAATGAAATATAAATAGAAACAGCTGAAAATAATCCCATTTAGAAAGTGACTATGAGTAAAATAAGACTTTTTAGTGCTTTTAATTTGTATCAATCTTTCTGTCTCCTCCCTTAAAACATATTATTCTTTTTTCAAACGCACAAAGAAAACATCTATTTTAAAAGCTACATCTTGGAATTTCTTCCATTATATGAGAATGAGGTTTTGTTAAAATTCAAACCTTACACTCTACTGCAAAAATGTATAGGGATTAATACTTTCTGACCAAACAAGAGCCTTTCCTAAACACTTGTGCATAAATGACCCAGTTGTGGCTTTCAAGATGAATACAGCTTCAAGTTCCTCGAGGGTGGCACCCATGGCACAGCTGTACCACACCACCACCAACAGGCCCTTGATGTTTCCTGAGCAGCTGCCAAGGTGGCACTCCTGGGACAGCGCTGGCCAGGGCAGGAGCACTGCCCAGGGACCTCCTTGGGCCCAGCACCATCCTTCCTCTGCCTGGGACCTGTTCCTCCAGCTCTGCTTCCTTGTCATCACACACAGACATTTCACTTGCAGCTGAGGAAAGAACGCACTCCAATCCACAACTAGAAAAACATCTCAGAACATACTACAATTTTCACCTTCACAGCAAAACCTGATCGTCAGATACTACTTTGTTCAATTTTCAAATATGCTTATGTAAATCTCCAGGACTTAATACAAATATCAGTAAAAACTGAGATGCAACATAGTCCATTTTTACAATTCTATGTAGCAGAAACACCCAGGTACACACTCATTTCAAAAATATCTTTGTAAGTAATATCAGAGCTGTGACAAAACCTCTCTCAACATGCTTTGCGTACTACTGAAATACTACAGTGATGGGGGTTGGTTTCAAAAACCTCAAAAAAGGAATAGCTGAAGTATTTTCCTAACCTTATTGGACAGTCAGAATTTAAAAGTCCCTTGCAGAAAACCTGGTATTTTTATGGTTTTTTTGGTTGGTTGCATTTGTTAGGTTTTTCTCTGCATAGTTAGCTCAACTATGTAATCATGACTCCTTTTCGAAAGCAGATCAATGTTTCATTAAATTATGCAGGTTGCTATTTCACTTAACTAAAAGCCAACTCTATAACTAAGAACAGATATGAGGCAGTAAGGATGTCAGAACAAATGTGATTAAAATCTGTGGAGCATTTTATTCCTAGATTAAAATCACTGGTCAGTACTTAGGTTTAGAAGCTCACACAGAAAAATACTAAAATGCTACTGCACAAAAATTATACTCATCATCTAATAACCAAGTCTCCAGATGCAGTTCATCATTCCAAAATACTGTAATTTCTCGACTAAACAGAAAACATGAACCAGACTTGACCAAAACCACCAAAAAAGCCCCAATACAAAGCAAAAAGTAGACAGCTTCTAGTTTTCACATTGTCACTACAGAAGGGACTCCCAAAGAGAAATGCATGTCATGCTCAGTCTCCATCCATTTTCCTTCAAAACACAAAACCAACCACAGAGCTGGAACTGAAAATCAACAAAAATGCAAGGAGCATAACAAGAAAAATCTGAAAGGCAAATATATGCTGGGGTTTTCCCCTGTGAAACTTTACAGGGTCTTTCATCAGCCTACCTTTACACTAGATTCTGCATGAGAAAGATGGCTGGATTTTAAACCTATACTCCCTTTTAATGGAGAGGGCATGCATTTAAAAACACCCATTTTTTTTCTTGCAGCAATTAAAAAGAATAATGCTTTTGCAGTAAAATATTGCCTGAGATTGCTGCTGGTTTTGCTGCTCCAAGTACACATGCATGCTTCTGCTCACAAACCCAGTAAAACAGACACACAGTTTTCTGCCACATTAACAGAATATTTTCCAGACGAATTTCAAATTTCACAAAATTGGTTGTGAAATTTGTTCTTTTCAAGCTTCAGAAAATTACATAGCAAAAATCAGTTACAACTAGCAACTGCAACAGAGGATTACAAAGAGAGGTTTATCTAATACACATCACCTGCACACCATGTTACCTGGGTGCAAATAAACAGCCTGCTAATCCTCTACTCTTGGACTGAAAATTCAAAACATATAATGCAGATATACTCAACTATACAAAAAAGAAATTATCTGATTTTGACAATATGGGCAAGCAGGTAATAAAAACATCCAGGAACTGACCCAAGTAAGAGAGGGATAAGGAAAGCTGCTTCTTCTACCCTTTAGCTTTCATTGCCTTCTTCAGCACTACAATAGCCTCATCTTCCCCTTAAGCAGGATTCAAGTCTGGAAAATCTGTTCAAACATTTGCTCAACAAGTAGTGCTGCATCAAGGCTTAAAATAATGTTAGTAGTTTTTTGTCTTTTGTATACTATAACAACTATTCAGCTTTCATCATTTAATAAAATTTCACAGTGTCATAATTATTCTGTAAAAAACTATCAGCTTTTGCAGAGAACATCCTTAGCAATGACTGGAAATTGTCTTTAACAGAGTAACATCAAACTTGCAATTATACAAGCTAATGAGCCCATTTTGTTACTTGCACTTTGGACAATAAAGCTTGAAGAACCATTTCAGTAACTTTCAGAAAATGACACTTTCTTGAAGCAAATGTTTCATCATCTTACTGAATTTTTCTTATTTTTAATATGAATTAAGTGATTTTCAGAAAGAAGCAGACATTCTCAACAATGACTCTCTTACTTTTCTCATTCATTTATAAGAGGAAAGAAGCATAATATTAGCAACTTTCCTTAGTAAGTGATATGCAAACAAGAGAATTCAACAATCCAAATGTCTGGATTTCTTCCAGCATCTGTGTTGCAGAGATCTGAAGTACTGCTTTCATCCACACAGCACTCATCTGTCCTTATATATAGCTGCTTCCCAAATGTAAAATTTAGCTCACTAACTCCAATTTTGTTCCTCTTCTGGGAAACTTTAGGATGATGACATCGGTATATTTGAAATCTCGTCTATATAACTCTAACAAGTCCACTTAAGCCACTGGAAAGAGTTCAAGGTAGTTTGACTGAATAACTGCCTTTAGAATACATAAGAAAGGCTAAGCAGAAGCAGGTTTACTGACAGCAGCCCTTAAGTACTTCCACAGCCGTGCTGCAAGTACTGCTCCCAAGCATTGTTTCAAAATGGCATCGTCACTGCCAGCACCGTAAGGCAGGGACGAGGCTGTGGGCAGTCCCAGAAGGATCTGGAGGACTGGGGGGTGAAAGGGTTCCAGGGGAAAGGCTGTGGGTCCTTGTCACATGAGAGGTGCCTGGGGTGACTCATGCCCCAGTGGCGGAGGGCACCCGATGATAAATCACTCTGCAGGAACAACTGTCCAACCCCAGCCAGTGGCTGCCTGCCAGGACAACGTGTCCACTCTACGTCCTCTAAAGGCTTCTCTGCCCAAAATCCGAGCTCTAACTGTTCATAGTGTATAAACTGTATGCACATAGAGGCATCTCCTAACTGCGAGGTAAAGTGAAGAAGCACAGTTACACTGTGACTGCAGCTTCAAATGGAATTTGGATTAAACAGCTCTCTCCTATGCAACAGCAGTCATAATGAGGAAGGCTTTCAGGTATCTAGACAAAAAAAAAAAGAAAAAGTTTCACTCTCTAAAGCAGAAATTATTTTGTTGCTGGAAAACAAAAAGACTGGAAAGAAAAAGAAACTGAAATGTCTGCCAGCTAAAGGACTCTAAAGCACAAACACAATAATAAATTCTAGATTCACAATTTATAGAAAACCAGCATTTTACTCAAACCATATAGATGATCCTGAATGAAAACTGATCAAGGGAATCATCAGGAAAAGTGGATTCTTCTCATTGACCAAGCCTTTACAAGACTCCCACCAAGTAACTCCAAGGGAAAAAAAAAAAAAATCAAACGGTTCAGCCAGGCTGGGTACAAACTGGATACACCACCAAACCCATTTGTCTGCTATGAGAATAACCACACACTGACCTCCTTGTTTAAAGCTCACAGAAAAGTCTGAGAAAGATCAAAAGCAAGAACAGTGATGTGGGTTTCATCAGGACAACACCACTTCCCCTGGCTGAAGCAGGCAAAAGCAACTCGAAGGCTCTGAGCACACAGACAGCTCAGCAGCTGATGTCCCTTCTCTGACCACCTGCTGCTCCTCATAGAAGAATCTCTCCCAGCTACCACAAGGTTTTGGGGTCATCACACCCCCAAAAGGTATGAGTAGGACGGTAACAGTTGTTAAAGGCTGCTCAGGAAAAGTGGAAAACTGCTCCTATTGTCTGCCTTTTGAAAAAGTGTTGTATTTTAATAAAACTATTTCTCATTACACTTCTGTTTCTGCTGTAACACCTGCAGCATAAAGATTTCATTTTTTAATATTTATCTAAGCAGTTAACACCAACTTAGCACAAAATAAAATCTAGTTATGACAAAAAACTGCAAGTAGAAATGCAGCATCGTTAGGAAGAAAACGGAAAATCTTTAGTTATGGTTAGAACAAAGTTAATGGTTAATGAGTAGAAATCCTAGCTACATCACATGTGGCACAGCAGGCACTCTGAATCAATTTAAATCATGTCTGATGTGCTTTCCTCCAAAGCTGCAGAGTTGATGGCGTATTAGAGCAAAATAAACCCGTGTGGAAGACTCTGGTTTACGAGCAGCTGCCACCAAAGAACAGACAGGAAATAAAGCTGCACTAGAATGAGATGGAGAATTGTATTGTAAAGGGGAGGGGAAGTAAAACAACTTCAGACTTCATCAGTGACTGGTATTTAAACAGTAAAAAAGAATATGTGAAAACTAATGTTCTTTCAAGTAAGAAAGGTGGAGCTATAGAAACATCTTGAATAAGAAATGGTAACTGGGGACATTATCTTACTCTAAAAAGTATACAAAATGAATTGTGCAAAGAAAATTGACCAGACAGTTCTTAACAAAACATTGGGACTTAGAAAAAGATTAGATTTTAAGAAGCACTGAAGTCTATACACAGCTCAGCCTTAAGTTTGTATGTCATCAGTACAAAACTGAAATAAAAATTACAGAACTTAATTAACCACAGTAAATCTAGCCTAAGTCATTAATGATTCCAGAAAACCAAGGTGAAAATAAAGCTCTCCATTTAATTGCAAGGTTTAATTATTCAATATTTCAGGCAATACATTAGACTACTACACAGCCTATCTTTCAATTTCTTAACATCAATTAATTTATTCTTTACCAAAACACAAATAAAAAGCTGACAACAGAGAAGGATGAGAAAGTCTTGGTATGGTTTGACTCCCCAGAAACAGGACACACACTGCATCTGGCGCACCCCACACACACCCACCATCACAATGAAATACAATGTTCTATCATTTTTATGATCTAGGGACCTATTTTTAGTGCTGCTTTTTTTTCTGCTATGACAAACCTGAAAAATTGCTCAAATACACAATTAAATTTGCTGCAGGTCAAAGACAGCACAGAATTTTAAAGCTATCTAAAAAAAAAAGTTAAACTCAAGCTTAAAATGAGCAGAAACATTAAGTGTACACTGAGCCATCCAATTCTTGGATTAATGAAGACAGGGTATCCACTAGAGGCCTACCCACCCATTGTGAACATCAGATGCATCAAATTAAAAGGCAAATTAAGCATATTAAAAAATCCCCTCACTTAAGAAATACCAGATTGAAAAACCTCAAGCTTATGAAGTATGTATTTGCAGAATCTCAATTTCCACAGGAGTGTTGCTCTTTCTAAAATTCAATCATTTAAGCAGCAATTCCACCAGATAGTGCATTGGTAGCTTTGTCAATCTGTGTACAAAACTGCTTTAGTACGATAGTGACATTCTTCAAATCTGGATAAACTATTTTGGGCCATCATTGTTTAGCCAAACACCGAAGCAGAATTCCAGAATAAAAATATTCTAATGTTGGTAAGTTTATCTACATTCTAGATCTCAAACTAATGCCTAAGATAATTATTAACTGACAGCTTCCCCCATAGCCTTTTTTTATTCATATAATTAAAAACATGCCTTACTGGCATAAATCCAGTGATGAACAAACACACATTATGCACTGCCTCAAGAATCAAAGCTCATAAAACAATGTTGCACAGAGCTACAAAAATCACATGGTTTTAAGAGACTGCTGAAGCCTGTGAAAGAAATTCTTAATTAAACCAAATGACAAAAATCTAGAGAGAACAATCTCAGACAATTCACATGAAACGCTTTAACTGTTTCCGTTGATAACATAAAACACTCTCCCACTCTGCTCATTCCTCTGCTCCAATCATGGGAGTGGCTGACTTTCAGAGAAGTTTAATTCTGTCCAGAGCACAGTGATTTACACAAGTAAGGGCTGATTACAACAGTGAATTTGTGATTTGTTCATATCAGAGCATAACATTATTCCCATTTATCTGTTTGTCCACCTCTAGCCTCATTCAGAGGAATTCTTCTAAACGTTTCAGTGAAGCAGTCTAGAATTTACTGTAAACACACATAAAAGAAGGAGCGGCATTAATTAATGAGGCTCATGTTCTATTTTAATATACAGCATACCTACCATGCTCTTACATGATTAAGGCAACACAAGAAAATGGATGAAGTAGTTCAGTACTTTAAGAATTCATTCAGAGAAAACAAAGTTAAAAAAAAATCATAGGAGTAAATAAAATTAGTTTTGAACTGGCAAGAAGAGAGACTTCAGTCTTCTTACACATTACAAGAAAAATTCCTCATTCAATTGTGAGCCAGAATCAATATTTTTCAGTAAGAGCCAGATTCAATTCAGTTTCCTTAGCAAAGCAGTCAGTACCCAGACAGCCAACTTCACTTCTCCCCCAATTTGTCAAACTTCTGCAAGCCTCACAGGACTAAATGGAAAACAATTTTTTCCAAAAAAACTCATTAACTTGAATTCCACATACCATAACTGCCCTCAGGAATTTTTTTTTCTTCCAATCAAGTTTTCCCACTATAGGAAATATTTATCTTCCACCTAGCAGCATTTAAAAGACCCAATATGCCTTTAAACCTGAATATGCTTCAAGTATTTCCTCCAGCCTGGTAGGTTTGGTAGCATTAGCTGTTTCTTGTTACAAGGGTAGGTAAAAAAATTTAGGCAAAAGGAAGGATTCTGTAGTCCATTCGAAGTTTTTAAAAATAAAAAAAATACACTAAAATTAGCCTGAAACTGAGAAACTATGAGGGCTTAAGTGCTGGTCTAAATCCACTGAAAAAAGTTCTGAAGAAAGTCTTCTACTGAATTCAGTGATCTTTGGATCAGTCCCAAAGCACTCATAGGAGCACAGATAAGAGACAGCATCTATATTTTAAAGGTATGTTTTTCCTGTAAAACAAAACCAGCTGTAGGTGATTTCAGTAATTTTATTCTGATGAGACTAAGCAAGGTCTCTGACTTTAAATCTAATACAGCTTCACAGTAACCATCACTGTCACTAGGGAATTTGAGCATTCAATATCAATCTATGGGACAACCACCCCAGAAAAAAGAGATTCAGAAATCAATTCTGAAAGCAATGCTGCTTCTATGTTGTAGCTGATGGTGAAACTGAGAAAAAGATTCATTCCACACTGACTGCTTGCTGTACCAACTGGAAGCCAAAGACACAATGAAATAACCTGCTGAAAGTGCAAATTTTCATTAGTCTACCACAATTCATTGGCCAAAGTCTAATTTCTTTAGAAGCACCTACACAACACCAAATTTAGACTGTTCCCCAAAATTCTTTCATAGCACGACAGTAGAAATATTTCTCTTTTACAAAATAATGCAAAGACACCAATACTGCCCATGTTTCCCAGTTCTTCCATTCACCTAAACATCAGCAAGCTTTAAAACAAAGCAATATTTTATCTTACTAGGTTTCACTCATACTCACATCACTACCTACCTGCATGGAGGTGTGAAATATTAGAAATCTCACATCATATGTGTGGTCTATACCACTAAGATCATAAGCACAACAAAAAAATTTCTTTCAGTTTCAACAATTTCCTCCTTACCTTGCCTCCTTCTCTTTCAAAGTCAACATATTCCCGGGTCGGTGTCTGTCGCTGCTCCCCCTGCCAGCTGGCCGGAAAAAACTGGAGAGACAGATTGGTTCCTGTGGCCACAAAAGCCTTTTAGAAAAATCAATACAAACAGGATCAGGGAGCAAGACATTACATAAATTATGCAGGCAGTCATTTATTTTTACATCAGTTTATGTCTTAAGCCAGGCAGCATAGAGAATACTTAAAGTCAAAAACATGCACTCATCATTTTTCTTAAGTATTAAGTTACAAACATCTGATTCCATTTTGACAACATTTGCCATTGGCTGCTTCGGATATAAAATACAACATGGAATCAATACTTCTTTCAAATCAGTTTTGCTGACATTAGAATCTGTCCTTTCAGCTCTGCCTGGATACCCTGCACCAACTTAGTACCTGCAACATTAAAAACTGCCCATGCTTTTCAAAGAGGCTGCCTAGCTCTAAAAGAAGTACTGCTGAAGGCAAATGAACTCCTTAGACCGTTACTAAATACAACTTTTTTTGAAAGAAAAGGATTTGTTTCCTTTCACAATCTACTTATACCTAGATAGACACTTAACTGAAGGATAAATATTCCTATTTTATCATCTACTGGCATGCAGCATCAATACACAGTTCAATCAAGCTGCACAGGACAAAGTCCTCATGCCACATTAAGACACCAGTGATAGACACAGCATCTGCTGATCCTGGGTAAGAGAAAAGGCAACTGCAGGAATTCCTCTCAGTACAGCCCTTTGTAAAATCATTAAAGAGACTGGTTTGAACCCATTAGAAAAAGCACATATTGCTTTCAAGCAAACAATTTTCTACAATTCCAAATGAAAATGGGATTATAAAATCTCTGTATTTCTTAGTATATCTTAACTCCAAGTGATGATGAGTACAGCAATTCCTAGACATTAAATAAATTATTTTCACAAGCAGGAGTCAGTTTCACAGTATTTATACTCATCTCTGGTACAGGTGAGCATATTGTCCTGTTAGCATGTGAATACTCACACAGACTCACAGCATATAACTCCTATCAAAATCCCAGGGTTAAACATAATTTGTTGCAATCAAATGACAGTATTTATTACCATGATCACTTAGATTTAAATGGTCATTAATCTAGAATACAGTTTTTCTTAACAGCTATACAACTCTACTTAAACAGTTGGAATTTCCTGACAAGCAGGTTTCTTTCAAGCAACCCAGAATTCAGCCACTTCATGGCATAACTGTACTGCTACCTGTGACACTATAGCTACACATTACTTAAGATAGCTCCAGTCATGGACTGCAACACTGCCACAGGATTAATACCTCCCATTTTGAAAGTAGAAGTGCTTTGTCTTGGCTCTTCCCCCTCCACCAAGAGAGACTAATGCTCTGCAATCAGTTTTGGTTCCATGCTAGCCTTAAAAACAGATTTTTAAATCGTTGTTGTTGTTGCTTTTGTTTGCTTGTTTTCTCTCCTGTAAGCACATTCTCCATGCCATTAAAATTAACAAATCAGTCCTAGTAATGCCACAAGAATGCTGTATTGGTGCATTAATACTTGTTTGCAAAGACAAATATTTCAATCCATGTAACAGAAGTTTCATCAAGGATACACTTCCACAAATAGGAGGCATAAAATCTGTCAGAGTTGCAGACCATCACTATCAGGCTCACTACCTCCTATTATCCCTTTGCTTTTGCAAGGGATGATGCTATTTACATATCAACAAAAAAAATTATACCTAGCTCCAATATTTGTGACTCTGAGTCTTTACCACTTAGTCTGCTCAAGAGCTGTATTCCTACCCTCGAGCATCTTTAGCAAATATGTGTTTTGTACTCCTTAATTTATACATTTAAAATATCAGGGAGTGAGATCTTTGAGAGTAAACCACTGAAGCCTTATGGACCAGTCCAGTTCTGGGTACTGGGTCAAAAGAACTGTAGTTGCTTACTGGGAAACTCAGCAAGACAGTGAAGTGCCTATGCCTTCCTGCTTCCACCCCCAATGTGTGCTAGAAGGCCATGAAAACAGGGGTAAAATACCAGAGAAAAGAAGAAGATAAAAGTACACAAATTTCACATCCTCATACAGTCAGGCAGGCACCATTTACACCATAAAAAACTATGTAGATATTTGTTCTCTGGATTTTTGAAGCCTGCTCCCTCCTTTTGAAGAGACAAAACCATCCAGTTAAAGTACCCATATGTTTCTCAAATCAAATCACAGGTCAATACTGAAAACTTGAGAACAGTCCTGCTAATAACCACACAAGACTGCATGGAAGCCATTAATTTCCATCAAATAACAAATAAATTAAATTAAAAAAATAATAATAAAAAAATCACACCACTAGTTTGGTTTTAAACTTGAAAGTAAGAAAACTCTAGTTCTGTCTGCAGAGCCTTTTACAGCCCAGTCTGAAAAGCTATCAGGCATTTATGTCACAAATTTTGTGAAAAGCTTATCAGGTAGTACAAGGGCGACCTGACCCACACACAGACAACGTAAATACAAGTACCTTCCAAAGCAAACCAAACACAAGAGGTTATTTAAGTTATCAAAGCATTACCAGTAAACATGAAATCTTATTTAATACACTTCACACATACTTCTCAGTAATACTGCTAATTATTTCCTTTATTCAGTCAAGAGCTATTTGACACATGCAACCAACAACTTACTGCTGGTTCTACATTCAATCCCTGAGCTGTTCTGTGGGGTTTTTTTTCTGCTTCAAAATATGTAAGGTCATTTGCAAAGGCTCCCTTTGGAGATAAAAGAATAAATCCTTGATGTCTGGAAAAACATTCAACACTAAAAAGAAAGAAGTAAAATTACTAGCTCTTTTTAACATACACTGCATTTCTAAATAAACCTGACTACTCATGCCCTGTTCACAAAACAAAACCAGATGTTTCAGATGAAGAAATATAGAGCCAGTTTTATAATTAAGTAGAGTGAAAATATGTAGAACATGCATCACTGCTTGCTTCCAAGGGATGAAGTTCTGGCAAAAAAAAAGCCAGCAGCAGGCACAGAAGTACAAAGGTGAAACTACAGCAGTTTCCCATTTATATAAATAACTGCACAGGCTGCATTAGAAAGCTAATGGAGCTAATGAAAGCTAATGTTATAAACTACATGGGCCTTTTTTTCTTTAGGCAGGGATTCGGGTATATAATGCACTTTCACCTGTACAGGAACTTCCATTGCTAGCAAACTATGTCTTCCTTACCTACCAGTTGTTTCCCTGGTGTTTTCTTAAATGAAGCAAACATGCACAAAGAAAAATGAATGTAAAAAATAGTAAAATTAAGAACCTGTCTACAGGAGGCTGCTTGTAAAATAACATTACAGGTTTTAAGACTAGAGATAACAAGCAGGGATAGGATTCAGCTAAAATAAAGTTATTCAGTAAAAGGTGACTGTGTTCTTGAGTGTGTATCCTTTTACTGACAAAAGCAAAAGAACAAGATCAGCAATAGTAACTGGTATTCAAGTATTTTTGAATGTGCATAAGAGTAATTGCATTGTGCATATGAATAATTTCATTGTGAACTGACTATCAGTATGTATACCACGTGAAATTAAAGAATGTTCATAAGCCAAACTTGGTGGAGGTGGGATTTATTTTCTATTTTACCTTGTCTTTCACTGTATACTGTAAATGAAAAAGAGATTACTTCTGCATTTTAATAGTAGAGTTACAAACTTAACACTACAAAATACAAATCCTATAGAAGCAACCTGGAGCAGAAATCAAACAAGGAAATAGTTCTTGACTACTCTGAGCCATACTTCTCCTCACTTCTTATTTAGGAGGGTGACAGTAGTCTGTAACTAACCTTAATGAATGAGAAAAGAGGAGCTGAAGTTGCAAGTTTCAAAGCCTAATTTTAAAAGCATTTGACTTAGTTCACAAATACATCAAACAGCTCATTCAGGACTTTAAGCTAGCGCCTTCTGAACAATGTCACTCATCTCTCAAACCTACTGTTTCCGGAAATAAAAAAAAAAAAATAAAAAGGAAAGAAGAAAAGCTGAATATTGAAACAAGCAGCTCGCAGCTGCAGCACGTGCCCAGGGAAGGAGCGCAGCCCGTTCCCACAGCCGGGGGTTTTCCTTCCTTCCCTGTCACCCGGCGCTCCAGACAACCACTCTCCCCGCTCGGCAGCGAGCCGACACCTTCGGCTGGAAAAGCGCTATTCCTCAGGCGGACAGAAATGCCGCTTGTTCACCTCCTTTCCCTCGGCGTTTGAAAGGCTGCCGATGTCATTCCCCTCCTTAAGGAAAACTCTCCTTCACGGCGCGGCCCCGACCGGCCCCAGGCGCCGTCCGGGCACGGCCGGCTCCGAGCCTTTGGGCTCGGGCACGGCGCAGCGCTCGCTGCCCCGACGGCTCCCCCCAAACTTTAATTCCGCCAGCCAAGCGCGGCCCGGCCCGGGGCCGGCGGGCACCGAGGGGAGCGCGGCGCCACTTACGATCTCGGAGCGGCCGTCGCGGCAGGCGTTCTGGAAGCGGGCCTGCCTCTCCTCGTGCGGCCGGTCCCTGAAGCCGGTGTATTTAATCTGCGGGGAACAGGGCGCGCAATCAGGAGGGGCCAGTCCCGGCGATAAGGGGGCAGAGGAGCGCACTGACTGCGCCTCCCCGCGCCGCCGGCTCGGCTCAGCCGCAGCTGAGAGGAGTGCGGGGCTGCGCCGGCCCCTCCGCGGCCCGCGGAAACTTTCCCTACGGCGGGCGGAGGGAGGGAGACAAGCGGGAGCCCCGCCGCCACCGCCGCCTTACCTCGCACTCGCGGCTCAGCTTCCTGAAGAACTCCTCGTTCTCGAACTTGCTCCGCTGGTCGGGGACAACCCGCGGCATGGTGGTGGGGCCGCCGCCGCCGGCTGCCCTCCTTCCTTCCCTCCCTCCCTCCCGCCCGCCCCGCGCTGTCCCAGCCCCAGCGCTCGCCTCGCCCTTTGTTAGCCCCCGCCGGCGGCGCCCCCCCTTCCCTCCTCCCGTCCCTCCTCCTCCCGCGGCGCACGCAGAGCAGCCGCAGCCGCCGCCGGAGCTCGATGCTGCCGCTGCCGCCGCCGCCCGCTCCCGCCCCCAGCCCGCTCCCTCCCCTCCGACTTCCTCCCGGCTCGTAAAGTCGGCCCGAACAGCCGCGCCATTCACAACTCCGCCGCCGCCGCCGCGCATGCGCCGCCCGAGGCGGGAAGCGGGCGAGGGGTGACTCAGAGCCCCCTCCGCGTCCCTTGGCCGGGCGCTGTCTCGCCCTCAGCGGGGCCGCTCCCCCCGGTCACCGCTCCCCCCGGTCACCGCTCCCCCCGGTC